>MCGT01000030.1:0-334830 GCA_002104935.1 Hesseltinella vesiculosa | reverse complement strand
GGCTGGCTACAGTGGGTGGGGTGGGTGCAGCAACAAGGTTTCCATCGGTGGGTGGGGGTGAGGGATGGTGTTGGAAGGAGGCAGCAGGGTTTCCATCGGTGGGTGGGATGGTTGAGGCAGCAGGGCTGGCTACAGTGGGTGGGGTGGGTGCAGCAACAAGGTTTCCATCGGTGGGTGGGATGGTTGAGGCAGCAGGGTTTCCATCGGTGGGGTGGGATGGTTGAGGCAGCAGGGTTTCCATCGGTGGGGTGGGGTGGTTGAGGCAACAAGGTTTCCATCGGTGGGTGGGATGGTTGAGGCAGCAGGGTTTCCATCGGTGGGTGGGATGGTTGAGGCAGCAGGGCTGGCTACAGTGGGTGGGGTGGGTGCAGCAACAAGGTTTCCATCGGTGGGTGGGATGGTTGAGGCAGCAGGGTTTCCATCGGTGGGTGGGATGGTTGAGGCAGCAGGGCTGGCTACAGTGGGTGGGGTGGGTGCAGCAACAAGGTTTCCATCGGTGGGTGGGATGGTTGAGGCAGCAGGGTTTCCATCGGTGGGTGGGGTGGTTGAGGCAACAAGGTTTCCATCGGTGGGTGGGATGGTTGAGGCAGCAGGGTTTCCATCGGTGGGTGGGATGGTTGAGGCAGCAGGGTTTCCATCGGTGGGTGGGATGGTTGAGGCAGCAGGGTTTCCATCGGTGGGTGGGATGGGTGCAGCAACAAGGTTTCCATCGGTGGGTGGGATGGTTGAGGCAGCAGGGTTTCCATCGGTGGGTGGGATGGTTGACGCAGCAGGGTTTCCATCGGTGGGTGGGATGGGCGAGGTATCAGAGTTGCCATCGGTGGGTGGGGTAGGTGAGGCAGCGCAAGAACAAAGGCTTGATTGCGTTCGAGGGATTGGTATATTTACAAGAGAACGATCCTAAAATAAATAAACAAGAGATCCCATAAAAAAACATTGCACAGTGGTCATGGTGACTTACAAAAAGTATGGGGGATTGATTCTTCCGTTGTACTGGGCGTACAATCAAAAAGGTAGAAGTTGGCAAATGGAGATTTTGCCTTCTCCGTAAAGAAAGTAGAAGTTTGCAGCGTCAATGTTTGAATGAAAGTGCAGGTGGGCAAATCTATTTCAAAGGTGATCAATCTAGCTGTTCTCTTTTCCTTACTATGAATAATATCTGTTTTAACTTGCCCTGCATGTGGTTCCTTGACAGTGTGATTGGGTAGGACTTTTGCGCACGAATGAAATATATCCTGGAGACTGGTAGATGTATGGTATGCTAAGCAATCTTCTTGGACATAAACTTGGCATTCTCGTCTCCAACAATCAAGGGCGCAGTGTTGGTTGTTTCTTTGTGTATTGTCGCAAGCAATTCATTCAAAAAAAAAAAAGCAAGCCCTCTTATAAAAAATCACAAGCGCAAAATTGATCTTTATCACAGCGCAAAATTTATCTAATTCACAGTGCAAAATTTATCTAATTCACCCCAAATTTTCCATGCTATGACAAAATGGTGATAAACGACCTTTGCTAAAATTGTAACACTCTCAGGCAGCGCAGGGAAGACTAGGCTGGCAAATATGCGCTTGAAATGATTTTGCCCACACTTGATTGCTGCTTGAAAATTTCAGCGGTTTGCCCGATTGAGTCACCAAGTGAAAAATGATTTTCACATCTCAAAGAGATATCTGGCAGCGTCCAAATGACGACGGAAATTCGGTGCCTCCCTCTTCCATTTGGATCCAGGCTTGGTTGACGTTAGATCAGAGCTACAAAAACATAAAATGCATTTTATTGGGCGATTTCAGGCCCTGTGTCATGTTCATGTCCGTGAATTTTCTGAACCTCCTCGTTCATTTCGAAAAAGGATAAAAAAAAAAGGACCCACTGCTTAGCACCCACGCACGCCTCGATCTCAGATGCCGATGCTTCAGGGACTGGCTCTGCTCTACCGCGTCATTGGCTCACGATGTTGGAATGCGCTGGGCCTCACCCATCGCCCTCTCGCTTGCAAGGCACAGCACTCTCTTGTTGGGAGCTTGATGAAGGCAAGGCCAAGAATGCCACCCATCTGTTCCAGGGCGATGCATGCCCTCTAACCAAGTCGACGCCTAGGGCGTTGAGGTGGAGTGACTTTCGCCACAAGCCAGGCCGCAGGCTGGTTATTGTACCAGGCCTGGCCAACTTGCCAATGACCAAAGAGAGAGCTCATGAGGGAAAATACAAATGATTTATAAATACTTTAAAAGTACAATAATAATAATGAAAGACTACAAAGATCTAACTCATTGGATTTGGATCTTGCCAGAGGTCCAGGAGTCCCAGTCAGAGGTCTTCTTGGGGTTGCCGAACATGTGGAGAGCTTGGAGCTTCAAGACATAGGTGCCCTTGGGGAGAGGCTTGGCCTTGGCTTGAGAGCCGGTGGCAGAGTAGACGGTGCCATCAAATCCGAACACATCGATTTGGTTGTCGGGCTTGAAGGTGTTGCGGGGAGTGAAAGGCTGGTCAGGGACAGCAGCACCAACGACCTTGCCAGACTTGGCATCGAGGACATGGGCTTGGAACAGAGGAGAGGGAGTGACGAAGCGGGTGATGATGTAGACGGCGGAGTCGTTGGAGTTAGCGTTGCTGTGGATGATGATAGTTTGGTTGTTGGGGATGGTGCTGTCGCCTTGAGCATCGTTGCTCAAGAAGGGAGTGCCTTCGTCAAAGATGGGCTAATGAAAGGAAAAAAAAAAAAAGTCAGCCCGTTACGTGTCTCAGCTCTTTTGGCAGGAGGTCTTACCAAGTCCTTTTGACGGCCAACAATACCAAAGTAAGGGACAGTGACGTCAGGGGTGCTGGGAGTGGTAGCCTTGAATTGGACATAACCACCATACATGATGTGTTCCTTGGGGTCGGTCTTGGGGGGGCTGACCTTGACGTTGATCTTGACAGACTTGCCAGCAGCGACCTTGATGGTCTTCTTGGACAGGCGGAGGCTAGCAGCGTCGGTGGAGTAGTTGATGGGGGATTGGTAACCATAGCCGAATTTGGCGAGGTTGTAGGGGACAACGGCCAAGGACACGTTGTTGCTGATGGCGTAGGCAACGGTGGTGTTACCGTTGTTGGTGAGGGTCAAAGTGTGGCTCTTGTATTTGTTGGAGGAGGTGTCGTTGAAGCTGATTTGGGCAGGGCTGACGTGGATGTGTTGGGTCAAGGCATCATACACTAAAAGGAAGAAACGAGATGAGGGGGGAGGAACTCCATTTGGAAGAGCTTGGATTTACCTTGGATAAGACCAGCACCTTGACGGAGAGGAGTATCGATGTGGCTGTCACCATTGACGGCAGGGGCTTGGTAACCATAGTTTTGGAAGACTTCTTCGATGTAGGCAGGGTTGGGGCGCTTGGCCTTGCCGAGGCTCTTCAAGTACAAAGCGACGGAGCCAGAAACGTAGGGAGTGGCCATGGAGGTACCAGACATGAGACCCCAGGAGCCGAGGTAGCGAGGCAAGGTGCTGAAAATGTAGCCACCAGGGCCACCGGCGTTGGGCTTCAATTCCAATTCGTAGCTGGCACCAACACTGGAGAAGGAGGACACGGTCTTGCCAGAAGTAACAGGGACGACAAAGAGTTCACTGCCAAAGGTGATGGTGATCTTGGTGCCCTTCTTGAGAGCAGCAGCAAGAGCTTCACCGTCACCTTGACCAATACCGACAATACCAATACCGACACCACCAGCGCTGGGACCAAAGGCGGTGTTACCAGCGTTGTTGTAGACAACCATACCGATGGCACCCTGCAAAAATAAAAAGAGTGAGATGTCATCGACAACAGAGAGGGAGAGGACTATACCTTGCTCTTGAGGTTAGTGCCCTTTTCGACAAAAGTACAGCTACCGCGCTTGACAAGGGCATACTTGCCCTTGACAGTGTCGGGGATGGTGGAAGGAGAACAGGCATCGACAGTGCTACCGATGTTGTTATCACCAATAGCCAATTCGCCGGAGGGAATGGCACCAGGAGCAGCAGGAACATATTCTAAAAAAAAGGGGGGTAAGAAAAAAAAAAAAAAAGGTGGGAGTGCGACTCCTTCCTTTTAAGGGCGATCTCTTACCAATCTTCATGTCAACACCAGTAGTAGTGAACTTGTTGACGAGGTTGTTGACGTTATCGTAAGAAGCAACAGAGAAGACACCGGGACCAGTGCTAGGAGTACCCACAGTGAAGGCACCGTCAGCACCAGCGTTGCCAGCAGCAATGATGACTGTAGGAATTTGAAAAAAGGAATGAGTACAACGACAGCTGCCATAGCAAGCAAACTTACCAGGTGTTCCCTTGGCGACAATACGAGCAGCAACAATAGCATCAGCAGTTTCGGACCAACCAGACAAATCACCCAAACTCAAGCTGAGGAGATCACAGCCAGCATCCGAGGCGGCGAGAAGAGCTCGGACAATCACATCATCGGTAGCCGTACCAGTACAACCAAACCTGCAAAAAAAAAAAAAAAAAAAATAATGAGCGGACTGCCAAAAATACGAAAAGGAAACTTACACTCTCCACATGCCGAGAGTGGCATCAGGGGCAACACCAGTGAAGTTCTAAAACAGGAAAAATCCGGGTCAATGTTTGTTCGTTTAGCAATCAAAAGACTTACAGCATTATGACCAGCGATAATACCAGACACATGGGTACCGTGACCTGCCAACCCAAATAAATGGTGTCACTTTATGCATGGGGATTTTTGTTGTCAGACTTTTTTTTTTTTTTTACCTTCGGCGCCAGTGGAGGCACCGCAGTTATCCAAAGGAGGACCGCCGCGTTTAGGGGCGTTGGTACCATTGTAAGCATCACCGACCAAATCTTCACCAAGGGCAACCTTGAAGCCCTTACCGAAGCCACCACCCAAAGCAGGATGCAAGTAATCCTATTGGAGGAAAAAAAATGAATAATCGAGCGGCGATGGGTCCATCTCATAACTTACAACACCAGAGTCGATGACACCGACAACGATGCCTTTACCAGTGTTGCCAAGTTCAGAGTGAACGCGATCGACTTGGGTGAGGCTGTGGGGCATCATTTGTTGGATTTGCTCAGCAGAGTAAGGGACATCGGCGGCAAGAGGTTGGGCTTGGATGGAGGGGCGTTGGACGGCACGCGAAGGGTAGATGGCAACGACATCATCCGAGTCAAGCAGGGAGTGGAGCTTTTCAGCATCGGCATCCGAAGGACCATTCAAAGAGAAGGACATGCCAGAGAAGATAGGGTGCGAGAATTGTTCATGCACATGAGCGTTGTCCAAGGATTGCGAAAAGGTTTGGACAAAGTTGGGCAAGGTGTTGTGGTGGTTCAATTCAACGATGTATCGGCCCTTCAGCAAGGTGGTGGCATCGTGGTTAGGCTTGAATTTGTGGTGGTTGAGAGCTTCTACGGAACCTTGCAAGCACAAAGCAGCCACTGTCAACAGTGGTACAAAGGTAATGGAGGATTTCATGCGAAATTAAAGAAAAAAAAAGAGCCGCACAAAAAAAAAGGAACTGGAAAGGGGTTCAAGGAAAGAATAAGTGGGCAAAGAAGGAAGAAATGCGATGAAGAAAAAGAAAAAAGAGAAGTGGAGAAGTGTTATATTTATATGTAACAACATCTTTGGTTGAACAATCAAAGCAACTGCAATGAATCAAAAAAAAACTCTCTGAAGAGCCAGAAATGGCCATTTCCAAGGTGACACAAGATATAAAGCATTAAACTCAAATCACAGGATTTGGCTTGAATTTCTGTTTTTATCATTTTTTTCTAAATAGCAAGTTCAATGTTCATGTGTCACACTCTGTCCAAGGAAAAGAAATGGAAATAAAAATGCGTCAAGGCAACCCACTTCACCCATCAGACGATGTCATACCCAAACTCCTCTTGCCCGCCTTCGAATCCTGGGTTGCTCCGTTTTTCCCTCTCTGGTCCTGTCACCAAAAAGGCAATTTTGCCCTGTTCGCCTGCAAAACAATCAAAAAATAAAAAAAAAAACAATCACCCAAGCCTGCTCCAAGCCGACGGTGGGCTTCTCGCTCGCCTGCATTTTTATTTTCTTTGTTTTCTCTGTTTTCCAGGGAACTTGGCCTGCGCCATTGAAGGAGATACTATGTTTGGAACAGTGCATAGATCGGCACCGTGTGTATTTTTTTTTTTTTTTTCTTGGGACAAATGGTTCTCGACATGCTTTTTGTGCCACCTTTATTGAAATTTAATACAATTTCGAATGCAGATTCGCTGATGCACATCGAATGTTGAGCAATTCAACCCGGTTTGGTATTGTCTCTTACCTACGACAGACAGGAAGAGGAGAAGAGGGTGACGGAAGCGCCAAGGGCTCTAAAGAAAATAAGAAAAATGACAGGCGCGATGATTCCATTCTCAACTTTAATTTCTCCACCAAGGCCCGGTCGCGTTTTTTTGACCCATTTGGCACCATTTTTTATTTTGTTCGCCTCATCACATTCATGCATTCCGGCGGTAATTCTAAAAATATACCTCTCCTATAAAGCGATGCGATGCCTGTCTTTCTTTCACATTTCGGATGACACTACAATTTGTGACCAATGAGCGAACCTCCATCCACAGGAATAATGGCACCTGTCGTGTAGTTGCCTGCTCTCGAAGAAAGATACAAGCAGGTGCCAGCAATGTCCTCGGGACTGCCGATTCGATGAACCGGGATGCCCGCCACAATCTCGTCTCCTTTTGCCTTGAGAGTGGCTGCCATCATCTTGGAAGCAAACGGACCAGGAGCAACCGCATTGACCAGGATATGCTCTTTGCCGAGGCGACCTGCCAAATGACGAGTCAGGTGATGCACGCCGGCTTTGCTGGAGCTGTAGGCATAGGATTCAAAGGAAGGAGGCTCGATGCCGTTGACCGAGCCAATGTTGATCACGCGCGAAGGGTTTTCGGCTGTCGCCTTTGCTCTCAACAATGGCAAGCAGCTACGGGGATCCATAAAAAGGTGAGATCTCTGCTTCGACTCTCCTTTGTGCCACTCACGCTTGGGTCAGGGTGAACACACGGTTCAGGTTCAAATTCACGACTTTCGTAAACGCTTCATCTGTGTATTCGTCGATAGGAGCGCCCCACTAGTGACAGACGTTGTTGGATCAGCATTGGCTGTTCCTTGTGTCTCTTCCCTCTTTTTTGTTTTTACCGTGGCACCCGAATTGTTCACCAACACATCTAAATCTGGAAGAGAGGAAAAAAAGTCAGATTCATGCTAAAAGGATTTTTGACGTCCTACGAGATTCGAGCTTGGTGAGCTGAGTAATCAAGGATTTGATATCGCCCAGCTTTTGTAAATCAGCAGGCAAAGAATGACAGGTGCCGGGTCCCAAGGCTGTCAATCGATGAGAAGTCTAGCGAACCAATGTGTTGGTGAGTGGGAAGGCCGGGTTTTATTGGCATTACCTCATCACAAGCCTTGACAGATCGGCTAGAGATGTAGACTTTAGCACCAGCCTGGACGAATCCCTATTGTCGAGAAAGCGATGAGATTGTATGCTCTCCAATGACATTTGCATCATCTTCTACCGTAGCAATCATTTCGCCTGGTTCCAGAAAAAAAAAAAAAAACATCAGTTTGAATGGCCAAGTTTCGATGGAGAGTGGGATTCTTACCAATGCCGCGTGAGCCGCCAGTCACCAGCACCACCTTGTCCTTCACACTAAAGAGAGAACCGACATTCATTTTTCACTTGTTTTTTAAAATGGATTGGCGAGAGAGGGGCATCCGACTCCTTCCACCTTTTTTTAAAGCCGGTTTTAAATCCCCGCTAATGCTGCTGACGCTTGTTTTTTTGCTGATGACTTAGCGTGGAAACGTTCGCTGGACACCAAACCGGCTACCATTTTTTATTCCTATTATTATTTTTTTTGGGTAGCCTGGGCCGGCCTATGTATGAAGGGGAAAGTCTATGCAAAGTATTTTCTATCATTTCCTTATAGCCGGCTTCACATCGGAAACCAGGCCAGTGGAAAGGCTGTGGGCATTTTTTGAAGTTGATCCATGGTGAGTCATGGTGGTCGTAGCAAAGCCTTAGTTTATTTGGGTCAGTGGGTATGCTAGCCTCTAGTTTATGTTAGGATCACCCTGCGGTGTATTATCCTAAAGGGCTGTCGTTTAGCCCTACCAGCGTAGACGTGACATGTTTGGCTGGGGATTGGTGGTCGGCCGGCTCCACCGATCCACTGGATGACAGCATCCGAATTGAATGACTTTCTGCATCCAGGTCTCTTTATCTCAAACCTGCTGTGCAACACTTGCTCCATCGTCTCTTTTTTATTGTTTTATTTTTTTTTTTCAAATCTGTGGGTTCTTTCATCTCAGGGCCGGCGCTTCCACCAATCGACCATCGTACGACACGTTCGTCAGAGGCTCGCCATTCAACGCACTACCGGAATGGTCCCTGTAAACATGGTGCAGGCCGATATGCCTACTGAGATCCGCTAGGTGCAGACCTCACGCAAAAACCTGACGTAGGATGCGTTCGCCTTCTTTTTCATCGCAATGCAGAAAGAAACAATGGAGCCAGCTGGAAATGCAGTGGGCCTCGTGCTGTCCTGTTTTATCAGCCTTTTCACTGGTGCAGACGAAAAAAAAAAAAAAATAAAAGGATCATGTGGAGACCAACAACCAGTGGCCATGAACAATGAACGCTCCTTTTCATCCATCAAATGAAATGCTCCTCTGCGTCTCGTTCCTGCAAAAAAGAAATTGGGCCAATGGTAGCCATTGGCTCCCGCCGGTCAAATCGTTTTTCCCCTGGTAAGGAAACGCCTTCATTCCTACGCTGATTTTTTTATTATTTGCTCCTCTTTTTCTTTTTATTTTTTCCCTCTTTTTTCTTATTTTTCTTTGATCATGGTGGCTCGACAAACAGGTGATGACAAGCTTGTCTGCATTCAGCAATTACGATCGCAATTAGAAGAGTATCCTCCATTCCAAGACGAGGCAAGTAGTTGAGATTCTCTTTTTTTTCTTCTCTCAGTTAACTCTGTCTTGCTGGTGGTTTTTTTTTTCTAGTATTTGGAAAGGTTTCTGATCGCCAGAAGTTGGAATGTTGTAAGCAGCGGAAAGAAAGCAAGAGCGGGAGGGTTGACGAGCTTGTCTTTAGGAAGCGGCCAAGATGCAGCTAGTAGCGTCTTTGGAATGGCGTAAAGAAAACGGTATCGATGTCTACCCCGTGGCCGACGGCAAAAACAATCTCCCCGTTTTATATCCTGTGCGTGGCTACAAGTCGCTCCCTGACCAAAATCTGACGGCTCAGCCTGGGGTGTCCGAGGCCGTGCTGCGTATCTATCGATACATGGGAGGCTCTTGCTTGCACAAGGTCGACAAGGATGGCTGTCCTATTTACATTGAACGATTGGTAAGATCGGTCAAGCACAAGGAGTGAGCAGTGGGAAGAGGAGGTTGATAGGATCGTCCACCCCCTTCTTATGGAAAAAAGGAGGGAGTGGTAACAAGATCATGGCTCATTCCTTTTTATTTAGGGTTATCATAAAGCCAAGGATCTAGCCAAGCATACGACAGCTGAAGAAATATATCATTATCACGTTGGCTGCAATGAATTTTTACATCGCGTGGTCATGCAAGATTGTTCTGCAGCTGCTGGTCGAGTGATCAACAGAGAAACGGTGATTTTTGATTGTACTGGCATGGGCTGGCATCGTGAGTTTTCAAAAACAAAAAAAAAAAAAAAAGACTTGTCGCTTACTTTTTCGTCTGTGTAGAGTTCCATATGCCAGCCATCCAGTTGATCCGTACGATTGCCGATGTGGATCAAAAATACTACCCTGAAACGCTTAATAAACTGTTCTTGGTGAATGCTCCTGGGGCGTTTGTCTATGTTTGGAAATTGGTCAAAGGATGGCTGGATCCGGGAACGATTAGCAAGATCAAAATCTTGGGCAGTGATTACAAACAGGAGCTATTGGACCAAATTCCTGCTGAAAATCTCCCGACCTTTCTTGGTGGCACGTGCGAATGTGATCACGTCTCAGGCGGCTGTGTGCCATCACAAGTGCTGAAGAATACCGAGCCCGTGGTTCCTGGCCAAGCAAATGAGCAGGTGGTGACGGCCTATAACTCGGATATTATGGACAGGGCCAAAACCAACCCTGACTATCGAGGCGCGTGCAGATTTGGAATAGACTAATCCCTCCTTCAGAAATAAAAAAGCATGCCCCGCACAGACGTCTCTTACTTTTTTTTTTAAAATGGCTTTTATTTGCAATTTTTGTTGGTGCATATGTTCAAAAAGACAGAGTCTACAACATTGGTTATGCGGATGACGGAGAGGTGGAAACGATGGAAAGTGGTGACTCGTGAAGAGTTGTTTAATCGAACAGACCGAAGCCCATGTCCTAAAAAGAAAAGGGGTGAGCACGTTTATAGGCATCCGGCTTCATTCTTACATCGTCAGATTCTTCCTTTTCTTCTTCCTTGGCTTCTTCGACAGCTTCGGCGGCAGCACCACCGGCGGCAGCGCCAGCAGAGACAGCAGGGCCAGCACCAGGGGTACCAACCTTGGTCAAGAGTTCGTTCAAGTCTTGGCCAGCGAGAGCCTTGGCGTACAAGGAGAACCAGATGGGTTCAACTTCGACACCAGCAGCCTTGACAAGAGTTTGAAGCTTGTCTTCCTATGAGATTGAACAAACGAGTGAGCATGGCCTCTCTTTTATCTTGTGTGTCGCTGCTTACGGTGATTTCAATGTTGTCGTCTTGGAGGATAAGAGCAGCGTACACAATGGCGAGTTCAGCGGACATGGCTAATACTTTCTACCCTGGAATAGAAAGGTCAGTTACTTCATCTGTAGTGATGGATGCCCTGATCCGGGTTGGATGGATGGACGGATGGATGGATGCTATGGGATGGGGGTACTTACGGTGGGTATGGAAAAGAGGAAGAAAAAAGAAAGGAGAATCAAAGGCTCTGGCTTTTTTTTTTTAAAAAAAATTCTCGAGGTTGGCTCCGCTACACCAAAAAAAAAAAAAAAGGCAGGCTTATTTATTATGGGTCAAGGTACCATTCATAAGACTATGGACGATATCTACTTCACTCGATCGACGCTTGATTCTTTGCTTGATTAATTCACGCTCACGAGCAAGCACAGAAAGGACAAGGATCTGTTCTTCCCGCTCCTGATCCATTTCATTCGTCTTCACCTTGATCCAGTCATGATGTTTTTGACATCGCTTGGGTCGCTGGCAAATGGTGGAGGCGGGAGGAGCTGGCTCTTGATCATCAGGAAGAAACACCAGAGACAGCTGGACATGCGTTTCAACCTTGCCAACACGGAACCAGACATCGTCGTCCCACAGCAACCGTGAATCAAACCCACAATGGTCGTTTGCGCGGTTTTCTTGGTCCAGCGAGGCCACCAATGCTTGTAGGAACTGCTGCTTTGTGTCGATCATCTTGACACAATCGATAGCTCGTTGACGTTCTTCCCGGATGCGCGCCAGCCGTCGGCGGTCTTCCATGCCTGCGTATTGACTGAGTCGGCTTTTTGACAGCTGTTCGAGGCAGACGTCAAAAGGAGGTAAAGAGGGGTCGGGCTTATTGTCTGGAAGCGATGGCAGTGGTTGTTCTTGTTGGTGTTGAGCTAGGCGTCGTCGATTGGCCAGTGCCAGCTGGGCCCGAGCCACCGTCAATCCACAATGATCTGAGCAATACTTGGACACATGTAGCTGTTTCAGCTTGCCTCGTCGTGCAGCTTTGTCACAAGCCGGGTTGCTACATTTGTCTTTCCAGGACGTCCTTTTTCCAGTATCTATAGGACAGGCGTGAGTGTTAAAAATAAAATAACAACAGAGGCAGAGATTTTACCATCGGAGCATGGGTCGCAGAAATACATATCAATAAAGTCGACTTTCTGTTCATTCATGTCAATGCACTGGCAATGGAACCATTGGTCACACTGGTCGCATGCAATCATGGTTCGTGAGGCGTCGTAGGGTTGCTTGCAAAGGCAGTAGAGTTTAGGTTTGGATGCTGATGGCTTCTTGCTGACCGGGGGTTTGGTCTTGAGCAGTTTGCTAGGCGATGGCGAGGTTTCTTTTTTGAGTACCTTTTTACTCAAGGCTGGTGACATTTCTTTCTTGGGTGATGATGGAGGCCGGCCTCGTTTTGGCTTGCCCGTAGCCTACCGAAAACCAGCGTTGAGAAGTTGGGAAGAATAGCGTAAGGGGGGTTACCTGATCAATAGCATTTTTCCTTTTCTTTGGAGGCGGAGACATGCTGTTGTCTATAGGCGATGGTTGCGTTTTGCCTAGCTTTAGGACATGCGTGCTAAAGGTAGGCTGTGGGCTGGAAGCCGCAAGATCAGGCTGGAGTGAACATGGATCTTGATAGGAGACAGGAGAGAGTGGAGGCCTTGGCTGGAGTGGCTGTGGTTGTTGCTGAAATGCAGTGGATGGTATCATTGGGTCTTGGCTACAATACTTTTGTAACGGCAAGACTTCGGTGGAGATCTGAGGGTCATGGTAACTTGTAGAAGAGAGAGGAGGCGGCTGAATGGGATTTAACATAGAATTCACTTTAAGGACAGATGGAGAAGGCGGTTCGGTTTTTAAAGAAGCAAAATTTTCCATTGATGCGTAGCTAGATGGAGCCATCAAGGTAATCAAACCAAAATAAAGAAAAAGAGAAAATAAAAACCAGGGTGAAGACAAAAACAAGAGCAAGCAAAAAAAAAAAAAAATTGGCGCCCGGAGCTTCATTTACTTTTTTCTTTTTTTGGTCTACTGAGAATCGACAACTTTGGAGAAGCCAGTGTTGGGATCCTTTTCTATGACAGACTGCTTGTTCACCAACTTGGTGACTACTAGCTCTACTTCTTTAAAGGTTTCAAAAGGAACAAAAGGAATGCCATGTTTCATGCAGTAGGTTTCTAGGTGACAATTCTTGCGAGCAAACAAGACATCAGCATGACGTGCTGCTGATATATCAGACACGCCATCGCCGCAAAACACGAAAATGGTGTCTGGAGAAGCCAATGCACGAGCCTTGGTCAATGCTAGAGAAAGCAAAAAAAAAAAAAAAAAAGAAAAGTCAGGACTTGTCCCTTAAAAGCCGAGTGCCTATTACTTTTGGATTTGTCATTGCCAAAGGGAGAATCATCGTGCCAAATAATCTTCCATTCACGATCGTTGATTTCGCCATTGTTGGCCACGATTTCTATTTCTTTGGCCTTTTCACCAAAGAAGTTGGCCATCACCTTTGACACCACAGGATACAAACCACTACCAAAACACACTGAGTCAACCATTTTTTTTATGCCTGGCATTTACCTGCTGACAATGGTGACGGGGAAGCTGTGTTCACGGCAGTATTCATAGAAATCAGGGAAGCCAGGGTCGATACGGCATTCTAGCAGAACATGTCCAAAAAAGGGGGTCAGCATGGAGGATGTTTACCAGGGTGTGATTACTGTCGAGGTATTCCGCCCAAGCTTCGTCCCAGCTGATGTGCACAGCATCCCACATCTCTTGAGTAGCATCCCTACATCGACATGAGTTCATCGCTATGGTCAACAAGCTCTCCGAAAAAACCTACTTGTATGTCTTGGTTCCATGTAAAATCATGTGGTCGAGTTCTTGACGACGAGCCGGCCCAAGAGAACGATGATCGTCAATGAGCAATAAGCCGGTGTCTACGGGGGGAAAAAAACCATTTGCCTCCTGTGCTTTTTCTACCATGCAACTCTTTACCATCAAGAGATACAGTGCCATCAAAGTCAGTAAATACTTGGACCTTGACGTCAGAAACAACCATTCTATTTCGAAGAGCGGGACAGTTAAAAATAAAAGAAGAAGAAAAAAGAGGCACAGCGACAAGCGTATTTGAACCAAAGCTTGGGTTGGTTCGTTCCGCGGGTTCTTGCCACGTTGTTCCGAGGATATTGTCCATGGAAGAAGGCAAGCTCTCCTTATCAAAGCAGCCATCACCCACTCTATTGATACCTTCGCTCTTGACCGCCATCCATGACAACCCCTCTTCCTGTTCGTGTCCATTTTTTATTTTTCGTTGTCGAAGGAGGATGTTTCAAAGAGAAAAGGGCATGACGCGCGTGGTATATTCGTAGGCGTTACTGCTGCTGCTTTTGCCCTTGCTGTTGTTGTGCTTGTTGCTCTTGTTGTTTCTGGTTCTCTTCTTGCCATTTCTCAGCCTGCTGCTTTTGCTGCACACGATCAATAACGCTTGTTTCATTCAGAACTCTGGAGGCTGAGATTGTCCTACAGATATTAGAATTTGAGTTTTTTGGCTGCAGCGGACGCGCACTCAGCCCTCTCTACCCTTCATTGTCGCTCACCCATGTTTTCTTTTTTTTTGGCCAGTGCTGAATGGTATACGCTCTCATCCATGTCATCTTTTTCTTACTCTTTGGACCTACAATGAGCTATGCAACATGCCAAGATTTTCGAGATCTGGCAAACGGCTGGATGCTTTTTGGATGATCGAGTTTAGCTGAATAATATTTTCGTTCAGCTGTGAGAGCTCATTTCTCAGGCTGGCATACTGTGCTTTCTTTGACGTCTGTGATGAATCCGTCATGATTGTGTTGCGAGTGATGGATTGAAATGACAAAAAAAAAAATAAAAAAAACGCAGACGTTGAAAAAAAAACACCTGCCTCAGTCAGTCTCCGCCAAATCTTCCATAAGCGGCAACTTCGCCCAACCACGTCTGTCAGCCAGAGGCCTGTTCCTATGCTTCTCCACCATCTGTGAGTTCTGGGTCCACAAACAGTTTCTTGACACTGCCCAGTCCTGGGCACCGTCAGTACAGCACTGGACAGGGCAAGAGACTCATTGCTGACCAGCTCTTTTTTTTTGGTTCGATACAAGTGGAGCAATCTTCCCCCATCGGCCAGCTTTTTTTTAGATTCAATACCTTTTATGAAAAGCTGAACATGATTTGCTCCAAATTTTGCACAATGCTAGCTCATGACGAAATGCAGCGATGACGACAAAAAAACCCACTATCATGCCAAAGGGGACGCACTGGCCCGATGGCCGATTTTTACTCGTAGCAAGTTATGCACCATCTTTCTCAAATGAGCTGTGCTTCTGTCCATATCGACTACTCTATACTCGTTTTTCCCCCCTCTATTTTACAAAATCTGATAAAGTAGAAGCGTGGCAAGCCGCGGCCAAGGTGTTTAGCTAGGACGACCGATCTTGGTAGGACTTGCACCACGTCATTCAAGAATCCTGCGATATTTCCAATCCACTCTTCTAATTATTGCACTAAGCTTTTTTCTCACCTTGTAAGGCGTTTGAGCCGCGTCGGCGGAGATCACTTTTTTTGGATAGGGAATTGGAAAAGGTATCGACATCATGTCATGGCTGGGATGAAAAAGTGCAGCCTATCTTTTTATTTTTCAAAAGAAAAGAGTGTCCCCCCCCCCTTTGGATGAGACCAAAAAGTATACAACATCGTCAAAATTTAGACCATGTTGAGGCCAGGAAACGCTGCTAGAACTGGCCAGGAGGTAGCGCAGATGTGCATCTAGTCACCCAGAAGCTGTAACAAACATGCCAGGGGAATTTCCAGAACCAGCCAAAAAGGTCTGGATTTTCGCGCCAACCCCACCAGATCGCCCAATTTCAGAGTCATCAGGGTGGTCGGGTTTCATTTTCAGGATGACATAAGGATTTGAGAACGTGCCGAAGGGGCGGGCTACGGGAGGGGGACACGACCGGAGATTTTGGACAAAAACGGGAATATCGGCCTAATCTTCAGTGTCATCCGGTCTCCTCACAAGGCGTGTATCCCCCTTCTACGAAGGAGCAAGCATTCACAGCTGAAAGGCTCAAATAAAAAATAAAAAAAAACGACAAGGACAGGGTCATCCCAACGAGCAATTTGTATTGCAGCTTAGGTCTGCTAAATCAGAATCCGCGACAAAGATTTTTTTTCATAAAGTCAGCCCCGTAACAGCAATAGCATCCTTTTTTTTATACCCCACGTGGCCGTTCCGTTATCAAGATCCTGGCATCAAGGTACAATAGGAAAGACTGGGAATGAAAAAAATAAATGCAAGGTTTTTGTCCGCTCTTTGTCCGGCCCGATGGCTGGGTAAACATTCATTTCATTTTTTCCAAAAGGAGCGAGTGAGTTCATTTGCAGAGAGGGGTATCGGAATTTTAATTCAGAGGCAGGGCGTTCAAGAGGAAGGGAATGGGATGATCTCAAGGTTGCCATGGCCAATGCAGACAGTCCAGTCAGCGCCCATGTCGTCCGGATGGTCGGCAGTGAGACGAGGGAGATACTTGGCGCAATGTTCAAAAGCAGCCTCGTCGACAAGGACGCGGTCGGGCTCAAAGGTAAAAGTGACGCAAGGTTGGTTGTCACCAGAGTGACCTTCATCCTGAGGATCCGTAGACAGGATGGCCATGTCGTTGCATGTTTCACGTCGTACAACAAAGACAATGGGCTGGTCGGTGGATGCCTGGTTTTGAAGATTGTCATCTTGGGCAGGCGTGCAGTCGGTGGCTTTGATGTTGTAAAATGCAATGGGATCCATGCAATCGCTGTGGTTTGGATCGTGATGATGCATCAATTCGCCATGGAATCCAATCACTTGTCGAGTCGACAGGTCAACAAGATGGCCATACAGTGACGATGCATTGCTATTTTTATCAAAAGGTGGCAAAAAACAGACATGGCCAAGCCCGCGAACCTTCATTTTGTCACAGAAAAGCAGGAAGCCAGTGGATGAGGCGATTTTTTTTTTTTTTCATTGCCAGGTATCCCCGGGGGCAATGGGTTCCGCGTGACCTAACTTTTTTTTCCGTCGCAAGGATATGATTGTTTAAAAATAAAGGGACCAGCAGATGTTTCGGATGCACGTTTATTGAACTGGGACCAATGCCGTTGATGGCCGAGTTGGAAAAAAAAAACGGGATGGGCTGCCATGTAAATTGACAATGAAAAAGGAGAGCTTGCTCATTTCTTGGGCTGTACCAGGTGGCACTGGAACCCAAAAAAAAAGGGGGGGGATCTCCGGTTGTTCCGAGTGGCATGATAAAAACAGCAGATAACAATGAGAATGCTTGGCAAGAAAAAAAAAAGAAAAAGGCAAAGCAGAAAGAGAAAAAGCGGCACAGCTAGGGTGATCATCCACATGGTTAGCAATCATCTCGGTAAAATGGCGTGTTTCTTTCTCTTTGTTCCCCAAGCCTCCCCCAAAAATTTCGGAAATGGGCTCAGCTATTTCTAAATTATACCCAGGCTCATAAATGAATGACACCTTGGAAAACACGCTCCGCTAAAAAAACAATCAACGTGTTCATTGACAAACGAGAATGGCTCACCAATGAAAGGCTCTTCTTTCGTGACCGGTATGTCATGCAAACGCAGGCTTTGAAAAAAAAGGGCTAGGGCGATGCACCGATGATCAGAAAGTAAAGTTTGACCCCGTGGTCTCGTCATGAAGCCAAGGAAAAATAAAATGATCACACAATGATCGAAAATGGAAAGAAGGAGGAAATCATAGTGGATCATTTCTGCGGTGATTTTGGAAAAAGAACAATCAAATGATCATCTGGAGAAGGTTGCCAATATCGACAACAAATTGCTCACCGCCAAATGGTTGGGTTGGGTAGGAAAGTGAAATCAAAGGATAGTGAATTTTTTTTTTTTAGCGTTTATTAACCAGCTATGACGTTTGTTGCATCGAATCAAAAGACAGAGAGTATATGGGTAGGTAGGACAACAATGTAAAAAAAGTAATGCAAAAGCAAAAAATTTGCTTTTGGTGCAACATGAAAATAAAGCCCTGCCACGTGCGGGAAAAAATAGATCGGCGCAGGGATTTTTTTGGCTCGGACTCCGCCGCTTCCTTTTTTGGAGGCAGGGAAGAGATCTTATAAAAGGCTGGGTATCTACGGTTTTTTTTTTTGCCCTCTCTTTTTCTTTACACAATCCTTTTTATTCGATACCAATCCATTCTTTTTTTTTTCTCTCTTCAACATCATCTTTTTTCATCACTGTATAATACTAATATCAAACATGTCTGACGGTCGTTGCATTCACTGTGGTCAAAAGGGCCATTACTCCATGTAAGCATCCTTGGAACAGCAGAAAAAGAACAAGTTGACTGATTTTTTTTTCTATAGGATGTGCCCCAAGAAACCCACCACTGCTGTGTAATATCCTCCCAATTGTTTACTTATATTTCCTAATGTACTGGTTGCAATGCACGATCACCCTTTGAAAAAAAGCTCATGACAAGCTCCATTTCTGACATTTCCTCCCGCCCATTTTTTTATTGCCAAGTCCGCTGGCCGTATGGTTTTTTTATTTTATTATTATGTACCCATCCACTTTGTATTCCCCCCCTCTACTTTTTTCCCATTTGGTTTGAAAACCAAAGAAAGCATACTTCCCTCCAATCTCGTTAGACTTTCATTCCTCTAGTTAATTTCTCTATGCATTTGTTTATATTAAAGCATCCGTCCCTGGTCAAGGGCTTTTCTTTTCTTTTTTTTTTGTTTCTCCGTCTGGGTCAGGGTTGTTTACCTTTTTTGACGATAATGGGTATCACGCGTCGGCACCAATCACGTCCACTCACTTCTGTCGTCAGGTGCCACAAGATGATGGAGCGGAAAAGAAGAAGGTCACCTTCGTCTGTCATCGTAATCCTTCAGTGGACTCGTTGGTCTTTTCAAAAATAAAGTTTAGGTCTCATGCTGCAGCGTACCCCACAATTCCATCTTCATCAGTGCACTGGTTTTTTTTTTCTTTATCCACTCTTTGATAAGGTTCAAATCTTAAAAAAAAAAACGTAATGGCTTGCCACTGAGATACAAAAAAAGAACGATTAGAAAAATTGGGGTGGGGTTTATTTTCATTTAGGAATTTGATGATCCCAGGGCTGGATGGGAATAAAAATAAGGAAGTGGTTGAAATCCAAAAGAAGACGAAGCTGAAACAGCAGGCAGATGAAGGGGTTGAAGAATGGGGTGTTGAAGAGGCATGGTTGGTTGGAAAGGGCTGGGCTGGGGAGGATAGAGGCAGGGTGACACGGCCACAGCGTGAAACAAAGCCTTTGGGCGATCAACGTCATCTGCTGATGGTGATGGCTGGTCAGGTTCCTGGTGATGGCGTTCAATATGACGATTCAACAAATATTTTTTTGTGTAAGATTTGGGGCAAGAAGAACAGTGATAGGGTCGATTCCCAGTATGGATGCGTCTGTGGTGACGCAAAAAAAGAAAGATGAGTCCAAAATTCTTTTTTTTTTTTTTTTGGTACCTATGACGGGCAAGTGAGCTTGAATCACTGAATTTTTTGTCACAATCGGCAAATTCACAACAATGAGGTCGTTCACCTGAATGGGTTCTCAAGTGCACCGTCAATGCAGATTGCTATCGAGAAAATAAAAAGTCCGTCGAAGCCGATGAGTCCCGAAGGTCAAACAAGCATGGGGATGGGTTTCTCTACCTGAATAAATCTCTTTCCACAGAACTTGACATGGCAGATGTATCTTCTGTCATTGGTATGAATGCGGTAATGACGAGTGGTGTCAGATGGTCGGCCTAACATATGCCAGATCCCAAGGGAAAAAAAAAAAAAAATAGAATCATCAGCTTTTTTTTTCCTGCATCTGATCGCCGCTTTTTTTTTGGTCAGTGCTTTTTTCTCACCAAACAATTTGCCACATCCTGGCCAAAGACAAGGGTGCTTTTTTAGTCTTGGTTTGGACGATTTCGACACAGCAACCTTGGCACGAAAGGTAGTGAAATTCTGATCGGATGTCGCATCCATGTTTGTGGGAAGTGGTGCCAAAAGTTCGGCAATGTTCATTGGCAGTTTGAAACAGGTCAATCGGACGGAGAGAGAGAACCAAGACAGGAGAGAGGGAAATAAAAAAAAAACAGATTTATTTAGGGTGTTTGTTTATCTTTCATTGGTCATGCTTGCTTCTCGCTACCCTGTGATTGTTCAAATTGACTTGGCTAATCGTTTGCCAAACCTCTCCTGATTTCAATCATCCGAGGAGCATGATGTGTAGGTTGCTTTGCTATCGCTGTGCCTTGGTCTCGTTGTCTTGAAACATTCACACAAGTGGAACAGTCATGGCCTGTTTAAAGCACATGTGCACGACGGTTAGTCGATGAGGATGGCAATGTGGGAACAAAGGCCTGATCTCAAAAGATCGCTGCAGCCAGAGTTGGGGGAGTGGCGGAGCCACAAAGAAATCATGAGAATGGCTCACGCAGCGCAGGCTTTTTTCACTCGTTCAGTTTTTCCATGGAATCACACGCCATTGATCTTTACCCAGACGTAGGGTCTGTCCACATGGCTTTATTCAAGGATGTGAAGAATGCTCAACAACTGCGAAAACGATTATTGGACCAAGACACAACCTTGCAATGTGCATTGATCGATGCCTCCATGGTAAAAAAAAATATATTCTTCTGGGCTCGCTTAATCATGCTTATGAACTATCCTCTCCGTACTTTAAGGTGTTCAATGGCGTCCATGTTTTATTGGCATGCAACCGAGCCATCCATGATTGGCAACACGATCAATTGAAAACACACAATGTCCACTCTGAAATCGTCTTTGACTTTTCCCCAACCTCCAACGTAAGCCTTGTTGCACACTGGTGTTGGGATAAACAAACAACAAAAATTAGGGGGAGCCGACCTGGTTTTACTCACGCGCTCCTTTTAGATTGCACAAACATTCAAGCGCTTTGGTATTGATGATCAGTCGCAAAACATCGTTGTTGTGAAGGTGGGCGGACCAAAGGCCGACGTAAGACAACTCACTAGAAAAAAAAAAAAAAACCCAGTCTCAACCATGTCTTCAGGTTGAATCGTATATGCGCGACAACATCCAAGGCGACTTAGTTCCTCTGGATCAACTGACTCAATTTAGAGACATGAAAAAAATTCGCAAGGTAATGGAAAAAAAAAAAAAAAAACCTCCCTCCCCCCTGCTTGACAAGCGACTGAACCCTTTCTTGCTTGCAGTATTATCAACTGGGTAACCAAGCTGATCAATTGGATAAAGTGGTGCCTCTAATCAGCGGTGCCATGGCTCTCAAAGGCTTATGAACATTCGACAGTATTTCGCATTTAGATACCTTTCTTTTGCGCGTGAAAATTAAAAAAAGACGTGCACCCCCACCGCACCATTCACCTGATCCATTGGACGACGGTTCATCATATGTCAATGATGCACCCCTTGCCAAGTGAGAATCCAACCTCAGGCGAACGTCTTTCACGTGTCGAAAGTTGTCAATACATTGAGGGAATCAAGAGGTCAACAGCATGCACCCTACTTTTGTGCACCCAAACAATACCAAGAAGAAATTCCCATAAAGAAAAAAGTGACATTTTTACTGGTACAACGATAAGAAAATCTCTAAAGCTTGCTTTTGGCATCAACAAGGTCGCCCTGATCCACAATTTGGAGCGTCAGGTTGGACATGGGGACACACCGGCTTGCTGTTTCGCGGGCAAAAGCCGACGACGCTTGCTTACGAGCCACTCGGGCAGCAATCCCCTGCGTAATGACCGCCAGCTATAAAAAGAAAGAGGGGTGAATCAACGCCTTCAGAAAAAAAAAGAAAAATCCATGAATCAGAAGGACACGTACGCGGAAATGAGCAAACGCGACGGCAAATTGCCATTGTGGGATAGGATAAGCAAGACCGCTGTGTTTGCAGTAGACTTGCATCAGTTCTTCGGCCGTAGGCACAGGCAAGGGTCCCTTTGCGCCCATGAAGCCACCAGCCACGCTTGGAATCGAATAAGGTTGCAAAAAGTTGGCCAAATCCGAGTAAGGGTGGCCGATAGTCGACAATTCCCAGTCCAGAATGCCAATCACTTGGTTCTTGGTGGGATGGAAAACAAGGTTGTCCATCTGCAGAAAAAAAAAAAAAAAACGTCAGACTCGGTCTGTGTGTTTCCTTCTTTACCTTGAAATCTCCATGGACAATGGTGGCAACGTCCTTGGGCTGGTTTTTGCTGAACCACGCAAACATCTCGTCTAAACGAGGGATGTCCACCACCTTTTCGCCCGTCTCCTTGTCGACCACTGCCGCTTGAGCAAGAGAGACTTTGTGTAGCGATTTCATTTGACGATCGTAGAAGCCAGAGTTGCGGCCATAATTCTCCAGCCCAATGGCCTTGAAGTCCACCCGGTGCAGTTTGGCTAGCGTTTCCAATGCAGAGTAAAAGCTGATCAAAAAAAAAAAGTTTTGAGTGTCTCCGCAGCAGTTCTTTTTTTTTTTTTTTTTTACCATTCTTTGCGATCTTCAAAGCTCAATTCTGGCATACGAATATCTTCAAAAATGCGACCCTTTAAGAATTCCATGACCTAAAAAAAAATCGCGATTGAGCTGGCCAGATTTTTGTTTTTGTGTTTGCTAGATTTACATAAAAAGGGGTGCCAATCACACTGCCGTCTTCACAGAGAGCATATACTTTTGGGACAGGCACGTCGGTATGCTGACCAAGAGCATGGATGATGCGGTATTCACGTTCAACAGCGTGTGCGGTTTTGGAAATCAAGGCGCCTGGAGGCTTCTTGCGTAAAACATACTGCTGTTGGCTACAACAAAAAAGGTAGAGATGTGGCTATGAGCTTACACTATCTCGTTCTTGTCTTTCCTATAAAACCTACTTGCCATCCTTCAAAAGGTAGGTGGGATTGCCTACAATGTTGAAGAAAAAAAAAATAACCAACGTCAGCATACGAACCATGTTTCTTAAAAAAATGGAATACTTTGGCCAAAGGCAAATTGAGAGACTTGCAATGGTTTGGTAAAACCAGGAATACGATCAGCGAGATAAGTTTCTAGAGCTTGATTGTCCAATTCATGCCTACCATGGGAACCGACGTGTTAGTAACATGCCTCACTTGATTGCCATCGCTGGGACCCCAATGCTCTCGATAAAACCCTTTCTTTTGCCTCTCCCGCAAGAAATCGCTCCTCTCTTATGACAAGCACCCTACCCTGAGCGAACAGACGACGTTTTTTGTCCAGTCATCACAATTAAAAAAAGAGTGAATGGAAAAGAAAAAAATTCCCCAGGCCGTGCTGTATAAAACGCCGTATCTATTCAAACGCCGCAGCTCACAGCTTTGTCATGGCAATTCTCAAGTACCGCCAGCATTTCGTTTTATTGTTTTGCTGTGATTTGTTCAGGGGCAAGGGGTTTGAATCCAGCTCTTTTGGGTCATAGGCCGCCCCTTTCTTCATGATTTTTAATCTTTCATCTTGTTTCATTTCTTTGTCCAACTCCTATTTGTTTATGAAGTCAAGGAGGGAAAGCTTATTTTCTTCTTTCATGCAACATCTACTCCATGAATTGCCGCCTTTGGCTGGTACAGCATCAATAAAAAAGGTGTCTTGCTGATTTTATTTCCTTCTTGAACCAATTTTTCTATTTTCTTACACAATGACCCATCTCAGTGATTTTAGTTTTTTGCGTAAGGCAGAGAAGAGCGTCGAATCGAGACTGACTTGTTTTCCAGAGCGCGCGACCTACTACTCATATATGCTGATTTGGTACACTCATCGGGTCTGGTCACTGGATCGCTTTCGATGTGTCTATCCTTCGAGTTTTAAAGCAGCTGCACTGAAAGCATTCTTCACCCTCTTAATGTTCTTCATGATTGTCTGTCAGCTTTATTATGGTAAGGAGGACGAGGAGGCATAAAAAAGGATCACTAATGAGTCGGAGTAGAATTTACCTCCATCCGGATTAAATACGACGAAGGGTTTGTCAGTATCCTCGGTCATATCGTTCCTAAACCCGAGTCTATGTGGTCTGACGCTGACAAGCATCTGGTGGTCCCCACAAGTAAGCCTTTTTTTTCTCCTTTTTTTTTCTCATTGTTCTGACCTGCTCGTTCACATGAAAAGGTTATAGCTTATGCATTGGCTTTTCCTTGCAGACGTAAGTGGCTGTTGTCTCCGGCCTGGAAAACTCGAGCTTATTTTTATTTTTAAAAATCGACAAAGAGGCACTCTCTTACTGCTGCAATGTTTTTGGAATTACCTGGCCAACACTGTCGTGAAAGCCAACTTCATGACAAGCAAGGAGTTCAAATTTTACATTGTCTGGTAAAAAAAAAAACATGGCTCTCCTATTTTTTGTAGCATTGTACCGAACGATGCCCTTTTTTTTGTGCTGTTAGGACTGCAACGTCCATGGTTCTCTTCCCTTTATTACAATTCAACTTTTCTAGAAAAGTTTATGAACCAACCTACAAAGAAATCATGCCTGAGCTAGTGTACAGCTGTGGCCTCTTCGTCGTTGCCATCCTCGGGGTCCGCTCCAACTTTAAATTCAACAGGTTATTGGCCAACGCCCAGCGGTTAAATGACCCCAGGTCTGCCGGAGCCAAGATTCAATACTTTCAAGAACTCAATCTCATCCTGACCGCCAGCCTCTTTATATATGCCACTTCCCTCATCATTCTCTGTGCTGACGGCTTGACTGGTAAAAAGTCACTGAATGCCCACAAATTCTCCTCGGATTTCTTGATTTGCAACAGTAAGTTTTTTTTTTTTTTTTTTTTTTGTTCTGTCAACCCCCTTCTCCCCTTGGGCAAAAACCGTGCTCATGCTGGTTCTCATTTCTTTTTTTCCCTCTCCTTTGTTTCCTCTGTGGCTCATAGCCAATGTGGCCTCGATTGTAGTGTGGACGGTGATGATCCTGATCTTCCATCCTAAGCAATATCAAGACACACGACCAATGACACCTTCCGTCACAGGGAGGTCATCTCCTTTTCCCCTCACCGAATCACGTGCCTTCTCGACTTTTGACAAACATGCGTCGTACGCAAAATATCACACATCACTCTCTCCCTATGAATCGCAGCCCTTGTCTGCCAACCCATCTACCACAACCACCCTGGCTTCCACTTCCTACCACGGCACTTCCGTCATCGCCAAAGTCACCGAAAATGTCCACCGATCTTCGACCGCGGGTATGCCTGGCGCCGCCCTCGATGACGCTGCTCCTCCTTATTTTCAAGAGCCTAGCGACACCTCGAAATGGCTAGCTCAATCGCCAAATGGTCACCGATACTAAACCGTTGCCTCCCTCCCTGAACACTAATCGCTTCTTCTTAATAAATACCGTCCTTCTGGAGCCCAAGGTCGCTCGAAAAAAAATCTCTGTGTGTCAGGTCCAAATTTAGAGTGCCCCTTCTCTTCCGAGATAGGGTGTCATTCTAGGCCAGCTGCGAGATTGGTTTACATGACATCAGCCAGCACCGTTCTGTTGTCTACGCCAAGCAATGGAGACGCGGAATTGGCGCGACATGCAAAAACTGACTTTGCAACAAAATAAGAAAACGGCAGAGTTAGGCCAAAATAGCACTGCTCTAGCTGTCCAAGATGACCGATACAGATGAAGAGCTGTCTAATTTACATCATTATCTTCGTACTGTACATTTTGGAAGCAAAAAATAAAAAGAAAACATCCGTGCTGATTACAAGCTGGTCGCCAGTCAAAAAGGGAATGATGTGCCATGGAGTTTCGCACGTGATCAGAGCCCTTCAACGCCTTCCTTTTTTGGCCTGAATCGGCGTCACAGACAGTTTTTTTTTTTTTTTGGTTTTTTTTTTTTTTTTGGGAGGGCTTTTTCTTTCGTCTTTTGTTGCATGACAAGGGAATCTCCTGGCGAGTATTCTTGTCTTGAGTATGCTACAGGTTGCCTGTATGCGCCCCAAGTGGTATAGCACGGGTGATGAGCTTCTCCTAGCGAGTATTCTTGCTTTGAGCTGCCTCATCTTTAACTCTTGCTATCGAAGCGCAAGTCATGGTGTGGTCACATTTGGTTGGCTTCAAGGTGCGTTGACAATTGTTTGAAAAGAATTTGTTTACTGACTGCTTTTTTTTTTATGGAATGGCACGCATCCTTTTGGATTGCTTTGCTCTCATGACCACCCCATGACAAGGGAATCTCCTGGCGAGTATTCTTGTCTTGAGTATGCTACAGGTTGCCTGTATGCGCCCCAAGTGGTATAGCACGGGTGATGAGCTTCTCCTAGCGAGTATTCTTGCTTTGAGCTACCTCATCTTTATCTTTTGCTATCGAAGCGCAAGTCATGGTGTGGTCACATTTGGTTGGCTTCCAAGGTGCGTTGACAATTGTTTAGAAGAATTTGTTTACTGACTGCTTTTTTTTTTATGGAATGGCCCGCATCCTTTTGGATTGCTTTGCTCTCATGACCACTCCATGACAAGGGAATCTCCTGGCGAGTATTCTTGTCTTGAGTATGCTACAGGTTGCCTGTATGCGCCCCAAGTGGTATAGCACGGGTGATGAGCTTCTCTTAGCGAGTATTCTTGCTTTGAGTTGCCTCATCTTTAACTCTTGCTATCGAAGCGCAAGTCATGGGGTGGTCACATTTGGTTGGCCTGATTATGTCTCTCATCCTGATCCACCTGGTGTCTGTTCGTCCACCGCAGCCAACTAGCGCCTACTATTTGTTAAATGCCATGCAAGACCATGAATAACTTGACGAAGCCTGTCACTGAACGGCGCGCCACGACCCACCAATCTCTACATGCCGGTATCTTTGTCATAACACTTTTGCACCCTCCTGTTGTTAGCACGCGCTATGACCCCCATCAAGAGTCACTAACAGCAATAAAAACCAAAAAAATGCCATGTGCCCCTTTGTATGTGACGCTGACTCGCCTATGGTTGTCTCTGATGCAAACAAAGAGAAAAAAAGCCCCTTTGAGCAAGCACCAGCTTGTAATAAGATGATGGTGTTGATTTACTTTTTCAAAGATTTAATTTTTCAAATTTTTCAGTGGTATATAAGATATAATTGATGCCCTCGATATTGGTAGGGGAGGCTGACAATGGGAGGTTGGGGAAGGATCTTGGCGCTTCTGGAGAATGAGAATTCAATTTCAATGGTTTAAAAAGATATAATTGACGTCGTCGATATTGGTAGGGGAGGCTGACAATGGGAGGTTGGGGAAGGTTCTTTGCACTTCTTGGTTAGCTATGATTGACTTCAGCTCTCGTCCTTGGTCAACCATGAACTCCTAAAAGAAGAAGTTGAAAGGACTCGCCTGTAAAGCTTTGCCTATTTCATACCTTCAACTTGAACAAGGTAAGTAGCGTTTCTTTGAATTGTACAAGGTTTGGCAAATCCACTGGGATCACCAAAGTTGCAACCAGCGAAGCAACGAAAAAGCCATCAAGTTTTTCCAACTGGTACAGGTAACCATGATTTCCTAAAGAGAAGAAAGAGGCATTGAACGGGGAAGGCCAATTTCCGACTTGCTCCTGAACGAGCACCTACCAACAAAATCCATGGCAAGGGATTTGTTCAGGTTGGATGAGAAGTGGAGGGCGAGATGGTCAAGAGTGGCAGCGTTGGACATCAAGTTCTTGGCTTGTTGTTTGACGATAAGATCTTCACGAACATTGCGGCGCTTCCACTCGTTGGTTGACATTTCCACTTGTTGCTCAGCATTGAGCATCAAAATCAGGTCGATTTTGCGGCCATAGGTCACGGAGGTGTCGCCAGGGGAAAAGAGTGCCTTGTTGAGATCGGTCATTGCCTTCGTTGCAGCTGAACAGTGCTCACCACTAGGAAAAAGAAATAAAAGTCACGGTGGATGGCTATTTTCTTGTTGCCTTCACTTACTCGTTCAAAATGATATCCGTGTCATCAAAGAGCAACTCCAGGATAGAAGCGAAGCGCCGGTAAAATGTCAGTTCGGAGGTTGCGTTCGTGTTGCACCATCGACCGAGGTTGCGGACACTGACAAATGGGGAGCCAAGACGTGAGTATGGCTCCATTCCACCTCTCCCTTTTTTTTTTTTCATCCTTTACATTTGCTCAACCATGAGCAGTGCTGTGTAGGCTTGGGAGGACTGTCGATCATTTGCAGACAACTGTTGCCGGTGAAAATCAATGAAGGTCAATACGCTTTTCACTGAGGTGCCTTGGGCAATAAGCGAGTCAAAAAGATCGCTTGTTTCAGCACACAGGCCACCTGGCAGTTGTGGGGCAGAGCGCCGGATGTTGGACCAGTGCTGGGGGTCGAGGTGCTTTTGGTACATGGCCATGTGGTCAGTGTCAAGCAGGTTGAGAATTTTAGACAGCGAAAGTCTAAGGAATAAAACGGATCAGCATGAGCACTGGTTATTGGTAATGCTTGGCTTCTTACCGCATCAAGCTCTCCTCCACTACATCCTTTTGCTCTTTAATCAGCATAGCACCACCTAAGCGCAGCAAGTCATTTCCAGTCGTGTCTGCATCTATGCTCTTCACGTATTCCACTTCTTCATCTGAGAGAGGTGTACCCATCATCTAATAAAAAGAAAGAGGGGCAAGAGTTATGAACAAAAATTCACAATTACGGGGAGAAACAGGAGGTTCTTACTTTTTTGTGAGCAAGCATATGCAACGAATAGGATACATCATGTCCATCTTTGACGGTTGAAGAGTCAAGGTCCGTGGGGTACAAAGGGAGGCAGTCAGCAAGTTCGGGAGTGCTGACACTGGCAATGTCATCAGTGGGGTCCAAGGGTTCAGCAACACAACCGACATCACACGAGGCGGTGGTATTCGATGGGTGGACAATGACTTGGGCAGGGGCCATTGACGACGACACCAATAAGTCATCCACAGTTTTTTGATAAATTTTTTCAACCAACGGGGCGGCAGCAATCACATTCATCACAGCTGTATTTCTGACGGCCTCACGGGCCAGTTTCTACATCCAAAAGAAGAATGAAAAAGGGCTTACACTCAGGGCGCTGCCAGGTCTCTACCTGCCATAATCATACCTTGAGCTCAATCTCCCTCAGGATAGATTCCCAATCAACTTTGTCTTTAAGACTATTGAAGATAAAGTGCAAGTGTGTCAAATTCTCTTTCCGTAGACGCGTCTTCTTACCAATCAACTGGCCGATGCTTGCCAAATAGATGGATGCTTTTGACAAATCTCTGCTTCCACATGTTTTCCAAGTTTTCCTTAGTACTGACATCACTCGCCATGGACCAGTCGGCAATGTTTTCCTTGTTGGCTTCCACAAAGTCTTTGAATTTAGGCCTTTTGGCTCTGGACATAAACGAAGTCAGAGCTAGAAACAAGGAAGGAAAAGTTAGAAATAATCTAAATCGTATACATACATGGCTTCCTATTCTAACCTTCTTTGACAGAATTATCAACAGCCATTCGTTTCTTTTCAAGAGTCATGCTGAAAAAAAAAAAAAGGTGAAGAAAAAGTCGTTTACTGCCATTTTCTTTTGCTCCTTTTGAATTTCGTGCTGCCCTGCCTCGTTACAAAAATTCAAAGACCTCCCCACTTTTGGTTGGCCAAGCGTTGTTAGCAGCCGGTGCTTTGCTCGAGGCACCGTAACCAACACAGACACTTTTGAAGGATTACTTTTTATTTTCGAACGATGTGTTGATTGATTGCCAACTGCCCTGCACCAGCTTGGAATCGATGGCAAAGTGCGGAGACTGAATATAGCCACCGAAGTTCTTTTCATGAAAAAGCAAATGCTGCCCACTTTTGAGTGATTCGATCAAGGTGAAATTTTGCATAGAGAGGATGATGCAGAAAAAATCATATCGATTGGTGAAGATCGTCCAGCCAATGTTTGCTCAATTTTATTTGACACATCCGATTCCCCAGTTTTGATATTTTTTTTTTTGACGGCGGGGGCTTCTATTTTTTTTTTTCTTTCTCCACCTTTTTTTCTTTGTAACAATATGACCCAATCGATTACTATTCCTTCTGCTTCTGATTTCCATCTTCACCTTCGCCAAGGGGATATGATGCGCATGGTGACCCCCAAGGTGGCTGAAGGCGGTGTTTCCTTGGCTTACATTATGGTAAAATAAAAAAAATAAAAAATAAAAAGGATCGAGCTGATCAGGGATCGTTTAATCATCGGTCCTTAGCCCAACTTGCAACCTCCCGTCACCAAAACCGAACAAGCCTTGAGCTACAAAGAAGAGCTCCAAGCCCTTGCTCCTGACGTAACGTTTTACATGACCCTGTACTTGTCGCCTGATTTGACTGTCGATGAAGTGCGCAAGGCCAGCAAGGCCGGCATTGCCGGTGTCAAGTCGTATCCTCGTGGCGTCACCACCAACAGCGACTCTGGTATTGAAAACTATGAAATCTACTACCCTGTGTTCAAGGCTATGGAGGAAGAAGGCATGGTGCTGAACTTGCACGGTGAAATCCCCAGCGACCTCGACAACGACGTGTGTGTCATGAACGCCGAAGAAAAATTCCTGCCCCAGCTTGAAAAGATCCACCGCGCCTTCCCCAACCTCAAGATTGTCTTGGAACACGCCACCACCTCGGCTGCCGTTGACTTGGTCAAGCGTCTCGGTGACACTGTCGCTTGCTCCATCACCGTTCACCACCTCCAGCTCATCGTCGACGACTGGGCCGGCCAAGCTCACCATTTCTGCAAGCCTGTTGCCAAATATCCTCACGACCGCCAAGCTCTCCGTGAAGTGGTTGCCTCTGGTAAGGACAACGCGAGATCCAGGCTGGCAGGCCGAGTGGAACTCACCCACTTTTCTGGTAGGCCACCCTCGCTTCTTCTTGGGTACCGACTCGGCCCCTCATCCTAGCCATGTCAAGGAAACTGCCTGTGCTCATGCTGGTGTGTTCACAACCCCCTTGGTATTGCCTTACCTGTGCAAGATCTTTGAAGACATTGGCTGCTTGGACAAACTAGAAAACTTTGCTTGTCACTTTGGCCGCAGCTTTTATGGTCTGAAGCAAAAGGAAGGCTTCCAGGACAAGAAGGTCACCTTGGTCAAGCAAGAGAACGTCGTTGTGCCTGCCACCTACGAAATCTCGTCCGCTCAACCCCAGCTCGGCAAGGTCGTTCCCTTTTTGGCCAACAAAGATGTCGGTTGGAAGATCGTGGAAAACTTCTGTTAGAGTCCTTGCTCTCTCAAAAGGCATCCAGAGAGAAAAATTAAATAAAAAGTGTATCATTTGTTTTCCTGTATTAACCCTCGTGTGCCGAACCTCATTTCGATCTCCGTGGTTCAGTGATGCCGCTAACTTTGCGCCAACTACGAAAGGATGAAGCTTCAACCAGACCAAGTAGAAGTGTTTTAGGGTCTGTCTTTCCTGCCTGTGATCTTGTTTTTCTTGGTCGTGTACTTATCGCTAGCCTCCCTGACATCCAATCGCTGGGCTACGGCTAAACCTATCCCACCAAAAGAAAAAAAAAGGTGCTTTTCAAAACCGGACTCTTGAAATCAGAGGGTAATATTTTTCGGCTGGTTTATCGACACTCACTGCCATCTAGCTTGAAGGCAATTTTTGCACTGTATTTTTTTTTTCAGATCGTCTAGGTCCCTGAGGGATATGGCTGAGAAATCGGGAGCATTAAAGCGAACCTGATCACAGGTTGCCTGGACGACGTACTCAACGTGATTTTTTTAGTATCTTCATTGTTCCTGTTTCTGCGCTTGTGTGTAAATTAACTGATCATCCGATCACTCGAAAGGGCTGTGCAATCTTCCTTTTTTTGACAAGAGTTGGGATGGCCACATTCTGTCTCCGCTCTGCACCCGTCGATTCCTGCCAGTGCAAACCGAAAGATTGGTCATCGTCCTTTTCGCTTGGCTGTCTGAGAGAGTTAGTACTTTAAAAACGTCATTTCTCACCTTTTTATACTTGTATGCAAGATTTGGCGTGAATTCGTTGAGTGCAATTTTGAGCTGTGATTTTTGATCAGATCGTCTGGGGGTTGGTTCCCTGGCGAAAGCGGTCGATTTTTGATTTTTTTTAGCGGGGGATTCGGGAGGTGTCAAAAGAAACGGATCAAGCGTTGGCTGAGCAACCTTCACCAATCGACCTGACTTTTTCTGTAGCAACATCCTTCATGTCTTTGCGCATTCTCTGAAAATTCCACATCGATCTAATCAGCCCAAGCTGTGCAGTGTTTTTTTTTTTCAGGGATGAAAAAGAAAAAAATGGGGTGGTCAGATTCAGGTTCCGCACAACACCCTTCAATTCCAGGCTGTCAAAACAGCTCAGGGCCTTTTCCACACCCGGTTCAAGCGGTTCAAGCGGTTCAAGCAGTACAAATCGCTTGGATAAGACTATTGATAGGCCAAAGGTACCATGGAGGATAGAATGAAAGTTGAGGTGAAGAGATAAAAGGTCAAAAACGAAGGAAAACAAAAAAAAACAAGATTTTTCGCAGCTTGAGTTTCTCCTCCAAAATGTAGCATAATAAATTTTCAATAATAAATTTTCAAAATGTATCATGAGCATTTCTCACCCGGCAGCCAAAAAATCGGAAAAAATCCCTTGGTCAGGTTGCACTTGTCGGTGATCTAACTTGGGACAAGAACCTGCCTGCATTCGCTGATTACCCATTTTCCTGCGTGCACGGCCTGGCATCGAAGGGTGCAGTGCGGAACCTGAATCTGACCACCCCATTTTTTTCTCTGAAAAAAAAAAAAAAAAACACTGCACAGCACTTTGGGCTGATTAGATCGACGTGGAATTTTCAGAGAATGCGCAAAGACATGAAGGATGTTGCTACAGAAAAAGTCAGGTCGATTGGTGAAGGTTGCTCAGCCAACGCTTGATCCGTTTCTTTTGACACCTCCCGAATCCCCCGCTAAAAAAAATCAAAAATCGACCGCTTTCGCCAGGGAACCAACCCCCAGACGATCTGATCAAAAATCACAGCTCAAAATTGCACTCAACGAATTCACGCCAAATCTTGCATACAAGTATAAAATGGTGAGAAATGACGTTTTTAAAGTACTAACTCTCTCAGACAGCAGAGAGAAGAGTGAGAGGGCTGGCAAAATAATTTCGCAGTAGAGCACCTGGACGAAAAAATCCAAAAACAGAAAATGGATTTTATTGGACGACAACCCTGATCGTATCTGTGACTTTTCTGAACCTCCGGCACCCTCTGAAATCGCATTCATCGGTATGCGTCAAACCAGACACCTTTTTTTTTTTTTTGCTCCAGACTTTGGCTGACGGCTGATTTGGGGGACCGTTCAGAAACGGAGGGAGTGCGGGATTTTGGTGGTGGTTTTCTGCGTTGGTTTATTGGGTGATTTTCAGACCCTGTTTGGAAATTCGATGACGCTGTGCCTGCATCTTGGCCATCAGGGATGGGTTTCCTATCTTCGGCGGTTGATTGGCTATGATGAAGAGGACATACGTCACAGACACGGTTATGTAAAGGTGAAGTTCCTAGCCAGTAAAACATAGGAAGCGAGAGAAAGGGATGGAACCCTAAAAAATCAAAAATGGAAGAAAGTGGAGCATCATAGAAGCAACGAGAGAACATGAGCCCTGAAGAAAAAAAAAGTGTCCTCGATTGTCTGTCAAAAAAGGGGCCTCGCGCAGTCACGTTTTCGAAAGGGATCAATGATAAAAAAAAAAGCGGAAGATGCAACAGTCGAGTAGGATGGATCTTGACTGGACGGAAAAAAGCTGACTGGCTGAACCTTGGCGTGTTCATGTCGCTTTGTACCCCAGAGCACCGATGACCTCAGCTTCGGAAGAATGCCCGTCGTTAGGATGTGTGGCCGGTAAAATGAACAAGCACTCCAATTTCCTTTTTTGTCAAGACGCAAAAAATACAATCATAACAAAATGGTTGAGGTGGGCAGTCTTCAGCTACTTGGAAGATGCTCATGGCCGATGGGTCATTTGAATTATTGACATGGGCCTCAGGGAGATAATGATAACTCCAGGCTGGGTGACGGTGGATCGTCCAACTGAACGTGGCAGGTGATTCACAAGCGTCATTTTTTTTTTCTGGACGTCAACATCCACCCAAACCTTAGTCGTCATGGAAAAATGAAGGGTCCACGCGGCAATGTTTTTTATTTTGCACTTCTCTCCCAAAAGGAGAAGTCATGCTTCGCTTCCCCTCGCACGGTCATGGTTTGGAAATGCAGATTTTTATCTTCTTTATCGTCTTGGAGTCGCCTACAGTATCTATTTTTATCGAGGCATCTATTGAAACGGTTGAAATGGTGGCGTTGATTGTCTGGAGGCTGTCGCTGACGAGCTCTAATATTTTTCTCAAACACAAGGCATTCACCAAGTTTGGAAGCTCCGATGGGGATGGCTTTTGCAGGAATCCATGTGTACCCCAAACGAAAGTGGTGGTGTGACAAAAATAAGAGGATAGCCCTCGTGACATGATGGTGGAATGAGCACAATTGGGAAAAGCCTTTTGGGAGTAAAGATATGTTTCGATTTTTTTTATTGCCAAGAGATAGAGCTGATGGACAAACTGCATGATATGAACATTGAAGATGAAGAGCGGTGCCAAAAGAGTACAAAATAATAAAGAGGTTGTGTTATTTACAGATGGAGAGAAAAGGGGATATGCTCTTGGAAAAAGACAGAGGAGTGGGAGGGGAGATCAGGCCACACTGTATCTTTTGGATTTGCGTTTGCGCAGGGTGCCGTTGGCGACCTTTTCTTGGCGGGTGACTCGTCTGGAGCGCATGTCGGTGTGATGGTTGCGGTAGGCGTCGACGGCTCGCTGGATGAGACCACGGCGGCCACAGAGTTGTTCCTTGTTGAGCCAACAGAGTTTCCAACCGAGGGAATTGCATGTCGATTCATATTCCCAGCGATTTCCATCGTAGTGTTCTCGGGGCACATTGGCACGTGGATAGATCTTGACGGGGCAAAAAAAAAAAAAAAAAATTGAGTTAAGAAAAAATATACTTATCGCATGGTGCGTGGTAAAAAAAAAAATAGCTTACAGTGTTGGCGTCGCGGAAGTTTGTGGGAACCAGATCCAGGTTGATGGCATCAACATCGATGCGCACGGTATATTCTTTGACCAGGCGGTCGTGAGAATAGAGAAAAGACAGGTGCTCGATGCCTTCGACGATTTTGTGCACAGGAGCATGAGCTGTCAAAGAGACAACCGAGGCCACGGATGGATGGGAAGACAGACGGCGGCGGACAGGGTGATGGTCTGAATGGGAGGCATGAGAAGCATGATGGGAGTGACGACGTTGCTTGGGCGTCTTTGTAGGCTGGGCCATAGGCTCGGTAGGTTCCAGAGGGTGGATCATGGCGGGGGCCATGGTAACGGGCGTGGGTGGCGTGGGCACCGTTGAGGTCATGATGGGATTGGACAGCAAGTTCATTTCATAAAAAGCAGTGGGTGAGGCTGAGGGTGGTGTGGGAGGTAGAGAAGGGCCGGTGGAGGAGACAGAGGAGGCACTGGTCAACGCCATCTGCTGGAAATCGGCAGGCTTCAAGGGACTGGGTGATAGAGATGCCGGTGGCGGTTGGAGAGTACAAGCGTCGGTAAATGGTATGGATCCTTCCGTGGCGAGAGTGTCTAAAAAGGAGGACCAGGGCAAGTCGGCCGCCTGCCAAGACAAGAAGTCGTCGTTTCCAGCCGGAGGCATGGCTAACGAAGAGGGCGTTTGATCCACCTGTAGGTCGGTCAGCGTCATGCCAGAGTTGAAATAGTCCCAGTCGACTGTTTCCAGCTTCATCGGTACAGTTACAGTATTGTAGGTGTCAGACATCACAGTGAACAAAAAAAAAAAAAAATAAAGACGAGTAACAAAAAGAAGGGAGGAAAAATAAAATCGGCTTGATAAAAAAGTTGGATTCCGGCCTCTGAAACAACCCTCTTGTTTTTTTTTGTCATTTTTTTCATGCAGAAAATTCTCAAGCGGGAGCGGACCGTGAATGGTAGGTTGAGACCTAGCCAACGAGCGCACAAAAGACCATCCAACGAGCATGCGAGGTCGAGAACATGAGCAGGAAAGCCGCTGAAAATTTTTTTCCGTCTTTTGCGTAGTTTACGCGAACCATGAAGGCACGGATGAATACCATGCCTATTTTTTTTCTTAACTATAATTCATGGTTGTTCAATGTTCTGTCAAAGACACTCACGTCCCACAAGCGCCTCGTCGTTGAAAAAAAAAAAAAAAGGAGGCAGCCGCTTTGGGTGGACGTGTGGAACAATAAAAAAGAAGGCTTTGAAACACCGGTTGCCAAAGAAAAATCCATGGGAACCAGTTTCAAAACGGATGATGAACAAAAAGGGAGTGACGAAAGACTTGGCGACGACTGCGACTGTTGTTTTAAAAAAAAGAAATGAAGAAAAAACGCCTTTGTTTTATGATCTGTGCAAGCTACCGTGGAATAGGATCTTCCCTCGAGGTTGCCATTGTGGCGGTGCTTCATTTATTTTTATACTGTAGAGACTCTCAGGACCGTTACCTAAGCTGGTTTTAGTGACTTTTTTTTTTTTTTTTTTTTTGTCTCGTCTGAAGTCGTGATGCTGTCATGATAAAGGAGTTCGCTGGTACGTCATGTTTCTTTCCATCTCAAACATATTTTTCGTGTTGTGCGTTCTTTTTTTTTTTTTTTTCGGTGCGATGGCTCGCCACAATCTCTTTTGGTCACACGTACACTAAGGTAAAAATGAGGAATAAGTCCAAAAGCTGCAAAAATGCACACCAACAAAAAAAAACGTGCTTGCTCTTTTTTTTTCAGTCCCGTCCGAGCGGCACATGAAAAGTAAAAAGCTTGTAGGCTTGCCTATGGTCAAAGGGAAAAGAGGCTCGCAAGCCATCGACCTTCCTCTTTTTTCAAAAAAAAAGCATAGAATCTTCTCTCTTGTCTATTAATACACAGCCAAATATCATCCTGAAAAAGACAAACTTTATTTTTAAGGCAGTGAAAAAGATGGACTGTGTTCAAGAATGGATATGGGTGCCACAAGAGCGGGCAGAGTTCCCAGGTAAATGCAATCCAGCCAAAAAATAAAAAAAAAGAACCTCCGTTTTATTTCCAGTCGACCTTGTCTCTGAGTTCTCTCAAAGACGGGTAGGATGCAGCAACAGAGGCGGTTTGGGAGCGTTGCAAAACGAAAAAAACGATCACCATGAACATCGTAGGCAGATCAAGTTGCAAGGCGGGAAAAGATCAACGATTAGAATTCCTCATGTCAGTTATTAATGTGTAACTCGATGCATAGAGGGCTGTCACACATATAATTTATCTTAAAAGAGCAAATAATGTGTTTTTTTGAGTTCGTCTTCAAAAAGAGTTTGGCCATAAGATCTATTAAAAGCAACAAAGCGGCGGAGCAAGGCCTTAAATTGAGAAGATCTCCACCGCCATTTTGCCTCTCTTCTTCTTCACTTTTTTTCCATTCCTTTTGGCGACCCCCGTATCGTTTCCCTTTCCCTTTGACCCCAACCCTTTCCTTTATCCGACCTCTTTTGATACGTCCCTTGTGAACTATGCATTTCAAGTCTATTGCTGCTGCCCTGGCTGTGGCTCACACCTTGGTGAGTGCCGGCGGTCATCATTCTGCCGAAAACGGAACCACCACGGTGACCACCACCACTCGCGCTGCTAGTGCCCACCCCACTACCAGCGTCCACCCCACCACTGCTGCTTCTCCCAGTGGCTCCTCCAGTGCTGCCAAGCCCTCCTCCTCCTCCTCCACCTCCCCCTTGACACCCGTTCCCTACTGGAAGAACTTCAACTCCACCATCGACCCCAACAACATCAAGTTGCCCAGCCTCAACCAACTCACCTCCTATGATCCCGTGGCTGAATGTGCCTACTACACTCCCACCGGGCTCACCTTTGACCCCAAGCAATGGCCCACCACCTGGCAAACCGCCACCTCCAACGGTATGGCCAACTCGCCTGAATTCCTTTCGGTCAAGAACTCCATTGATTGGACCAAGGCTCCCAACATTCCCGTCCGTACCAAGAACGCTGACGGCAGCTTGAACTTTGCTGGCTATGATACCGCCACCGATCCCGTAAGTCGCCCTGAAAAAAAAAAAATCATTTCTTTTTTGATCTCCGCTTCCCATTTTTCCTTTTTCTTCGGTTTTTTCTCACTCTCTTTTTTGCCTTTTTCTGCCCTTTTCAATTTGTTTATTTTTAGGACTGTTGGTGGAGTTCCAGCACCTGTACCAAGCCCAAGATTGCTAATGTCAATGCTGATATCTACCAATGTCTTGAACCTTCCACCTGGGGTTTGACCTATGATGATGGTCCCAACTGTTCCCACAACGCCTTTTATGACTTTTTGGAACAAAACGCCTTGAAGGCTACCATGTTCTACATTGGTTCCAACGTCATGGACTGGCCCTATGGTGCCATGCGTGGTATGAAGGATGGCCATCACATTGCTGACCACACCTGGTCCCATCAATGTAAGTTCTTTTTTCTTTTCTTTGACCAGGTCCCTCACTCACTTTTCTTTCTCCGCCAGTGATGACCACCTTGACCAACGATGAAGTTTTGGCTGAATTCTACTACACTCAAAAGGCTATCAAGATGACCACTGGTGTGACTCCCATGTACTGGCGCCCTGTAAGCTTAAAAAGACAAAGGTCCTTTCTGATCACTGACGGCTTTGCTGCGCCCCCTTTTTTGCTTAGGCTTATGGTGATGTGGATGACCGTGTCCGTTGGATCGCTTCTCAACTGAACATGACCTGTGTGCTCTGGAACTTGGATACTGATGATTGGGCTGCCGGTACCACCGAATCCCTTGCTCAAGTCCAATCTGCTTACGATAGCTTTGTCACCATGGGTACCAACGGTTCCTTTGCCTCCACCGGTAACATTGTCTTGACCCACGAAATTGACAACACCACCATGCAATTGGCTGTGGAATACCTCCCCAAGATCAAGCAAGCCTACAAGTACATTGTCGATGTCGCCACCTGCTCCAACATCACCTACCCTTACATTGAAACCTCTGTCAAGTTCCCCTCGTTTGCTCAATTCATCAGCGGCAACACCACTGCCAACAGCTCCTCTTCTGGCGCTGGCGCTGGCTCCTCCACCAGCACCTCTGCCGCCTTCAAGATCGCCCCTGCTTCCAACAGCATCCTCGGCGGCCTTGCTGTGCTGGCCTTTGTGGTGAGCTTCTTCTAAGAAGTCTGAGCATCCTTCCCATTTTTTTTTATTTCATTTCTTTTGTATAATCTGTACTGACTATTTTGCTGGCCACGTCAATAAATCAATGAATCAACCAGCGACGATCCCCCTTTTTTCATGGCCTGTCCAGATGGAAACTTTAATTTTTTTCTTTTTGAAACTCTGGAGCAATCGTAGCCAACCATGCCTTGCTCGTGCCCTCGCATCGGTTTTTTCATGGGCAACAGCCCACATCTGAAAGTCCGCCAAAAATGGCCGGCCAACTGTGATTTTTTTTATTTTTTTTCTTCTTTTCCCCTCTCCTTTTTTGTTGTTCAAAGCATCGTCTTGCATTGAACCTTTTAAAGTTGCTGCCTTCCTTTCCTTTTTACTCCATTGGACCCGATCGCTCGACATTGTTTTATCACTCTTCGGTTGTTGTTCTTGCCATTCAAGTTTGATTTGTCTACGTTGATTGAAAATGAAGGTAAAAAACGCCTTGGGTGAAAGGGTTGGCGCGGTTTTTTTGTTTTATTTTTACATTTTTTTTTAACTCAATGTCATTACGGCACTAGTTTGGCAAACATATCCAAAGCCAACAGTATGCGGAATGGAGTTCACAATACTTGGACTACAAAGGCCTGAAGAAATTCATCAGCAAGCTGCTCAACATGTCTTCGGATGAATTAGCAAAGGCTGGGCTCTTGACCGGATCGGCTCCAGAAGAAGATCGTGCCAAGCTCTTACAATCACAAAAAGCAGCTTTCTTCTTCAAACTGGAACGTGAATTGGAAAAGGTAAAAAAAAAAAAAGTGATACACTCTGTGGGAAAGCATGAAATCGTGGGGCACAAATGAAAAAAGTGGCGAGAAAAAAAAAAAAAAAAAGTCCCGTGCTTTGATTGATCCCATCTCCTAGATCAACTCGTTTTACCTTCAAAAAGAAAATGAACTCAAGATCCGCCTACGAACATTGATCGACAAGAAAAAAATCCTGCAAAGCGACAATCGACGTCTGAAGCACGCCTACACATTGCTGAATGCCCTACAAGAAGCCTTTGTCCAGTTTGAACAGGAACTCAATAAGATCCAGGTAACCATCCAGCTGTACAAAAATAGAAACAACGCATCACTCCTTTTGTTTTTATCAAACAGAAATACGTCGAATTAAACAACGAAGGGTTCCGAAAGATCCTGAAGAAATGGGACAAACGATCCAAGTCGTCCACCAAGGAACTGTACTTGTCCCGACAAATCGATATCCAGCCTTGCTTCAACACCCAGTTCTTATGTGAATTGGCCGACCTCGCTTCGGCCAACCGCCTCGAGCTCTTGGACATCCAATCGAACATCAACGACTCTCATCAGGAAAACGCCCCCAGCCTGCCACTCACCTCTTCCCACATCATCTCACCCCTGTCGGTGCCCACCAACCCCACCGACCAGGCCGCCACCACCGTCATGGACGATCTGGAATTGGAACTGGTCAAGGCCGTCTCCAACAATCAATCCTCCTTGGTACGGGACATCTTGGACCGCAACGTCAAACCGCCCACCAACCTGACCGCCCCCCAAGACGATGGCCACGAACGCGACCGTCTTTCGCGTGTGTTCTGGCATGCCTGCTCGGAAGGCTCCGACGACATCGTCGCCATGCTGGTCGACACCCAGAAAATCAACTATGAATACGTCGACGACATCAACGAACGCTCGTGTTTGCATGTGGCTGCCATGAACGGCCGTCTCCAGCTCCTTGTTGCCTGCGCCGAACACGGCGCCAATGCCCAGGTCACGGACGTCTACGGCCGCACCGCCCTGCACTACGCCACCATGAACGGCTTCAGCGACTGCGTCTCCTACCTGCTCTCCCAAGGCACCGACATCGAATCTCGCGACCACGACGGCTTCACGCCGCTGGTGTACGCCATCACCAACGGCCACACCCCCTGCGTGCAGCTGCTGCTGGACGCCCATGCCAGCATCGAGCCCAGCCATGAAGGCGACCACGTCCCCCTGTCGCTGGCCTGCCACTGCGGCCACACCGAAATCGCCCTGCTGCTGTACCATCGCGGCGCCAAGAACCTGCCCAACGCCGAGTCGCTCTACCCGCTCCACATCGCTGCCCGTCAGGGCCACGAAGAGCTGTGCCGCCTGCTGTCCAAGAACCCCGACGACGTCGACGTGCCGGACAAGTATTCCTCCTGGACACCCCTCTTTTGGGCCGTCAGTGACGGCCACCTGGAATGTGCCCGCATCTTGATCCAAGCCGGCGCCAAGGTCAATGCCAAGGACGAAAACGGCATGACGCCCTTGTACCATGCTGCATGGGAAGGCCACATGGACATTGTGCAGCTGCTGATCGATGCCGGTGGCGAAACCAAAGCCACGCCCGGCCCTCCTATGCCTGTCATCGCCACCGCCGCCGCCGCCAGCACTTCCTCCGCCCTCTTGACCACCCCGCAAACCATGCTCACCGCTTCCACCTCATCGCCTGCGTCGCTGGCCTCACCCGCCAACCTCGACGAGGACGACATGGAAGCCGAACTGGACACCATTCCGTCGCTGTCGCTCCCGCCGCCCATCATTCCTTTCCGCATCTACGGCCACAGCTACCTCGACCGCAAATACCAAGTGCAGATCTGTCTCCGGCAGCAGCCCATCCGCCTGTTCGACAACAGCCAGATCTCCTCGCTCAAGCTCATGATCTCTTCCAATCCCGACACCGGCATGATCCCCCACAGCGTCATCCTGCCGTTCGCCGACGACCGCGAAATCATCAACTTCCAGGTCGACAAGCTCGACGATTTCTTTTTGGAGTTCGACATCTTTGCCACCTTTGGCTCCAAGATCCTCGGCCGCGGCGTAGCCCTGCCCTTGATCTTCAACTCGGCCGAATTCAAGACCAAGGCCTGCCAGTCCACCCTGCCCCTCCTCGACACCCATCTCAAAGTCGTGGGCCAGCTCACCTTTGAATACTCCGTCGTCAAGCCCTTCCGTGGCGTCCAGCTCGAAATCGGCGGCCGCATCGAAACCTACTGGAAATCCACCAACACCGTTCTGCCTCCCTCGTCCGCCAACCATTCCGAGCGCGCCACGCCCGAGCCCTCCACCACCCCCACCTCCGCCGCCGCGTCTCCATCCGTCTTGTCCGCCCATCCACCTCCGCCCTCCGGCGGCGCCTTGTCTTCCTCGTCGTCTGGCCTAGCCTCCTTCATCACCGCCTCATCCTTGTCTGGCGACTATGTCCGCGCCGTTGTCCAGCTCACCAAGGATGCTGTGCCTGTCATCTACGGCGACTGGCTGCTTCACTATGACGACCTCGCCCTGGCCATCTCCGACATCACCTTTGCCCAATTCCAGTCTCTGGGAGCCAAGCTCCTGGCCAAGAACAAGCATCTCATCGACCAGCAGCCTGCCCACGGCCTCTGTCCCGTCACTCACAACAGCATGATCATCCAATCTCTCGGCAACCATGCCTCCTTTTTATCCCTAGAAGATGTCTTCAAAGTAAGCTCAGCAGCAAATGCAAAACCCAAAGAGACTCATCCCTTCTTTTTTTTTTCAATCCAGAACTTGCCTAGTCACTATGGACTTCATCTTGAATTGAAATATCCTTCCTTGGCTGATCTGGCGATCTCGTCCTTTTCCAACATTGCCAATCGCAACTCGTTTGTCGATACCATTCTCCAATGCATTTATGACTATGTGCGATCCCTGCCACCCCAAAAACCCAATGTCCGGATCTTCTTCTCTTCCTACAATACCGCCATTTGCACAGTCATCAATTGGAAACAACCCAACTGTAGGTCACCCTCTTTTTTATTTTTTTCGCATCAGCATGACACTCACCCTTCTTTTTGTTTGAAGACTCTGTGTTTTACAATACTTGTTGCGGGCTCAATAAGTCACCGGTACGGGGCGTGAAGCGAAAACTAGATCAGACCGAAGCCAACGACAAACTTGCATCTATACCTGACCAAATCTGTGGCTCGTCTCTGAAAGAAGCCGTCAAATTCGCCAAACGTAACAATCTTTTGGGTGTCATCTGTGAAGCTTCGCTCTTGGTGCAAGTGCCGCCGTTGATCAAGACCATCAAGGAAAGCGGGTTGATTCTGGTGACGTCTGGCCAGGCCAATGATGAAGAACGATGCCGCCGTGTCCAGGAACGTTTTGGTGTGGATGCCATGGTCATCAATCAAGTTGTCCACTTTAACACCACCATGGCCGGCGCTGGTTTTTAGATTTTCTCCCCGTTTCCACTGTACTTTACTCTCCTGGCATTTTTTTTTTTTGACGTCTCCCTTCCTTCCTTTCCTTGTCATACCTTGTAATGATCCTATATATACTCCCCTCCCCTCTTTTTTTTTCTTTTGTAATTGCATGTTCTAGCCATGGCCCTCCATTCTCGAAATCAGTCAATCAATAAACCACCTGTAGCCTGTTCCTGTCGCTGGCGCAAAAAAAAAAAGAAGTTTGGTTTATTCAAATGTACTATTTTTGAGCAAAGGTGACTGTAAGATTTTGGCCATGAAAGAGAAATCTGTCAATAAAAAAAAGAAGTGAGCGGCTATCGATGGAAAGCGCGTCGTCTTGCCTGTTGTATTTTCGTCGGAATTGCACAGCTTCGTCAATGGAAGTAAACAAAACGCTTGCTTGGTTCTTGTTCGCCTCCATTTGAATGTCCTAAGGGAATAATGACGTGACATATAATAGAATGAACGGAGAAAAAGCAAAAAAAAAAAAGGCATGAGTGAGTTGGAGCAGAAACAAAAGGGGAGAGTGTAGCAAAATGGGTGGGGTGGTATGAAAAAAAGACAGCAATCAAGAGAGAGAATCGATGAATCGATAAAAAAAAAGCGTCGGCGAGTGTTCATACCTTGATGAGAGGATCGAGGCTTTGGAGACTGGCCTTGGAGATGCCAGCAGCAACATTGGAGAGGATCAGTTTGTTGGCTTTGCCGTTTTCAAAGCGCGGAACAGCAGGCCCAGGATTCGCGCGCAGACGGCTTTGATCAAAGCCTGGTTTGGTATAAGGTTGGACGTACTTGTTGCGGACGGCTGGAGGGGATGCTGAGCCTGTGCGGTTAGCGGCGCCCCGGATCGACAGAAGGCCGTTGTGTTCAATGACATTTCCATTGGCGGCAGGCACCATGTGGCGAGGCCGAGGTTGGGCTCGGTCAACGTGTTGGCTGGTGGCTAGCTGATCGTCGGAATAGGACCGCTTCTGTGGAGGATGGGCAGCCATGCGCTGGCGGGTGAGATCATGGGAGGATTGGGACATGGGCGAATGGGATCCATTGCGATTGAATTGATGGTTGCCTGGTATGTTATGGCGTCGGTCGCTGTTGCTGCTGCTGAAGTTGCCGCTGTTATGGTTGTAGCTGCTGCTGTTGTAGTTGCTGTAGTTGTTGTTGCTTTGGAATGATCGGCCTTGAATTCGCGAGAAATCCAGTGGGCCTTTGAAGTTGGGATTGATGTGAATATTGGGTGTGGGCATTGGCATCATTGGGAACCTGGAGATGGGGAGGGGGGCAAGATGTTAGGGAGGAAAAGAACCTTCCATTTTTTTTTTTTGTACATTACATGGCAGGTCTTGCATGATGGGCTGACGATTGCTGCTGAGAGTGCTGTCGATGGGATGGTTGTTGGTACGTGCGTTTTTCAACAGGAGGTTGGGATTCAGATGGACGGGGAGGTGATGGAGGAGACGATTTTGTGTTGGAAAGAGAGGATGACAGGATGTCGTTGCTGTTTGTGGACGGTGCCAAAGGTGCTGCTTCTTCCAGATCTTCGTCAATGTCTAACCCAAGTTCGGCATCGATAGCCTTGATTTGATCTGCATCCAGCTCAAAATCTTCATCCAATTCACCAAAATCAAGCGCATCTTCTTCGTCCAACATGATACAATCACTGAAAGAGAAGGAGAATCAAGAAAAAATAAATGATAAAAATAAAAAAACCTGAAAAATGCGGGCTCTTTATGTCAGCTGCCCTTTTTGGGTTCACTGGCGTTTTTATAGAGATCGTGGAGAGTTACAGAAAGACAAGAATCGAAAGGGGGAAAAGGGGAGAGTTACATGAAGATATCAAGGTGTGTTATTTACTGGGGATCAAAATGAATGGGAAGTATTGGAAGAAAAAAAAAAAAAAGTCTATCAATTGAGGAGGCCATAGATCAAGAGGGCTGAGGTGACGCAGGCGATGCCAAAGGCTGTTCCGATGGGGCCAAAAGAACGTTTCCAGGCGGCACTATAGAAGCAGGTAGGGCAATAATTACCTGAGTAAAAAAAAAAAAAAAAAAGAGAGTGGGTAAGAGGTTATGTCTTATAGTGCATTGGGCAACTCACTATTGGAAATGGGCTGATAGCTCTCGGGAGTATAAAAGGCGATGGTGAGACGTGATTGGGGCATAAGCCAGCCAGGCGAAGCATAGGCAGAAGGACCACGTTGGTCATAAAGCTGGATCTGGTAATAGCCGTTCATCAAGGGTGTTTTGGGAACGACCGAGTTGAGTTGCCAGACGTAGCTGGTGGCGTCGCCTTGCAGGCCAGCAATGGTGTAGGTGGCTGATTGGGGACCCACGGCAGCAAGCGTCAGGTTGGCAGGTCGTACAAGCAGATTGGTATAACTCCAGACAAAGGTGATGTTTTCGTTTGCGTCGACTCGGTACAGGGGCGAGACAGATTTGCTGGGGGTAGGTTGCAGGAAAGAGGCCATGCCAGGTTGAACGGTGACGCCGTAGCTGGCGGATGTAGGCAGACCCCCAAGAGGGTTACCAGTGTTATTGCCATTGGCAGTGCCATTGCCAGGGGCTGTGACATTGCCACCAGCGGATTGTGTAGGTATGACGGATCCAGAAGGTTGGCCGGATCCTGATGCAGGAGGAGCAGCAGATGATGAAGCAGGTGGAGGAGGAGCAGCTGATGATGTTGGGACGACGCTACCGGCTTGAGGATCTGTTGAAGAGTAAAAAAAAATATAAGATAATGCTCGAGACGGTCAATGCAAAAGAAACGAAAGGGGTAACAGTCACTTGCATCGCTTTTCCACATAGATCACATTGTCAGCATGGATAAAGATACAGCATAATAATAATAGAAACAGACAGCTGAAGGTCTTCATTTTGAATCTAAAGAAAAAGAAAAAGAGAAAAAGTGTGATAAAAAAACCAGCCAAGTTAAATTTAGCACAACAACAAAACGCTCCCTTTTTTTTCTTTTTGGTGGAACTCTGGCGGAAGGTCAAACTAAGAAAAGATGGCAACCCTGATTTGGAAATGCTAGGATAAAAAAAAGGTCTCCCTTCCCTTTGCTTTGACCTTTCTCCCTCTTGTTTGTTCCCTTTTGTTCTATTGTGTTTAGCCAATTGGGAAAAAGGAGTGGCTCAGAGTCTCTCCTTTTTTGTTTATTAAATTTTTTTTTTTACGAGACGTTTCTGGGAAGGCAGGGACAGGTGAAGCGAATTGGAATGGCAGGTGCGACCGCAGACCAATCAGGCAGCTTGTGTCTTGGTTTCTTTGGCTCCCGTTGGTCCTGCTGCCTTTCCTAAATGCCTTGGTGTCTTTGTTCATTTGGAAGACGAGTTCGGATTTTGCTTGAGACATGCTTGTCTCCCTCTTCACTCCAGCCATCTCGCCTCTCCCTTTGGTACATGTGTTTGTTTTATCTAGGATCAGTGCGTCTTCATTCAAGCATCGTTTGGAGCACAGTCAAGAAGACGAGTTGCCCGAGAACTCGACAACACATGTCAACCAAGGGATTTCAGCCTCCGCTTCTTGCAGCAAGTGGAGAAGCCAAAGTGAGAACCCGCATCGTTTTTTTTCTTCTCCACACTTTTTTTTTTTGTTCATTGCTCGCCTTGCTTCATGGCCGATCCCAAGAGTAAACTATCCTAAACAAATCGCAGTAGCTGATACATGAACTAAACCAGCTGGTTTTGTTTCTAGTCAAGGAATACCTTACCTTTGCTATTCAACTGGCCCGAGATGCTGGGGCCATCATTGGTGATGCCGTTACCAAACGCCATCATGGGGATGCCACTCATACTGACGTCAAAGCCGACAATCCAAGCGACATTGTCACCGAGACTGACCGTGCTGTAGAAGAATACATCAAAGCCCGGTTGACAATAGCCTACCCTGACCACAAGTAAGTCAACGGCTGAGACGTTTTGCCCAAAACAGGAGCCCTGACCGCCCCTTCTTTTTTTTTTTTTACCTCTTGTTCGTGTGTTTCAAGGTTTATTGGTGAAGAATCAAGTGAAAACACTGTATTTACGGACGACCCTACTTGGATTGTGGATCCTATTGGTAAAAATGACAAACAAAAAAAAAAAGTGGCTGCGTTGGCTGATGTTTCTTCCTTAGACGGCACCAACAACTTTGTGCATGGGTACCCTTGTGTGGCTGTAAGTATCGGTCTGACGATGGCCAAGGAGCCAGTGGTGGGCGTGGTATTCAACCCTTTGACGAACGAACTGTATTCGGCCGGGCGTGGCCTCGGTGCCTATTTGAATGAAACCCAATCGTTGCCCTTGTTCAAAGCCCCTCTGAAAGACCTCTCGCAATGTGTGGTTGGCACCGAAGTCGGATCAGACCGGTCACCGCAATCCATTGACAAGAAGCTCGCATTCATGCACCAACTCGTCAAGTCACGCGCTCAAGGCGGCAAGCAGGCCCTCAGCATCCGAGCCACTGGCTCGGCCGCCATCAACATGTGTTCTGTCGCCAAGGGCTGTCTGGACGTGTACTGGGAAGTCGGCTGTTGGGAATGGGATGTTTGTGCGTCTATAGTGATTGTCCAAGAGGCTGGCGGTCTTGTGCTTTCCGGCTGCCCGCGCCATGCCTCCGAACAGCCTGTCAATTTGTTCTCCCGCAAGTACATGGCTATTCGCCCTGCCCAAGACCACCCTGCTCAAATGGCGCTTGCCCATGAGCTGTGGTCCATTCTACCCGAAATCGACGCTCCTCGCCCCAATGTCCCTGGTGGATTTGAAAATGAAGCATAACGCAATAAAACCATCCTTCACTTAGAATTTTTCGTTTTGCTTGCAAGGCATGTCTCAATAAGGAGACACGCGGACATTGTCAAAAAAAATATATCTCTAAAAAAAACAGTCGTTTTTTTTTTTTCTTTGTTTCCATTTCTTTGCATTTTTTTTTTCTTCTTCTTCTTCCAGTTAGATTGAAATTGTTACCATGGACATTGAAGCAATCAAAAAGATGAGAGTGGTCGATCTGCGTGAGGAGCTTGGCAAACGCAATCTGGCGAAGACCGGAAAAAAAGACGAGCTTGTTGCGCGATTGATTGAAGCCATGGCCAGCGACAACAACGATCAGCCCACATCAGCAACTGCCGATGTTGCTGTCGATCAACTTCCTCCACCTGCCGAGGCCACCCCATCAGTTGACCAACCTCCTGCCGATAAACCTGAACAAGATGCACAACAGCCATCTGCTCTCCCCGCTGAGATCTCTAATGATGCCACGGCTGCCAATATCCAGCCATCCACCGATGCTGCATCCAAGAAACGAAAGCTGGAAGAAGAGCCTCATCAAGGTAAATGAACGAACGTCAAGAGAACCAAATGGGGGGGTTTCAAAGGAGCATGCAACGTGAGACTCACCGCTCGTTTATCCGTTTTTTCCCTCCCCCCATCATTAGACAAGCGTGCCAAACAAGCACCCGCCGCCGACGTCGTCAAGGATGCCCCCTCCGTACCGACTCAGGAACCAGTAAAGGAAGCTCCCAAGGAAGCGCCCAAGGAATCGTCCGATGAGCCCGTCAAAGAATCACCCAAGGACACCTCCAAGGAAACGGCGGACGCCACGCCATCTGCTCCCGTTGCACCGGTAGGCGATTAGATGAAATCACACACTGGCATTGACCAAGTATTTTCGTTTCCAGGAAAATCTACAAGCACTCTGCATCAAGGGATTGGTGCGGCCTCTGATTAACAAAACGTTGCGCACCCATTTGGAACAATTCGGTACGTTGAAACGCATTTGGATCGACCCTATCAAGACACACAGCTATGTGGTTGTAAGTTTAAAACGGGACATTCTACACGCTGCTGACCTGTTTTCTCCCCATCAGTACGACACGTCAGAAATGGCCAGCCTGGCAACCAAAGGATTGGACGGCACACAATATCCACCTGAAACCGGTGGCACGATCACAGCTGTGCCTTTGAGCGAGCTGCAAGCTGAACAGTTGATCGAGGTCGAACAAAAAGTGGCCGAGCAACACGGCCGTGCCAACTGGGAAAAGCTGTTGGAAAACGTCCTGAACAATATCCCCATCAATGACGCACCCCTATCACCTCCCACCAGCAAACGACGCATCGGCGGTCTGGATCAAATATCAAAACAACTGCAATCAAGACAGGGTAAATTATAAAGGATAAATCTCTTTTTACTGGATGGCCTACCGGAAGCTCAACCTCTTTTCTTTTACCAAAGGTCCAACGTCCGCCTTGGCCTCGGACACAATGGAAGAAAACCGGTCGTCTGTCTTCAACCGATTGTCCGTCAGTGGTAAGCCTACAGACGTGGTGGAACCAAAGCCTTTGGAAAAGTCCTTGGATGATCTGTTCTTGAAGACAAAGACCACCCCACATCTTTACTACATGCCTGTTGATGAAGCCATTGCCAAGGAACGACTGGAGGCACGACAACGAAAATAGCTTTGTTACAGAAGAACAGGATATAATAAAGTGCGTCGTTGACAGCGGACATTCAATCCTACGTCAGCCTTTGGTAAACAACCTTTTTTTTTTTGTGCTGTGGTTTTTTTTCTTTTTCTTTTTTCCTCCTCCCTCTGGTTTTAGTTTATCCAGCATGGTAAGTTTGACCTTGACCATAAACGACGCGGGCGCATCGAGAGGGAACATCCCACAACAATGATCAACCATGGTGGATCACCTATGGCTATTTTGCGAATGGATGGATGGATGGATGTCTTCCTACCTTGCACCTTTTTTTTTTTTTTTTTCCATGGACCATCCCTTCATTTGCTCATTCAACCCTTGTTTTACTCGATCCTATCCACCATCTCACCGCCCAGCTCTTTTGCGATCACCGACTCATTATGTGCATTGATGTCCTCTCGATGCCATATTCGTTTTATTAGCATGCCAGCAAACATGCTCACTTTTTTTTTTTTTTTATCATAGACGAAAGGTACTTCTTCGTTCGGTAAGCGTCACACCAAGTCGCACACCCTCTGCCGTCGTTGTGGCGACCGCTCTTTCCACAAGCAAAAGAAGACCTGCGCTCAATGTGGTTACCCTGCCGCTAAGATCCGCTCCTGTAAGTATTCATTTCTTGCTGCTGCTTGACCATGACTTATCATTTTCTTCTACAGTCAACTGGTCCGAAAAGGGCAAGAGAAGAAAGACCACCGGTACTGGCCGTATGCGCTACTTGAAGGTTGTTCACCGTCGTTTCACCAACGGCTTCCGTGAAGGCACCCAAGCCAAGAAGCAAGCTTAAAACCATTGTACACATCTCTTTTTTTCTACAACACTGCTTGGATTCACAATAAAAACGATGCTGACTTCATAACCCCCATGGCTTGTATTTTATGCTTGCTACCGTGTCGTAAAAAAAGAAAAAGTCGCAGGGCGAGTGGCGGCTCTGTGCCTTTGGACTCCTTTTCTTTTGCAGGGCAACATCTGGGTCAATGGAGATAAGAATGGAGAACATGAAAAGGACATCGCAAGCCTGGAGCCCATGCATCGGCTTCATGATGCTCTTTGCATGAAGTGTGACGTTTTCATGTCGGGGACATGCCAAATCGTGGCCAGCTCATGGCTCTGACGACATGTGCCTGTCAAGCATGAGACAACCCACCAGGAAGCGCGGGCAAAAAAATAAAAAGCAATGACGTTGCCAACGCGTTATGAATGATTTGGATGCGTGTAAGGATGCCTGATGTGTGTGGCTGAAGTAATACAGGTGCGTAGCCGTCTACGCTGTGATGCTAGACTTCCATAGCGTGCAAGAGGAAAAGGCAAAGTGTACATTAGTCATGATAATACAGCTTATGCAAACTAGGCGAGATTAGCCTCGCCATTCATAAGCATATCATGAACGAATCGTTTAATGTCGGTTGGACAGCCTTCACTGGCCGGCTTCGTTTGCCCATCCATGCCTCTCAGAAGAACATGCACCCAGGCAAAATGTCATGCCGATAACCAGAGGTTTTATTTTACTGTAAAAAAGTCTCTACAAAAGCCCACAGTCGATTAAAGAATTCCTCAACACCGTCTGCTTCACGGCTTCAAAAACGGTTCGAATCTAACAAAAAAAAAACGGAGTTGGAAAGGGCGGATAAAAAGACCGCGGCAGCTTACGTTTTGAGTGTTGGTTGCCTCAGTAATACTGCCAACCGGCAAAGAATGCGTAAGAACATGAGGTACGGTTAATTTTGTAACTTACTGAGGGTAGATGGCCAGACGCGCACGATTGGTCTGGCCGAAGCGCCAGATGATGTATTTGACAGCCTTGTTCACATCTGCTCCACCGCCATAGTCCGGGAAGTAATTTTCCAATGGCACCACCGGCAGCTTCTTCTTGAAAATGTCGATCTTGTTTAAAAATAGCACAACAGACGATCTTAAAAACCATCGGCTATTGACTACTGATTCAAACAATACAAGGCTTTCCAGCATACGGTTCTGCAACAAAACTGAAGATGAGATCTCTCCCCAGCGGCTTCGTTCACTCACATACCTGCCGTCCTTCTTCCAGCAACACCTGGTCATATTCACTTAGGGAAACACAGAATATAATACAGGTGACGGCTTCAAAGCAATGGATCCATTTTTTTCGCTCTGACCGCTGACCACCCACGTCAAACAAGCTGTAAAAAAAAAAAAAGTCAGGCGGATGTGCAAGATTAAGCAGCCGCCTTCTTTCTTACTGAATGCGGGCATCTTTCAAGGTGAAGTGCGTCTCGCTGATGCCAGTTGTTTTTGACCGGGCGCGGACGACATCTTGCTCGACAGGGATGTAATGAGTGTCCCCGATACGTTGGATGTGATCAAAAAAATAGGACGCCGAGTCCATGAGGTAAAATTGACTGCCTTGGCGCTCCAGCCAAGCGGCAGTCGCTGTGTCTTGCCAAACACCTTGAATGGCCTGGACCAAGGCTTGATCCAATAACTCAATGGGATCCTGAGCACAGTAATCTAGAATGAAATCCACATGTGTCTAAGCTCCCGTCGAAAAAAATGGCATCAATAGGGGCTCTAGCCTTTTTTTTTTTTTTTTTTTTTGTTCTCGTACGATGGTGATGTCGGCTGCAAAAGGGCAGCTGAATTTTTTCATGGCGCGAACCAGCGCCAGCGCTGATTCCAAGACATTTTGATAGATGGTGGGTCGCCAAGAATACAGCTCGGGTTTGGTGTATCCGTGTTGGTGAATGATTTTAATCTGCTTGACGACCGTCGACTTGCCTGATTCTCCGCTGCCTAAAGAGACCAATAAATAAGAAAAATCGGCTCCACCTCCTTTTTTCATGGCCATCCTATTTTACCAAGAAGCAACAGTTTGTACTCGGATTTCATTTGCTTCTCGTCTTTTTCAATCATTTTGTCAATATCCAGGCTTCGGTCTTTTTCGGCCTTTGCTTCAGCTGAAATACAAATGCCCATAGCGTAAATGAAAGCGTTGTCTGCGGAATTAAAGTAAAACAAAAGAAATGAAAAAAGAGAAAAGGAAACAAAAGAGCCATGTTGGTTTATTCACACATAAAAAAAATGTTTTTTTTTTTTTTGGGGGGGGGGGATGGAGTGAGTGCAGATTGTTTAGACGGAAGCTGTGAGACCTAAAGAGGAGGTTAAAAAAATCAAGGGGAAAGCGAAAAAAAACACATCCTACACAAAGGAGTCCCTTTTTCAAAGGAGACATTGGACGGCTAAATCCGTAACAATCAACATAAAAAAATGAGGCAAAAAAAAAGGGGAGTTAGAGAAGCAACAACCAGCTCACATGTGCTACAAGAGAGTCTTACCAAGTTCATTGTTTTATGTGTTTGAGGTCTTGGCAGCATAATCAGCCCAGCTGCCTTGATAGTTTTCCACGCTAAGAATGAATCGAGGTCAGTGTGCTGCCGTAAAAACACGCGCACGCTTACTTTTGGTAACCCAGGCTCTCCAAGTAATCAGCAGCTTTGGCACTGCGCACACCAGCTTGACAGTATACGACCAACGTGGTGTCTCGATCAGGTTTGGTAAATCCAAATTGATGTTCAAAATCATCATCTTCAGCTTGCCATGCTAGTGCAAATTGGCTCTGTGCCAAAAATAAAAAAATAGGGGTGAGGCTCCAAGTCTTTTTTTTTTTTTTTTTGCCACTTCCTCCTTTTTTCTTTGTCTTACCAATGGGATATTACGCGCTGTGGGAATGGCGCCTTTCAGAAGCTCATTTTTTTCTCGAACATCGATCAAAATGTGCGACTAACCAATGTCAATGCAGCATGAAGGACATGAGCTAATGTCAAAGAGAGATAGGCACCCTCTATATTTTTTACCGTTCATTTACCTTGTTCTTGTTTTGCACCAGGCTTTGCACATGATCAAAGTCTACCTTTGTGGAATAAAGTCGAGCAGTAAACCCAGCAATGACAGGTCGATGGGCGAGCACTCGTGACAACATTGTGACAAAAGAGAATAATGAATGAATGGAGTCAAAAAGCAGGAAAGAGAAAAAACGCAATCGGCCGCTGAACCAATCATGTCACATGATATCTCCGCTCTGGAAACAAAAAAAAGGCAGGTGGCGTGTCCTCTTGCTTCCATCTCTTTTTTTTTTTGATTGTCATTTTTTATAACATTAGCATGGGTGATTTGTACACGCTCACCGTCAAGCGATCGACAGGGAACAGCTTTGAACTACAGATCGAACCTGGCGCTACCATCTTCCAGCTGAAGGTCCTGATTGGCGAGCAAATGGATGGAGTGCCTGCGTCACAGCTCACCTTGGTCCATTCCGGCCGTATTATCAGGAACAATGACGAAACCCTTGTGGAAGCTAGTGAGTTTCGAAAGGAAAAAAAAAACCGTAGGGGCAGAAGTAACTATTGGCGCTCATCATTTCGGCTTTGCTTTTCACCTCTAGAACTTGGCAATGGACACACGATCCATGTCGTCAAGGCCAAATCAGCAAGCTCCCCTACTACACCTTCTGAGCAAGAGACATCGACATCCAAGACAACGCCTACCAAAGAAAGCCCTCCAGGCTCGACAGTTCCAGCAGCCAGTACCACCACTGCTGACCCTATCAACAACAGTGACCAAACGCAGCCAGCCTTTCCCAATCTTTCCGGTAGTGGCAGTGCCTCTGGTTTGGGCGGTCTGGGCGGCCTGGGCGGTCTCGGCGGCGAGATGGGCGGAATGCCCAACCTTGACAGCGAACAGATGCGACAAATGATGGACAACCCTTTACTTCAAGGCATTCTCAACAACCCAGGTATGTGTCATCCATGACAAAAGGTCAGCGGTATTTCTAATTCTTATTTTTACTATACTTAGAAATGGTGCGCTCCATCATCATGAGCAATCCCCAAATCCAACGCCTTGTGGAGGAGAACCCTGAAGTAGGGCATATGATCAACGATCCTTCCTTTCTACGCCAATCCATGGAAATGATGCGGTACCGTATACCTGAACCTAACAAAAACCAGATCACTGACCCCTCTTTTTTCCATCTTCGGTATAGAAATCCAGAATTGATGCGAGAAGCCCAACGAAGCAATGACCGAGCCCTGTCCAACATTGAGGTAGCAATAGAAACCATGTAGCTGCAAGTGCCAAAGACAAAGGGCTCAATTTTTTTTTTATCAAAGGCATTACCTGGTGGTTTCAATCATTTGCGACGCATGTATAGCACTCTTCAAGGTCCTCTGGACTCTGCCGGCCAGCGCGCGAATCCTAGCCGAGAAGAAGCCAACAACCGACGCCTGCAGCAACAACTCAACGTGTCCAGTCTTCCAGGTAATTTCAGAGTAGCCCAACGTTCCGTCAACTTGACCTACCAATTCTTACGCCTTTGCCTTTCAGAAAACACGTTGAATACATCCGCACTACCCAACCCATGGGCTGTGAACAGCAACAGAAGTAACAACAATAACAATGCGTCGGCAACCAATACCAACCCTGCAGTTGCCAACCCATTTGCTTGTAATTGATCTTTTTTTGCTCAAGATCATAGCAGCTCACACTCTCTTTCTGGTTATAGCTCTATTTGGACATGGAAACAATTTCGGAAACAGCGGCGACGCCTGGGGCTACCCTGTCGATCCCATGGCTGGCTTAAATTTGGGCAACAGTGGCCAATCCGGGACCAACCCTAACAATTCTACAACCACGGCGGACAATACCACCAGCAACACAGCATCCAATCTGCCATTCTGGGCTGACCCCAACTTTATTCAAGCGACTCTGCGCCTACAACAAAGCTTAGCCGAGCAACGGCAGCAGCAACAGCAATCGGCACCTTCTTCACAACAGCCAGCTTTTACTGGATTTCCTTTTGGTTTACCACTTGGCGGATTCAATCAACCTACCACGTAAGCATTTCAATGAAAAAAAGACGACCCTTGGAGATAACCTAAACCCGTTTTCATGGCTTCCTTGTAGTCCCTCCGCTCCAGAGAACCAGGATCCTCCTGAAACCCGATTCCAATCCCAACTAATCCAACTGGAAGAAATGGGCTTTATGGAAAAGCAATCGAATATTCGCGCTTTGCTTGCCACTGGTGGTGATGTCCAAGCTGCTATTGATTACTTGCTGAATAACTAACTGATCTTACGCCTTCTCGTTCACGTCACATTCTCATCCTCCTCCCTTTCTCTCTCTCTCTCTCTCTCTCTCTCTCGTCCCCTCTGCCGTAATCATGTACTAGTCTTTATTTTATTGTTTCCATTATTTTCTTGTTGGATTTCCCCCGTAGAGAGTTCACCAATAAAATTAAATGTCAAGCAAAGATGTGAAAAAGGCGTTTTGAAGAGGCGGTCTTTTTGAAAGCTTTCCTTCTTTCCCTTCACCCACATTTCACATTCAACACATATACCCCTTCTTCCATCATGTTTGTTGTGGATCCCAAAAAAGTAGGCTGCACTTCAAGCCAATGGACCAAAGGATCAATTTTAACCAGCTTTTTTTGACGATTTTTTTTCTCCCCCATCTTGTTAGTATCGCTTCCAAAGTGAGATCCAGCAAATGATGTTTGTATTTGGCGAGGTGTCAGATCCATTGCCGGAGACGACCACTCTTGTTGAAGACATTGTACGCTCACAAGTCATAGAAATCGTAAGTGGTTTGGATCCTATCAATGCCAGACAGAGCAACGATCTTTGCTCACCTTTTCCCTTCAAAGCTGATACAAGCGTCTGTCCAGGCAGGCCGCCGCAACTCAAGATACATCAGTGCTGAAGACCTGATTTTTTTGATCCGGCATGATCGAGCCAAGCTGAACCGCCTGCGGCTGTTCCTCAGCTGGAAGGATGTACGAAAGAACACAAAAGAAGGCTCTGGCGATTCTGTTGAAGAGGTAGTCGAGGACACCAACGCAGGTAAAAAAAAGGATGGCGGCATGGTTCTTGTCATCTTATTTTTGCCCCCTTTGCCATTTTGAAATGATAGTTGTTTATCGCAGTATCATCAAGCTGCCGTGGGAGCTGGTGAACCAATTCTCGGATGTGATGGTCAAGGCAGCGACACGCGAAGACGAGGACGAAGACGAGGACGAAGTGGAAGCGTACAATGACTCGATCCAACGGCTCAAGGAAGCTGACGACATCACCCGTGCCATGACCCGCGACGAGTATGTCCACTATTCAGAATGCCGCCAAGCGTCCTTCACCTACCGCAAAGCCAAACGATTCCGCGACTGGGCCAACATCAGCGCCTACATGGATGTCCGACCCAACGACGACATCGTCGATAGTCTCGGCTTCCTGACGTTCGAAATGGTGTCCAAACTCACCACGATGGCCCTCCACATCAAGCAGGACCTGGCCGAGGCCGCTGACCGCAACAAGAAAAAGGAAGACGACAAGCTCAATGGCACCGGTGTCAAACGCAAACGCTCATCATCCCACGACCTGTTGGATGCCAATGCCTCTACCTCCACCCCTCCCGCCACCTCCATGGCCACCCCCTCCTCTAGCAAGGACCCTGTCGCCGACAAGGATCTCGGTGACGAAGCCTGCGGTCTCTTCACCCTGCCCACCACTGATCAATCGCCGTTGCTGCCGGAGCACATCCATGAGGCTTTTCGCAGACTGCAACAAGCTCCCCAGCCTCTAAAGAACTTTCGTGGTGGCCTCGTTCGAACAAGAATCTCACTCATTTAACTATTAAAGAGGGAAAGGTAGCTTAGCGTGAATAAACTCGTTTGTTATCTTCTTCAGCCCATGCTTCGGTGGACGTGATCTACTAGATCCATGTTTGTTGTATCAATTTTTTTTTAACTCGGGTGAATTTCTAGGAGCAAACAAATGATACACGTTGTTTGTACGAGGAACAGCGATCAGACCACCTGATTTTTTTTTTTTTAAATAGGAGCAGATTCACGCGTGGAGCCTTTTTTTTTTCATTTCTGTACGCCCACCATTTTTCGACAAGAATAAACATTATCATGCGTCTCTCGACCATCATTTCAATGATCGCTCTACCTACCTTTCAGTTTGCTGTCCAAGCTGCTTGGCAACCCAATGAATTGCGGCTAAGAGAAATTGGTACGCCGTACACCACCGATTTTTCCATTTACTTTGGTAAGCTCCCTCTCCCCCCCGTCGCTTTGCCCGCCCTTTTTCCTTGAGAAATTTTCATTTTTCTCAATTGGCTTTTTAATTGTAAAATGAAGAAACCAAGGATACGCACCAGGTGATCTCGCCTTTTCATGATATCTCGCTATTCACCGGCGTGCCTGAGGTCTTCAACATGGTGGTGGAGATTCCTCGCTGGACCAATGCCAAGTTTGAAATCACCAAGGAAGTACCGTTGAACCCTATTAAGCAAGACCTCAAGGATGGCAAGGTCCGCTTTGTGTCAAACCTGTTCCCTTTCAAAGGCTATCCTGGCAATTATGGCGCTTTGCCACAGGTAAGAACAAAAAAAACCCTTCCAGTGCCTACCTAACCTTCCATTGCCCACTTAAAGACCTGGGAAGATCCAAACTATAAGCCCAAAGATACCGGCGCAATTGGTGACAATGACCCTATTGACGTGTATGAAATTGGTAACCGCGAGTCCTACTCGGGAGAAATCAAGCCCGTCAAAGTGCTCGGCGTCTTTGGTTTGCTCGACGATGGTGAAACCGACTGGAAATTGCTGACCATCGATGTGCGGGACCCGTTGGCCGATAAAATGAACGGTAAAATGAACATGGAAATAGGAGTCAATCGAGATTGCGTGAAATGAAAGCTTATCCCTCCTTTTTTTTTTTTTTGTCCCAGATGTGGAAGACATTGAGACCTTGATGCCTGGCTACTTGGATTCACTCGCCAACTTTTTATTGAAATACAAGGTCCCCCGAGGCGGCCATTATAATAAGATTGCCTTTGAAAACAAGGCCCAAAACAAGGCAAGTGGTCTTGCATGAACTCAACACAAACTCGAAAAACCTCTTTTTTTTTTTTTTTTTTTTTTAGGAGTATGCGCTGGGTTTGATTGAGGATACGCATGAGCACTGGAAAGCTTTGATGAACGGCAGTGTTCCTGCCGATGATATCTACAAGTGAGTCAAACAGCCCGTGTAGAAACGTGCTCATCCATTCTCGCTCTTGTTAGGGAGAATCTCTCGGTGGACTTCTCTCCTTTCCGTATTGCTGAAGATGATCCTATGATCACCAGCATCAAAGCCGTAAGTTCAACAGCGCTGGCCTCTGCAAACCGACTCTAACCTTCCTTTTTCTCAGGAAAACAAGCTACCTGCCGCACCACTTCCTGCCGGTTTGGAAACGTGGTTTTTCATCCAATAAATTTTTATAATACAAGGCGCGAAAATGCTTGGCGGGCTTGGATGGTGAAGAGACTGGGGTTGCCATGTTGGTTCAGGTCTTGAACCATTTGGGCCAAATTGGGTATCTGAGGCTCACACTTAGGAACTGATTGGGATATATATTATAAAAAAAATACCGTGCTTCAATATAAACTTGGTTCAAGCCATGGTACCCAGCGCTCCCTACCTGCGTATTTGTCATTGGACATGTCCAGCACCAACGTGAATGCTCGGTCAAGCTCTTTGGGATCGATCAATGTGAAAGTCAGTTTCAGTTGGTTATCTATACATCAAGAAAGAAGGTACCAGCGAAATTTGTCAGTACAACCAAGCCGCCTGAAAGCTGTTCGTCGTGATCCCATTCAGCGATTCCGCCGTCACCTACTTTTCAAAGGCTCCAAGGCTAGCCCGGTATACTTCATGCAAGCCTCCAGTTCGGGTCGATTGCGTTTTTGCTGAGTGTCCAAGAGCGCCCGTTTTTCCTCCAATTCTAAAGTAAATGACGCAAAGAAGCGTAAGATGCCTTGCACAATACTCATGGGGTCCTACCTCGTTCTTTGGCGGCGATCGTCAGTGCAAAGGTGTCGTTTTTGGTGGCGATGGCATCGCATTCTCGTTCTAGCTGCTCTTTTCGGTCCTGCTGCTCCTTTTCATCTTTTCGTAGCTGTTCGAGTCTTTCCACGGCCTGAGGAAGCACTGGGGGGAAAATGAAGAGTGAGAAGATGGATTATCAGGATAGGATCACCGCAGGACATGTATTACATGATTCATAATGGGCGATAGAGGCTTTCCTTTCCTCGATCAGGGCCTTTAATTCATTGTTCTTAGCTGATCCACAGAAGAGAATGTCAGTCTACGCCTTTACTATCTCCTGTTCATATCTAATTACCTTGCATTTCCTCTATTTCCATAAGTGATTTCTGCGTTGTTGTGGCATGTTGTTCTTGGACCTGCTGAATAAAGCTGTCCAGGTCATGTTTTTTTGATGATAGCTGCTTTTGAATCGTTTCCAGGTCATAATTCAAGGCTGGTGGATGCCATTCTGTGGAGCTCATGTTTTATACCAAGTAGGAAAATCAAACAAAAAAGAGAAAGGATGAAATAAAAAAAAAACTGCACGCAGCAAAAAAAAAAAAAAAAATGAGGGCGTTCTTCGCAACACAAACAGCCATTGGCCGGTTTCACTAGGTTCATCATCCTGCACTGGGCTCTCCATCCTTCACTAGGTCTTTTTTTTCGTTCGTTGCGAAACCAGGCCCAAACCAAGATCGTTCACAAAAGTACCCTTGGGTCAGTGACGCGTGAAGAGTCCTTTGATTCATGGTAACCACCTACTACGGCGGCGTCCCATTGGCTGCACATTTCGCCTTTCTTAGCAATGAGGCGACTGCGCACAGGTGAATAAAAAATTGACGCAAAAGAAGTTTGAGGATATGGCTTGCTGGTCACTGCTTTGAGACTCTACGTATCGCTTGAGCGAAGGGCGTCGTTTTGGAAGCAGCAGATGGGTCTGAAAGACGTGAGGGATGCTTTTTGTTCGGTTTTTATTTCTCTTGAAGAATAAACCAGGCTATTCTTTTGCTTATATAAAGCCGTTCTGTCTTTGTTGAATCAAAGAAAAAATTGATTCATCCAAAGATCAGAGTTACTGTAAAAAATAATTAAATCAGGATGACCTGATATCTCGCTGGGCAACGAAACTGCCTTTGGTCAGAAAGGAGTCGGCTGGCCAATCAGAGAGAACGACTGGTGACAGGGCTTTTTTTTTTGTTATTTTTTCCAGCACACCTTTTTTTTTGTTTCTTTTCTTCACTCTCCTTTAGAATATCACAATGGTATGTTTCTGCTCCAACTAAGCGATACAATTGCGATCATACCAGTTTATCATCATCCATCGAGACTCACCATCGTCTTCTCCTTCTTTATTCCTACCATGATATAGGGTGCCGTCTCTCGTTTCCCTTACCCCCGAGTCTGGTAAAAGCATAGACCCTCGTTTGCATCGGTTGTCATTGACAGCAGTATTTTATTGATGATGTAGGGCTCCTTCTGGTGGCTGGTGGTCTCAACCCAAGGCCTGGAAGACCAACACTGCTATCGCTGCCCTCGGCATGTCCGTGACCATGTACGGTATCTGGTCCTTGTCTGCCAGCAAAGAAGTAAGGCACCATGCTTGCTTGATCATGAACACCAACCTGATACATTATTCTATTTTACTAGCGTCGTTACCAACAACCTACTCGCTGGATCCCCTCCATGATGGTAAGCTCTTTTTCTCCCCCTTGATTTCTTGTTTTGTGTGGAGGAACATCAAGCTAAGGTTTTTTTTTTTTAACTTTCATCAGTGGGCCAAGCAATACAAAGACCAACAGCAATAAACACACAAAAAATCGCATTTGTTATTTTATTACGTTGAATTTTTTTTTGACGAAAGGTGCAGAGAAGAAATATATCAGTAGGGGAAAACAGTAAAGGGAGTCGAGAGAACTGAGATTACAACTCGTCTTTCAGAGCAGAGGCAAGGGCGGTAGCTTCTTCAATGATAGAGGAAGCGATAGAAGTAGCTTTTTCAGTCATAGTAGAACTAAAGGTGACAGCTTGATCGGCAGCAGCAGATGTCAGGGAGGTAGCTTCTTCAGTGAAGGCGGTGGTAAAAGTAGCAGCCTCTTCAGCGACGATCTTGGCTAGGGTGGTGGCTTCTTCCGTGATAGTGTTGGCAACGGAGGTTGCAACTTTGACTGTGACCGAGGCAGCTTCAACAACGGAAGTAGCAGCGTCAAAAGCAGATGCAGGGGCGGTGGCGGCAGCGGGTGAGGACGTCGCAGTGGCAATGGCTTCACCAGAAGGACGAAGGAATTCTTCGAGGATGTCATCCATTTGGAAATATTGCGTGGCAAAGATAATACCCACGGCAACGAAAATGGCGAGGATGATCGTATACAGAGGGTTGAGTGTGTCTAAGAAAGAAAGGGAGGTGTCAGTTGCGATCCGCAAACAACAGAAAGAGACGCGGCGTACTTGCGGGGAATTGTAAAGGCAAGTCAGTGACCCGGCAGGTGTTGTCGGCCGAGGCGCTGACGAGCATGCGGCGACTGGGGCTAATAGCCAAGCTGGTGATGGAGAAGCTATGGGCATTCTTGATATGGGTCAACAGCTACAAGGGACGATGGAGAAAAGGTTAAAAGAGCTGCAGAAGTATGTTTTTTTACCATCGCCACTACCTGAAGAGAAGTGGCTTCGTACAAGGAAACCGACAGATCGGCCGTGGCAACGGCAACCAACGAGCCATCCATGCTAAGGCAGAAAGCTGTGACGGGTTTCTTGGACACCATCAGGGTTTTTTTTATTTCCAAGGTGTGAGGATCCAAGAGGCAGATCTGGCCAATTTTGCCTACACCATTCACAATGGCGAAGGCGAGATTTTCAGAATACCCGGTGCCATATCTTATATGAAGGTAAGCAAAAAAAGTTGATAAGTCTATGGCCTGCTAACAAGACGACGTGCCTCTCTCTCATACCTAAAGCCACGGAATTGCAGTTTTGATTTCTTGTCAATGACGGCAGAGGAGACGGATTGGATGATTTCGCCTGCGTGGCGACCACGGAGGTTGATCAGTTTGAGGGCCTGAGGAGTGACAGCGGTGAGTTTGGTACTATCGGCATTAATATCGACATCTAGCACATCATCGCCTTCGACCACTTGCACGCTGGTCAGAGTTGTCATGGAGGGGTATTCAAACACATGGACCATACCGTCCGTGGTGCCTGTGGCCACCAGGGACCCGTCCTTGCTGAATCGCGCGGCTTTCTAAGTGGAAGCAACTGTTTGAGTCATTTCAGCCAAGGATGGGAGCTGGTTTTTTTTTTTTACCTGGAAGTCTTCAGGGCTTTTGCTTTTTAAGCTCTGGACGGATTTCACGAGCGTGAATCTAGAAAAAAAAAAATCAGTCTGGGGCTGTTGAAGGGGAGACTAGGTTTTACTCTATTTCATCGGTATCAAACAATCGACAGTTGTTGTTGATGCCTTCAGCCATGGAAGTTTGCGAAGCATTGATGCCGGCCACCACAGCATTGGTCTATTGTTGATAAGAATGAAGACGTCAGTCCCGTGGGTGGGAGAGACATCATCCTCGAGATTTGGTTTCTTACTTTTGGATGAACAGCGAGGGACATGGGCGCATCCTCTTCGCTAGAGATTTCGTACATTGCATCTTCTTCAAAATCGTTTCGTCGCACGTCAATGGTATACTTGACCTGTAGGATGAAAAGTAAAGCGTGAGTAACAAGCTCAAGGTAGGCTATATACATACGAGTTTGTTCTTGACACCAGAGCGACCAGCGCCACCGCCGCCTGCCACGATCAATTCATTGTTTGTGGTGAAGCCCAAACCAAACACAGGGAAGCCCACGGACACTTTAAACGATGGACACTCTTTCATGATGTGGTTTGCGAGACAAAAGCGAAAAAACAAAGGGAAAAAAAAAGGATCCGCTCTTTTTTGCCCGATTGTCAGGTTTCCTTAAGCGTGTGGATGGTTCAATTGTTTTTATGCAAGAAAGAGAGGGGATCAAGTGAAATGTGGGTAGGGGTAGTCATGAAATAAGATAATAAAAAAAGGAGGGTGGGTTATGTGTACGAAGCAAGTTGAGAGCGATGTTTCTTGTCCAATCGAATGAATTTCATATCTGAGCCGACTTCAAGGACGATGCCTAAGATGGCATCTTCAAGAGCTAAAGGGACAGAGGGGGAGAAGATGAGCGATGGTTGCTCACATAAACAAGGGCTCATTGCTTTACCTCTCGTGATCATGCTGACTTCGGGAATGGCTCTAGAAGCGAGGTCATAGATGGATGGCAAAGCCATGTAGGGTGCAGGCGGAGATGTCGCCAATCGTTCTAGTTGCTTGATGGTGTCCAGCAAGACAGTTAGCACTTTGGCAAGATCGAATTGTACGTAGCCTAGCTCGTCTTCTTTCAAAGATGCTGCTGACAAGGCACCGAGGGCTATTAAGAATATAAAATATAAGCAGCAGGTCACAAGACAAGAAGATCCGTTCTTACCTTGCACAATGTGGATTTGATCGGGCGTGTCAAAGAGCAGGGCTCGCATCTTTTGTTCTCGGGTGATGGTTGTCAGGCGCTTGACATGTTTCAAGTTGAAGAAGTGACGGGAGAGTGTGTGATAGAGGTTGGCTACATAGGCAGTGGCTGGGTTATCGGGAAGAAAGGGTTCGGCGTCAATGAGGTCGGTGGGCAAGTGATGGGGGATGTCGTCGGCGTCAAAGGCGGTCAAGCGGTCATCTAGCTCATGATTGTCTTCCTCGTCGTCATAAGGGTAAAAAATGGAGTCGTCTTCTTTGAGAAGGACAGTGGTGAAGATGGAGGGAGGGGGTTTCTTTTCGATGTGGGGGCGAAGGACAAACTTGTTGGTGGTGACTGGCAAGGTAGAGGTGTATTCGTCCTTGATGCGGGTGCACAGGTTGACAAGGTCGTCCATCAGGGCCTTGGACAAACTGCCCCAGGTGTCGGTATCGGCAAAGATCTTCTTGCGCTGTTTTGCTTGTTTCATGGAGATGACCGCCAGCTCCGCCAGGGCGGTGGATCGGACAAAGCTGTCGGAGGAGTCTTGGATGCCGTTGTGGAGGCATTCTAACGTAGTGGGGGCATACAGGGAGGAGGCGATGGGCATGCGTGACATGGCAGCATTGACGAGGACATCGACGCATTCCCACCCGTACACGACATAGACACCAGCCAGGTAAACGCGAAAGATAAACAGGAGATTGTACCAGTGGAAGCCGATGACCGGCGACACGAGAATATGGCCAAAAACGAATGCAGACAGGTGAGCAGCCAAGGAATAAAAAACGCGATTGAAGATGATGAAGGAAAAGTATGAAATCCAGAGAATATGGAAGGTATAATGCATCGATTGTTTGGCCATTGGACGCAGGTTCTGGTGAAGCACCGTCAAGGTGGGAGGCTAAAAAAAAAGCGAGTCAGTTTTCTTCTTGCACACTTTTTTTTTCTTTTTTTTTTTTTTTTACTTGGACCAGAGAGAGTCTAAGAATGTTGCAATCCAGCAATAAGCGTCTGTAGGAATACAAGATACCAAGCAGCAAGGAGAAATAGATGACAAAGAGCTGTTCCTGATTCATTTCTCTTACAAATGTTCGATAACTAAAAGAGAAAGCGAGAGTCAGTGATCGTGTTGTCGAAGGAGGGATTGGCAATTACCCTGGTGGATAGGTAAACAGTTGGGAAGAATAGCCATCGTTGATAATACTAAGAAAGTAGCATCTGATCAACAGGCAGGACATGGCCGCATAGGCAAATGTGACGAGCCAGTGATCCAAGTTTCGAATGGAAGCCGTGAGCTCAGAGATGCCGTTGAGATATCGTGGTTTCCATACTGTATAAAAAAATAGATTAGGATTCATTGGATGGGAAGAATAGGAGCACTTGCATGCCAGCTGAGAAGTCTTGACAATGGCGAGGACGGACGAAAAGAAAAACATGGCAAAGGAGAGGGAGCCAATGCCAGTAGAAAAGGGAAGAGTGAAGACATCTAGATCAAAGGAACGTGAGATCGAGATAAGAAGGTGAATCAGTCTTACGAAAGAGATTGGAGGGACGAAGCGCAAACAAGGTAGTAACAGCCCAAGACGTGATGGCAAGCGTCACGATGATGCGCATCATGATGGCGTGGTAACGACTGTTGTAAACATCTTTATATGTTTTTCTTTCTTCTGTCGGAGATGATGTCGATCCCATCGTCCCTGTAAGCAATTAGCAAAAGAGAAAAAGAGAGAAACAGGAGGATCAAGAAGTGAAGAGGGGTAGGGAAAAGGTGAACAGTTGTTTTTTTTTTTTTTCCTGCTGTTTTGATATTCAGACGCCGACCGATGGCAGCTTCACAAAAAAAAAGTAAAAGCGGGCCTTCACTTTTTTTTCTATTCTCCCTTCTTCCTCTTCCTTCATTTATATCACCATGAGCGATCGGTAAGCAACATGCCTTTTTACGCCAACAGCGATGCATCCCTGACAAGAGTGAACGACGATGGCATCACAGATGGATGGATGGATAGTATCAACGGATGGATGGAGCGACCTTTCTAAAGAGGACTCAAGATGCTATGGTTTCCATTTGATGGATGCCTCGTCCATGCCTCATCGACGAAACTAAATGTCGTCATCTACGTTACTCTCTATTGTCATTGGGTGCATCGATGAAACAGCCTACAGAAAGAAAAAAGATGCTTCGGCCAAATGGAAAGAAATGCGCCTCTGACCAGCTTTTCGCTTTTGTAGTCTTTACGCCAAGGGCCGTGTGTTGGGTTACGAACGTGCCAAGCGCAGCCAAAACCCCAATGTTTCCCTCCTCCAAGTCGAAGGTGTCCAAACCACCAAGGATGCTCAATTCTACTTTGGCAAGCGTGTGGCCTATGTCTACCGTGCCAAGAAGGAAAAGAACGGTTCCAAGGTCCGTGTGATCTGGGGTCGTATTGCTCGTGCCCATGGCACCAACGGTGTCGTCAAGGCCCGTTTCCGTAACAACTTGCCTCCCAAGTCTTTTGGTAACGCCGTCCGTGTTGTAAGTGTTAAGCATCTCCAACCGTCGATTTGTCACTCACTCTCTCTTCTTTTTAGATGCTCTACCCCTCCAACATCTAAGCATGTCCTTTTCGCTTTTTGCTGATATCAATAAACATTTCATAACGCCTACAGACCATTCAACGACACTAAAGTCGGAGTCTAGAAAAATCAGGTAGAGGAGCCGCCGCCCCTTGGAAAAGTGTTGTTTGTTTTTCTTTTCTGTTCTGAATATATAAAAAAAAAGTATACCATGTTACGATCAACCATTGCATCTATCAAGCCTTCGCGGTCATTAGTACGACCCATGCTTGTGCGAAACTATCACGAAAAGGTAGATCACGAAGGCTTGGCGAGAAGAGAAATCAAAAGAGGGATGTTTACGATTTTTTTTTTTTTTTTTTTGGATGGGTAGGTGATTGATCATTATGAACGACCTCGTAATGTGGGCTCATTCCCCAAAAACGAACAAGGCGTTGGTACAGGATTGGTGGGAGCGCCTGCTTGTGGCGATGTCATGAAGTTACAGATCAAGGTGGACGACGACACTGGCAAGATTGTCGACGTGAAATTCAAGACGTTTGGCTGTGGATCAGCCATTGCCTCGAGCAGTTATATGACCGAGCGTGTGTTGGGCATGACTCTGGAAGAAGCTGGAAAAATCAAGAACACAGAAATCGCTAAAGAACTGTGTCTTCCTCCTGTCAAGTTGCATTGCTCCAGTAAGTATTCTAAAAATTTATATTTTTGCGGGCTTGGGGTGGCACATGACAGATGATTTGTTTATTCTCGGGCCAACCTTTTTTAGTGCTTGCCGAAGATGCTATCAAGAGTGCTATCAAAGACTACAACAGCAAGCGAACAAAGCGATCCAACTAGAACTCTCATTGGTCCGATTTTCATGATCTTTTGATAAGCTTCGGAAGCCACAAGGAAGCGGCGTGAAGGCCATGGAAACAATTTTGCTTATGAGTATATTTTTTACTTGGTTGAATAAAAATTAGTGAGATTGCACAAAAAGGGTAAAAAGAGAGGGTTGGTGTGACGGATAAACGATCAATGATGAGAGACACATGTCTAGTAAAAAATTCCATAATGATAAGTGAGAAGCTTTTGATTGGTGTTCATGTGGCCCCCGCTTTTGACAAAGAGGGCAATTGTCTTCCCTTTGAACTACCCGAGACGGAAACATTTTTTATTTTGACAAACCAAAATGCGGATGCATTTTTTTCACTGTCTCCCTCTCTTTTCACTTTCTCCTCTCTTCCTCGTTTCTCTTTATTTTTTTTTAAAAAAAAAAATGATGTCAATGACCATGATGACTCCTACCGTATGCTCAAGAAGCCCAAAAGCACTCTTATGTAAGTGAATGCCCGGTAAAAGCCGGTCAAAGCGAGGCTGACACTGTTTTTTTTCTTTTCTAAGCGTTCACAACGAATACAGCGACGTCGATATTGCCTTGTTCAAATAAGAAATCAACACATATCGATCGATTACCGCCCCTCCAAGAATTCATTGATAACGTGGTGCAAAAGAGCCAACTGCCGCCCTGCGTTTGCCTAGTTTCACTGATTTACCTGCAACGGCTAAAAACAAAGCTTCCGCCTCATGCTCGAGGTGATGGCGATACCCCTTATCGACTCTTCTTGGCCGCCATCCTCACAGCCAGTAAATTCCTCTCCGAAACCGGCACTGCCTTGACCTGCCAATCCATCACCGAGGTCACTAATTTCGTCTATTCGCCCAAAGATATCAATCACATGGAACGTAGTTTTCTCGGCCTCATCAAATATGATTTATATGTCGATGTACAAGGCATCCGAGATTATTTAGCTCTTCATGGTAACCTATTAGAAATGGATCTGATCGAAGCTGCCATGGAACCATGATCCCTTCCCCCCCTTCTCCCCACGGGCCTCTTTCTTCCCAATTGTATTTTTTTTTTCCCCTGTAATTTTTTTTTTTCAAGTTCCTTCCGCCTCTTCCCTCTTTGTATTTTAGCCATGTACATACCTATTTTATTTTGTTTTGCCCCCCTCCTTTTTGCTGACTGTATTTCTGAAAGCTGCTGTGTACATATATCAAGAAATAAACTGTTCTGATTTTTTAATGTACAAAGGACATCACAGGACCGTGGAAAAATGAGCGATTTTGAGACTCCCTCTTTTTCTTTACTCTTGACTTTGAACCAATCAGAAGTCCGCCTTGCCATGAGTCTTTCCCTTGGTTAGGCATGCAAGCATAAAGCATTGGTCATAATGAAAGACGCCAAACAGTAACATGACAACAACTCTTCTTCATTTATTTTTTGTCCTTGCTCTCCAAAGGTGTGATGTCAATGGAACCAGACCAGTCTGTCATCCAGCGCTGATTGGCTGACAAAATCAAAAAAAAAAAAAGAAGCTGCCGCGACTCCGTTCCTCTCTTTTTTTTTTTTTTCCCCAGTTTCATTTTTATCATTCCCATGCATGGTTTGGAGCTTTTGGTGCCGGAAGCTGCAGCTTCCGTCGATTCCATCCAGTTTAAACTTATTCTTGGTGGGACTGTAATAGCTTCATGGTATCTCTCGCTGTCACCACTCACTTTTTTAATATAATTTAGCATCAGCAGGCATATCTGGAACAACACGCCACCATCCAACCGACCGTCTTCCGCTCTTTCCAACAAATCGCTTGGCTACATGAACAACTGGGTCAACTGTCCACTGTGTTTATCCCTGCTCTACCGGAACCACCAAAGACAGACATGATGGATGACCAAGATTACGTCGAGCGGAAACGGTTGCAGGTCGCTCGCTATTTTGAAAAGCTAATCCAACGCCCCCCACTTTACAACTACCCTTCGTTTGTTCACTTTTTATCCAATGACATGGTAAGGAGAGCGCTTGTCAGGTTGACATTGACTCATCTATTAAAAAAAGTCACCCGCTCAAGTCAGCCGGGCCAAAGGTGTCTTGTCTTTTTTACGCTTCAGCCGCCTTCCAAACTTACCCGAGCCAAATTTCACTCGTACAAGGTCATGGAACCCGTGGAAGGCGATGAGAATGAACTGTTTCATCGCCATCAAATTTACATTTTGATGCTCGAGTCTTATTTTGGTGCCATGGCCGAGTCCCTAGAACGGGTGATCCAACTGCGCGACGGTAATAGCCAATCCTTGCGGCCAGATGAAACTCATTTCCTTTGACCCAGGTTTGGCTGACACATTGACGGATTTGGGCGATACCCTCATTGAAACCACCCAAAGCAAATATCAACTTGGCGAAGGCATTTCTTACAAAGATTTACAGCGGGCTCTGGATCGAAAAATGCAGCTCTTTGGCATGTTGATGGATGAGCTAGGTTTCCTCATCACCCGCCAGGTAAAAAGGATAGGTCGGTTTTTTTTTATGAACTCACTTTCTCCTTTTTATGACCTAGGGTAAAGAAGAAGCCATGGAATATGGTGATGTGGTGTTAGGCTACAAGGATAGCATGGACGGGCTCAAGGTAAACTGACGAACAACAGCTTGCTTTAGCTCATGCCCCCTTTTTTAGACGATCTTCAACACCCGAACGCAGCGATTGATGGAATATGTCGAAAGTGCAAAAAATCGAAGCAGGAAACGGGATAGAACAGACCGTTTGAAATTACGGATGGGGCTCCATGCCAATGAAGTACAGGCGGCGCTGGCCGAGGAACAACAGGTAAAAAAAAAAAAAAAAAATAGGTAAAGTAGCGCGCGATCTGACGTTGTCCTTAGGCCACCGACGCATTAGCAGAACACAAGAAAGAATTTGATACCTGCCAGAGCAATGTCAAGGAAGAAATGCGGCTGTTTGAAGGTCAGAAAACACACGATCTATTGACCAGCATGACCTCCTTTGCCCGACTGCAGCTGCGGTATGAAAAAGGCAAGCTGCAGGCCCTGGAAAAAACCCTGAGCGACATCCAGCTCCTGCAACCCTCCTCCCTCCGCCACTCTTCCTTGACCATGCCCACCCCCATCTATCAGCAAGACCCTGTTGACCATACCAAGAAGCAACGGCGGCCAAAAACCCGCCAGCAAAATACCAGCCCGCCTCAACGTACCTTGCAATCCTCGGCCTCTTTACCTACTTGGCGATCACGCGAGGACGACGATGAAGAAGTGGACGAGGAGGATCATGATCAGGAAGTCGACCCTTTGACTGGCAACAGAGTCACAACGCTGCCCATTCACACCATCATCACTTCAACCGTACCTGTCTCAGCCTCGTCCTCCCATCATGACCGCCGTCCGGGCGTGTCGTTGTCTTATGACGATCGCTTCCGAAAATCCACCCACTTTGGCTGGTCGTCATGATTCTCGATAAAGTGGTCATTGAATGTTGCTTTTTGGTTTTTATTTGGAAGGAGGGAATGGAGAAGCGCAGTTCGTCTTCTATTCTTTCGGATGAAGGGGAGGGGGCTATACAAAAAAAGGAGGTGTCTATAGGGAATGTTGATCTAAAAAGCGTTGCAAAGGGCTTTGAGGTTGTGTCCAGCTAAAAGAAAGGGTGAGTGCACAAAAAAAAAAAAAAAAAAAAGGTGTGCTTACGCAGTGAAGCCACGACGTTGGACCCAGCGACCGTTGAGCTTCTTTGACGTTTTAGCATTGTTTCGTGTACGCTGGCCACGCACCGGTAAACTCATGGCATGTCGTCGTCCAATGTAGTCGCCAATGTTACGGTGATGCATGACATGTTCACGTACTTGTCTCTTCAAGTCGGACTCGATGGTCATCGTGGACAATGTGTTGGTCAGGTCATTGACTTGGGCTTCGGTCAGTTCAGCTACTCGGATCGTCTTTGGGATTTTCAATTGGTCACAAAGCTTCATGGCCGTGGGCTCGCCAATGCCGTAAAAATATTGTAATGCCGTGCTGAGGTGGCAAAAAGAAGAAGAGGATGAATGAGCCAGTCTTATCATCCAGTCCTACACTTACCCAACGATCTTACGATCGGGTAAATTAACACCTAGCAAGTGAAGCATTTCTCTACAGGATGAAGAATGATAAAAGGGGAGACAACAAAGAAAGTAAGCAAGGGCACTTGCCCAAGACCCAAATGGGGTTGGCGGACAAAAAAAAAGCTACTTTTCCTTCCAAGCCACTCTTTTTTTTTTTTTCTTCTTTGCAGTCGCAGCGCTTTTGTCTCTTTTCTTTTTGGGATTCCCTTTCTTTTTTTTTTTTATTGAAAACGAACTGATGTCTCGCCCTGAACATATTGCCCCACCCGAAATCGTAAGTGTTTTGCAATGACATGGATGAATGCTTATCTTCTCTCGCTCTCTCCTTTTTTTTTTTTGTAGTTTTATGGTGATGTCGAGGCCAGAAAATACACTGACAAGTAAGTACACCCACCACTCCCTACCGATCTTGAAACGATCAGAACTGACATTTTCCATTCTAGTTCTCGTATTGCCTCTATTCAAGCAGACATGGCGTATCGTGCTTTGGAATTATTAAATTTGCCCCCCGGTCCAGCCTATTTATTGGATATCGGCTGTGGTTCTGGCCTGAGTGGCGAAATTCTTGAAGAAGAAGGCCATGCTTGGGTCGGCATGGATATCTCCCCATCTATGCTAGGTAGGCTTGAGGAGGACTCCGAATGAAACCCAATGCTTGACGGATCTCCTCTTTTCTTAGAGGTGGCGTTGGAACGCGAAGTGGAAGGTGATTTGTTCTTACAAGACGCCGGTCAAGGCATGTCGTTCCGGCCCGGCACATTTGATGGAGCGATCAGGTAATACCCGGGAAAGGGTTATTTTTGGAAAAAGGGCGATTTTTGTGAACTGATCGGGACCTGTTTAGCATCTCCGTGCTGCAGTGGCTGTGTAATGCTGATAAACAAGTGAATCGACCCAAAGCTCGGATGCATCGCTTCTTCTCCACGTTGTATGCCTCCTTGCGCAAAGGTGCCCGAGCTGTGTTTCAATTCTATCCCGAAAACGATGATCAGATCCAAATGATCACCGACGTTGCCACCCGCTGTGGTTTTGAAGGTGGCTTGCTTGTGGACTACCCCAATTCCAAAAAAGCCAAGAAATATTACTTGTGTCTCTTTGCTGGTCAACAAACCGGCGTGCGCAATGATATGCCCCGAGCCTTGGGTGAAAATGGGGAAATGCATCCCGACGATCAACGGTCCATTGCCTATGAACGCCGTCGCGCCAAACACCACAAACGCCGGACCACCAAAAACATCAAGGATAAGCAATGGATCATGCGCAAGAAAGGCATTGCCCGAGACCGTGGTGAAAAACAAGTGGCTCGAGACTCCAAATACACTGGAAGAAAACGCAAGGTGCGTTTCTAAAAAATGCACTTTCTCCCCTTTTCTTCTCCTTTTTTCCTGATGAAGCTTTTTTGTTGTTGATTGTTTAAAATACCCTCATTTTCATGCCTTTTTGCATTTCTCTCTTAATACATTTGTATGAAATTCTGTCAATGAAAAAAAGATTTCTATGGCTTTCCTCGATGAAACAAGGTTCAATGGCTGGGCTTGGAAACACAAGCGGTGATAGGGCAGATGGCAAAAGGTATCCAAAAATAAATACCATTCCCTTTTTTCAAATCCCAACGCGTATTGGCACCTGCAATTGGTAAAACCCCCTTGATGGTTGAAAAGAGACTTCTTTTTTCTTCTCTTTTACTGCTTTTCTCCTTCGTTTTTTTATTTTTACTCTTTTTTTTTTTTTTTTCCCCTCCGCCGTGTACCTTTTTTTCAACACAGTCGAACTTTTTTTTTCCATTCTCCCCGTTTCCCTTTCTTTCCCCTCCTTTCTCCCCATCAGGTGTGACCGACTTGACAGCTTATTTTTATTTCTCTTTGTCTTTTTACAACTCCAGGTAAGAAGTTAGAAAATGAAAAAGTGAGCAACTTTCTTTTTTGCAATCATGGATGACTCCCTAAAAATGTTGTTGACGTCGTTTTTTTTTTTTTTTCTAGCAACTTTTTTATTAGACAGTTGCTAACCGAGTACCAATGAATCGACAGTCAAGACAATCAAGACAGTCGAGGGTGATGGATGTAGTGGATCTCACACAACTAGAAACGGTTGATGATGATTCCCTTGCTGCTGCTCTGAAAGTACGCTATGACAATGGCTCGGTTTATGTAAAGGTGGGCGATGCCATTATGATTGCCCTGAATCCAAACCAAGATCGTCAGCATGAATCATCTCAATATGTGGCTGCTTACAAGGACACCCAAGGCCAAGTCGGTGCCTTGCCTCCTCACGTCTATGAAATCGCCAATCAAGCTTATATGCATATGCGCCGTACAGGCATTGATCAATCCGTGCTCTTCAGGTACCATTGAAAAACAAAGCTGGGACGGTGCCATTTTTAGCAGAGAGACCAGCCACGGGCTTTGACACAAAATGTTTTTTTTTTAGTGGTGAAACAGGATCGGGCAAATCGTATGCATGCCGACAAGTGATTCAACATTTAGTGGCATTGAGCAGCCAGAAAAAGGAAACCAAGTTACACAACCAGGTGATGAATGCACTTGTTGTAATGGAATCCTTTGGTCACGCCAAAACCGCCTACAACCGCAACGCCTCACGTTTTGGCAAGTTTATCGAGGTCCAATTCAATGAACGGGGCCGGATGATCGGCGCCAAATGGCTCCATTATCTCCTGGACAAACGCCGTCTGATCCGCGGCTACTCAGGCGAGCAGAATTTCCACGTGTTTTATGATCTCTTGGCCGGCACCTCACAAGAAGAACGGGATGCCCTCCAACTCACCGACCAGCCCAACCAGTACCGATACCTCAGCCAATCGCATATACCAGCCACCATGGATGCCTCGGATCGCTACAACCAGCTCAAAAAGGCACTGTCCTCCCTTGGTCTCGGTAGTCGCTCGCACGCCCGTATCATGCAATTCTTGGCTGCTCTGCTACATCTGGGTAACCTGCAATTCATCGACGACGCTTCCGTGCAAGAGGCTGCCCAGGTCAAAAACCTCGAAGTCTTGGACCTTGTCGCCGACTTCCTTGGCGTTGATCCCATGGCCCTGCAAAACGTCTTGACCTACCGCACCCAGCTCATCAAGCGCGACGTCACCACCTTGATCCTCAACGCCGACCAGGCCGCCCTCCAGCGCGACCAACTGGTCACCTCGCTGTATTCCCTCTTATTCTCCTGGCTTGTCGAGCAAATCAACGTCAAGCTCTGCGCCAACAAGGTCCACAATGTCATCGGCATCCTCGACCTGCCCGGCCCCCAAACCCACTATACCCAGGCCTCCTTTGACAACTTTTGCGTCAACTATGCCAACGAGCGCATCCACGGCTACATCCTTCGCCAACTGTTTGAAAACGACCTGTATGACCTGCGTGCCGATGGCCTGGAAATACCCGAGATCCCCTACTTTAGCAACGCTGGCTGCCTCGAACTCCTCGGTCGCCCCAAGCATGGCCTGCTCAACATCGCCAACCACTTCAGCAAATCCTCCTCGCGCAGCTACGACAGCAACATGATGGACTCCTTCATCAAATACAACAGCCAGCATGACTCCTTTGCCACCCGCACCGCCGACAGCCAATCCCGCCTGTTCTCCATCCGCCACTTTGACGGCCAGGTCGTCTACAACCCCGAAGGCTTCCTGGAAAGCAACAAGGATGTCCTCAACCCAGACTTTGTCACCCTGGTGCGCGGCGATCTCGCCCTCGGCCAGCCTGCCTCGTCCAACGCCTTCTTGGTCGGCCTGTTCGAATCCAAAATCATCAGCACTGAATCGCATCCCAAGGAAACTAGCGCTATCCTCAACGCCCAGCAATCCAACAAGCCCACCCGCTTGCCATCCATGCGTCGCTCCAAGTCTGTCCGAAAGAACAAGGACCAGCCCGCCGTCGAGGACACCATGTCCAAGGATCCGTCGCCCGAAAAGGTATCCATGGTGCTGGACCAGCTGCAGTCCTCCTTCAATGACCTGTGCAACATGCTGGATGAGACCGTTCCTTGGTACATCTTCTGCTTGCGTATCAACGATGCTGCTTTGCCTCAGCCCTTTGATTTGGCCCGTGTGCGATCGCAAGTCCGTGCCTACGGCCTCTCACAAATGGTCACGCGCATGCGCCACACTGTCTTTAGCATTTCGTTTGATCACCCTGAATTTTGTGAACGCTATGACGAGCTGCTGATCTCCCACCAAATCGATTCCCAACTTGCCCCCGTTGACCAATGCCTTGCCCTCACCGCTGCCTATGGCTGGCTCACTTCCCAAGCGTCCGTCGGCTCCACCAAGGTAAGGCACCAGATTAAAAAAAAAAAAAAAAAAAGGAGTGATGCAGGGTCTCACTCGCTTCCTTTTTTCCCTCGTTCTGTTTAGGTGTTCCTGTGCGAATCCGCTTGGCGTCAGTTGGAAGATATTCTGCGATCAACGGAAAAGGATGAACAACGCCGCCTCAAGGAAGAACGACAATCGACCGTCCTGATGGACACTGCAGGCGTCAACACGCCCATGTCCCGCCTACCCAGTGCCGATGCCTTGTCCAACGTGTCCTACGGATCCGGCGCGGACCTGCTCGACAACCAGAACGACGAACGCCAAGCCTTGGCCGCCAATGCCGCCGCCATGGGTCTGCCAGTGCCTGGCATGCACCACCGTACCGGCACCTCTGTCTACTCGGATGACCAGCGCTCGTTTGTGTCCGATGATGAAGACGGCGTGATCCGCAAATCACACTATGCCTACCAACACGACGGCTCAGTGTACGGCTCCGAACGCACGAGCGAAGCCGGCAACATGGCCATGAAGGATATCCTGCGCGCTCAAGCTACCGAAAAGGCCGCCGTCCAGCAGCAATATGACGACGTCGACGACGCAACCGCCGACGTAAAGCCCACCGCCGCCCGCAAGCACTGGGTCCGCTTTGTCTGGTTCATGACCTGGTGGATCCCGACCAAATTCCTACAGTGGTGCGGCCGCATGAAACGCAAGGACGTGCGATTGGCCTGGCGTGAAAAGCTGACGCTGTGTATGATGATCTTGTTCATGTCTGGGTTCATGATCTGGTTCTTGGTTTTCTTTGGCAGCATGATCTGTCCTCACCAAAACCTCTTTTCCACCAACGAACTGCAGCAACACAGTGACAAGAACAATGCCTATGTCGCCATCCGCGGCGAAGTGTTTGACCTGACCAAATTCGCCCCCCACCACTGGGCCAGTGATGTGATTCCTCAGAATGCGATCCTGACCTATGGCGGCACCGACGCCAGTGCTCTGTTCCCCGTGCAAGTGTCGGCCTTGTGTCAAGGCGTCAGTGGCACCGTCTCGCCCAACGTCAATCTCGACTACAACGTCAACCTGACCGACCCCAACGCCCACTACCACGACTTCCGCTACAGCAGCCTGAACTACGAACCCGACTGGTTCTATATCCAGATGTCCATGCTGCGCAAGAACTACAAGCTCGGCAACATGGGCTTCACCACCAAGGACGTCAACACCCAAGCCACAAGCTCTGTGCTGGTCAACGGCATCAACACCCCGCGCACCTGGGCCATCCTCAACGGCAGCGTCTATGACTTGACCACCTATGTCCTCGGCGGCCGCACCACCATCGCCCCCCCTGGCCAGGCCCCGCCCGGCAACACCGACACCAACTTCATGTCCGACCAAATCGTCAATCTCTTCCGCCAAAACGCCGGCCAGGACATCTCTGGCGCCTGGCAAAACCTCAACCTCGACGCTGACACGAAGCAGCGCCAGCTCGTTTGTCTGCGCAACCTTTTCTTTGCCGGCCTCGTCGACAACCGCAACAGCCCCAAATGCGTGTTCTCCGAGTATCTGCTCCTGATTGTCACCTGCTTCCTGTGTCTGGTCATTGTCTTCAAGTTCTTGGCCGCCTTGCAGTTCGGCACCAAGCGCGACCCCGAAAACCACGAAAAATTCGTCATCTGCCAGGTGCCTTGCTACACCGAAGATGAGGATTCGCTGCGGAAGACCATCGATTCCATATCTGTTCTCAAATACGACGACAAGCGCAAGCTCCTGTTCATCATCTGTGACGGCATGATTGTCGGCGGCGGCAACGACCGCCCTACCCCTCGCATTGTGCTGGATATCCTTGGCGTCGACCCTGCCATCGAGCCCGAGCCGCTGTCCTTCTTCTCTGTGGGCGAAGGCCAACGCCAACACAACATGGGCAAGGTCTACTCTGGTCTGTATGAATGCCATGGCCACGTCGTGCCCTATGTGGTGGTAGCCAAGTGCGGCAGACCCAGCGAACGTCAAAAGCCAGGCAATCGCGGCAAGCGCGACTCCCAACTTGTGCTCATGCGCTTCTTGAACAAGGTCCACTTCAACGCCCCCATGGCTCCCATGGAACTCGAAATCTTCCACCAGATCAAGAACGTCATTGGCGTGCATCCATCCTTTTACGAATTTGTGCTCATGGTCGATGCCGACACCGAAGTCATGGCAGATGGCCTCAACCGCATGATTTCGGCTCTGGTCCACGACAGCCAGATTGTCGGTCTTTGTGGCGAAACACTCTTGTCCAACGAAAAGGATACCTGGGTCACCATGATCCAAGTGTACGAATACTTCATCTCCCATTATCTGATCAAGGCCTTTGAATCTCTTTTTGGCACCGTCACCTGTCTACCCGGCTGTTTCTCCATCTACCGCGTCCGCACGCCTCAAAAGAACCAGCCACTGCTCATCAGCAACCAGGTCATTGAAGACTACCAGATCAACCGTGTCGACACCCTGCACAAGAAAAACTTGCTGTACCTTGGCGAGGATCGCTACCTGACCACTCTCATCCTGAAGCATTTCCCCAAGTTCAAGACCAAGTTCATCTCTGATGCCAAATGCCGCACGAACGCTCCCGATCAATGGTCGGTGTTGGTGTCCCAACGTCGTCGCTGGATCAACTCCACCATTCACAACCTTGGTGAACTGGTATTTTTGCCTCAGCTCTGTGGTTTCTGCTGTTTCTCCATGCGTTTTGTTGTCCTTCTGGATCTGCTCAGCACCCTGCTGCAACCTGCCATTGTGGGCTACCTGGTTTACCTGATCTACTCGCTTGCCACCTCCAAGGACACCGTGCCCATCATGTCCATCATCACCATTGCCGGTGTCTATGGTCTTCAAGCCCTGATTTTCATCTTCCATCGCAAGTGGGAATACATCGTCTGGATGATTGTCTCGATCCTGGCCATCCCCGTCTTCTCCTTCTGGATCCCTCTGTACTCTTACTGGCACTTTGACGATTTCTCCTGGGGCAACACCCGTGTGGTCGTGGGTGAAAAGGGCAAAAAACTGGTCGTCGCTGACGAAGGTGCCTTTGACCCCAAGTCTATTCCCACCATGACCTGGGACGAGTATGAAGAAGCCCTTGTATCAGAAGATTGGCAGCAACCCCAGTACTTCAACGACAATGCCTCGGTGATCTCCCATGGTACCGCCAAAACCGGCTACTCCCATGGCACCTATTATAGCCAAGGCCCCTACGCCAATCCTTTCATGAATCCTGCCGGCAGCCGTGCTCCTTCCATGTACAACATGCCGTCCTTTGCCTCCCCATCGCCTGTTCCCTATGGCCAGGTCCCTGGAGCCATGTCCAGCTCTCCCTCCTTGATGATGATGGGTGCGCCTCCCCCACCTCAATCCGGTAGCCACATGTCTTATATGATGCCCATGGGCATGTCTGCCCCTCCTCCTCCTGGTACTCGCCCTGGCAGCCGTCCTCAATCTCCATTCCAACACCAGCATTAGATTTTTTTTTCGCATGATTTTTTTCTTTCTCTCTCTCTCTCTCCTGTTGTTCCTCACGATGCCACCCTTCATTTTTTTTTTTTAAATGTATCCTTTATTTTATTTTTTTCTCATACTATCATCTCAAATAAAATATATACGCTTTTCCACTATACTCATTAGTCCTATTTTTTTTTTTAAAAAAAAAAAAAAGAGTAGCGCTTTTGCACTGTGAGTTTTGGATCGGTCGGCCTGGGGTCCCTTGGTTGCAATTGGCCGATTTTTCAGTTTTTTTAGCTGAAGAATCGGAGGTGTCATATAGCAAGAGCACCACAGATATTAAAAAGAACGGCAGGCGCACACAGGAGGACGTGACAATAAGCTACCACCCTATAGACACCTGCTCTTGTATTGGAGCCACTGGGGCAGCCATACCATGAAATGAAACACCAATCATGACCTAGCGATTTTTTCATCAAATGGCCTGGGGATCCCATGGCGAAAACGGCCGCTTTTCCATTTTTTTTTAGCTGGTGAATTGGAGGTGACAAAACGAAACTCATCCAAAGTTGGCTGGGCGACTTTTACCAATCGACCTGATCTTTTCAGTACCATCATCGCTCATGCATTTGCGCACACACACAAAATGTCACATCGATCCTATCACTCAAAAGTGTTGTGCAAGTTTGCATTTTTTTTTTTTTTTTTTTCAAAAGAAAATGGATTGCCATATTCGGCATACCCACTCTGCCTTTGATTCCTGGAGACAGCTCGTCATCATATCAGCGAACACGGCCAACAATTTTGGAAAGTCTAGCTCTTGCAATGTTGTGCCTGCTTCAAAGTCGCTCTCCTCAGCTTGACAAAAGCAGTTAAAAATTACTGGCCATGTGAATGGCGGCACTCTATTTTTTTTTTTTTTTTGAAGAGATCTCCCTCCCGGTTTGCTCGGTAAAGTATCTTCCTTTGCCATTGAATTGTAGGAAAAAGAAACGAAACGATCAAAAAATAAAGAAAGTCATTTTTTTCTCAGCCCATGCTTGCTCTTCATTGGGGATTAGGATTGTCAATGAGGAATGTGTTTATTGTAAAAGCATTTTTTATTGAAAGTTGGTTTATTTTTTTTTCTTTTTTTCAGAGGGTGGAAATCCTCCCCAGCGGAAGCCATCTTTGTCCCTATGACTATCCCTTATTGCCGGAGTGACACCATTTACAGAGCAAACGGTAGTGCTGTTCATTCAGCTAAAATGTCCCTCTTGAACAGATACACCACTACGAGCTTGGCTCCCATAGATGGCCAGTGCTGTTCTTTCGTGATTTTAAGGTTCACAGGCTGTTGCAACCAATAACCTGTAGCATTGTGACCTACTGCATACAAATGAATGCATGCAACAAATAATAGGACCTCCAGAATCTCTCGCGGGCCGTTCATCAATGTAGCCTATGCAAATATCATATGAACAACCTGGAGGACAAGAAAAAAAAACACATGAATTGGAAATCATCAGGCTTTCCCAAGTTTGTTCAATCATGTGAAAATGCGTGGAAAAGGAAAAAAATTGGGTCCCCACGATCGATGGCATCGGTCGATCATTGCGTAGTTTCAAATCCCCTTTTTTTTCCCATCGTGTTATTCATGTTTTTTGGTTGCTCCATTTCTATTTCCTACTATAAATCCACAATGAAACGGTATTGAAAAGGCGTTCTTGGTTTCATTTTAAAGATCAGAATCAAGGCTATCCATAGGTATACACAGAGTAAGAAAAGCCTTGAAACCGACAGAACAAAAGACTCTCAAGTCATTGTGTTGCCCCCATTATCATTTCCATTCATTGAGAAAACGATATCTCTTCTATGGGAACGAAAACGACAAAAATGCAAACGCGTAGGCCAGAGCGGTCGTTTTTTTTTCAGTCTCCTCAAATCATATCGTTTCATCAAACAAGCCATGCTTTATTGCTTTCAGCTGTTTCTAATCAATTCGTTGATGATCTTGCCAACAAGAACAGCCTTTTTCTTCATGGACATCGGGGTAAGGCCGTAGGTGGGATCACCCAAGGCAGAGAAGCCCATGGAAGCGAGCTTTTTTTCCAGAGCCAGCGAGTCTTGGGGAGTGCCGTCATATTTGGGGTTGGCACACGCGGTGACCAGGATAGATTGGATGGCCATGAGCAAAGGGGCGGACTTGGTGGTCATCATCAGTTGCTTCATCTTGGCGACCATTGTGGGGTATACCATACAGAAGACGTCAGGCATCATTGTGGCAGCATCGGATAAAAGCTCATACAGGTACAGCTGATCGGCCACATTTTCTATCTTGCTGAGCTGTGTGATGACGGCTGAGAACAACAACAAGGCTGTGCTGCTGTCTGGAAGGCTGCAACGCTCGAGGATGGTCGACAGGGTGTGCTGGGGCTGCTCTTCGTCTGAATCGGGTTGCAGTGACCTAGACGAGTTGTGGCGCTTCCTGGTAGTGTCGATGCTATGTCGTCTGTGGGCAGAAGAGGACCGGCTGCAAGGCTTGGAGTGGCCAGCCACTGTCATGGCGCCATCCTTGGTCCGGTGTATGCATGAGCCATCGTGGCTGGAGTGGTGATGCAGGTCGTGGTCATAGTTGCCATACGCACCAAATTCATTACGGCCGATCGAGTCAAAGCGCAGCATTTCTTGATTCTTGCCATTTACTGGTAGCAGCCCGGCCACATAGCCAAGCATGTCGGCTCGGACCACGTTGTCAGTGTCCTGGCGGCCAGCCTTGAGGAAAGCGAGCAGGCAGCGATAGGAGATGTCCCGCCCCTGGGGTTCGCGCCAGCCTTTCATGAGCAAGCCGAGGATCGCAAAGGAGAACTGGCCCCGGAAGTTGACGCCGTTCAGTGAATCCAGCTCGGTCCACAACGCATCGACATAGGCTAAAGGCGCCAGCAGCACCTCGGTGTAGTTTGAACCCTCGCCATCTACGAGCCCAGTAGCACTCATACTTCGGATGACTTGCATCAAAAAATCAGTCGCTGGGCAAAACAGGTCTGGATGGTTCATGGAGATAATGCCAACAGCGGACCAAAACATGACAGGCAGGTACCGTTTGGTGCAGCCCATGCGTTCCACAACGGACTTGAAACACATCACGATGCTGAGGATCAGGCGGGCATCCCTAGAGTCAAAGTCCAGCAAGGCTTGCTGAAGCGTGTGGAAGATCTGGAAGATCACGTCGTCGTCCAAGTAATTTCTAGCAAGACAGCCGAGAATGACAAACGTGCGGGTTTGGATGGCTGGGTTATACTGGAAGGTAGTGCTGGTGATATGAGACATCCACCGGCTGTGCCAGATGTTGCACATGTCGACGGTTGGGGCGCCCGAGTCCATGACACGGATCAGGAGATTGACGATCGCTTGCACTACGGTAAGGTCAGTGGTGGTGCCAGGAGGAGGTGAATGCAGGCTCTCGGGGGTGACATTGTAGGCATTGGCATCGCTCGATCGTACACCAAAGATCAGTTGGCACCGGCGCTCACCAAACTCAATCAGTAGCTGCTGGAGATCGCGGTGTTGTTGGGCTGGGAGGGTGGGGCAAGAGCAGATCGCATTGATGATGTTCACAGCATAGCCAAGCATGGTGGCTCGGAGCAGAGGAGGACCCTCGCCAGCAAACAATGCCACTATATGGAGGGCATCAGGTACAACATGAACAGCAGGGCCGGGGCAGTCAAAGGACATCATCAACAGGAAGCGGTTCAGGATCATCATCTGTCGCCACAGCGGATGTTCCGAGATGAATTGTGTCGGATGGTTGGGGAGTTGGCGCAGCAAACGGTAGGCGATCGCGATGAGTTTGTGTCGATTCTGATAGTTGGACATGGTGACCGATGTGGATGCCAAGACTTCGGCTTCCTTGGATCCAAAGCCATGCTGATTAGCCACATCCATAAAGGCTGCCAATACAAGGTCCCATAGTGATACTATACTTCCAATCAGCTTCCATATACGTGTTTGCAGCACCTTGATATGCTGCAGACCAACGAAAAAAAAAACCCTCCTATTAGATCAAGCTACGCGCAGGTATTTTTTTTTTCCTACCTCAGCTTTCACGGTGATGCTAATCAGAGTGCGCAGCACTTCTTTTGTTTTGGTAATGTCTTCGTCGGTACCAATGCAGGTGAGGGCAAGGTTTGGGATCCATGGATAGATGTAAAGCAAAATAAAGTACTGTGTATGCAGTTCTGACTTGTCAAAGCCAATTAAAGCTTCGGAGATCATTTCCAGAGTGAGACTGGGCTGTGCAATGGCGAGTCGTTCGCTAAGCTTGCACACAAAGTCATCGCTATTGCTAGGCAGAGCTTCCGAGATGAGCAAGTTGATGTTCGGGTTTGATTGAGAGCCATCGTCACAGTCAATCATTTTGAGGTTGACCTTGAATTCAAATGTGCGGCAGAGTGAATACAGCAATTCATAGGCCATCGATCGTAAACCGGCATCTTGGCTTCCCATATTCAAAAATGCCATGTTCAACAGACGGCCAGGCACATCCTTTGGGCGAATGATACGTTCAAAGTAGCTATCGGGCTTATCACGGTCCAATTCCTCGCGGTTACGCAAAATCATCTTGTAAAAAAAAAAAAAAAAAAAAAAATGAGCGCTTCGTTGCTGTAGTTGATGTTGTGAAAGGGGATTTACCTTTAAGATGTCGGGGGCATCGGCTGTTCTTAGCTTGACTGTCGTTTTTTCAAAGGTGGAATAGAACGTCAGCTGCTTTAGACCTTTCTTCAAGGATGAACACTTTAGGCTTTTGATTTCTGACAAATGGTAGATTTCGTTGGTTATGGTGCTGCCATACTTGAGGGTGGGCATCTTCTTTGTTGCTACAATTTGGATGTATTCAGACGTAACTTTGACTGTGGACATGGTATCTTTTCCATGGTCCAGCACCAAATAGGCATTCTGAAATTCAAAGGCGTAGTCTTTGTTCAGGGACACTAGGAAAAAAAAAAAAAAGGAAGGGGAGTGGTACGTCAATGAGGTCTGTTGGTAATGGCGCGGCCTGGCTAGGACTTACTTGTAGACACGGGAAGATGAACCTGGGATGGCTCGATCATATCCTGTATATCGGCAATTGAGGTGGCAAAGGTGATGTTACCATTCATTGCAGAAACGAGGTTGCGGTTCTGGTCTAGATAGTGTAGATAGGTTTGATTGGGGTTGTAGACAATAAAATCCTTGAGCTGATTTGAAACTTCCTGAGGCATGAGCTCCAAAAACAAGTCTAGATTGACAGCGTTATTCCACGCATATGAAATTTGGAATTGACTCGCGTCCAACACCATCAACACCCTCTGGTCAGGAAAACTTTGAAGGATCTGTACAAAATATAAATGTGAGTCTACGTCCCAAGGAGCGATGTTATGCTGATGGCACTTTTGACACCCATGCCCACGCGATCAAGAAGCATTACCTGAAAAACGTGGTAGATAAGTTCATCGGCGCCGAGTTTGATGTAGGATTCTAGGTTGCGGTAGACAAAGTAGATGACTGGAGAACCATCTCTGGAGACGCCATCGTCGTAGCAGATGCTGTTGCGGGCAATGACATTGGCGTTCTTTAAGCTGTTAATACGCATGAATTCTGAATAAGCGGCGTTTTTTCCCGAATACATGTGGCGGTAGCGAATGGCATTCATGCTTGTCGCGTGTCTAGCATCGGCAGGGGGGCCAAGTTTCATCAACAACCGGCTGAATGAGGTCAGGTAAGACTCCCAATCCTTCAACGAGTCAGGGTCATCCTTGTATTTCATAAAGGATTCTGAGGAGAGCCGGCGCTGGATGTCATCGATGTTGTTGGTCAGCACACGTCGCAGGATGATATAGTCGTCTTCGAGCATGGGTAGCACAATACCATTATGGCCGCCTTTGGGCAAGTCGCTGACGTCACAGAGGTGGCGCAGATAGCTCGTAGTGCGGTAAATGTTGCTGGTGACATAGTCGTTGAGCACGATCATGTACACCTCCTTGGAGCCAAACAGGACGTTGTTAGCGAGATTCTGAATCAGTTTGGCAATGATAAGCAGACCACGTCGCAAGTTGCGTGAGATGTCGACAGCTCGCAGAAGACCTTCGGATTCGGGGCTGACAATGGCAGGGCAGAAGAAGCGTAAAAAGATAAAAGAACCCACGGCAGTATAGCGGCATTCTGGAAATCTTTTTTTGGTGGCACTTTCAATGGCATGGCAGGCTGATTTTAGACTGGGAGGGACAAGATCAGCAGAGCTGCAGATGGCATCCAAGATCATGTTGGCTGCGTTCATTACGTTTTCTTTGTTCTTTGTCGAGAACTCCATGCCGGTTTTTGCCGGGTCGAGTTCAAACTCGAGGTCCTCTGGCGGCAGATTGACGATCTTTACCAGCACGGGCTTGAGCACAGCATTGAGGTAGTCGGACCCATTGAGTTTACCAAAGATGGAGAGGTACCGGGTGGTTACACTTGTATTTCGCAACAAGTCCCCTTCGTTGGCTAGGAGAGAGGACAAATAAAAGTGATGAATGACACAATGGGATCAACATAATAAAAATGAAGAGAGAGAGAGGGGCGGGAGACCTACTTGTGTTTTGCACGTCTTTTTCAAGCAGCAATTGCAAGAGGACCATAGCTTTGCCTTCCGAAGCAAATGTAGTGAATAAAGAAGCTGCCACATCATCGATATCATTCATTGTGCACACTTCCTCCAACGCTAGAGGGATGGCACAGTCATACATGAGCATATACTAATAAAAGCACAAGAAGCAAATGTCAACGGTTTTCTGGAGCGTGGGCGGGAGGATTTTTTCACCCTGTTTCTTTACCTGGACAATTTTTTTGCACCGATCAACCATGATGGATTCTTCAAGCGTTTCAAACTCAGTATCTTGCTTGAGAATATTGGTCAGCACCTGGATAAAGGCTGTGACCATTTGGGCGTCGTCGTGGTATGCCATTGTCAGGGAATACTTCAATCCCACGTCCACATTGGCGCTGAGCATATTGGACAGAGCCACAATCACCGTGTTTTTGACTGTGGAAATCATCGATGCTCTCATTGAAATGGCAGATGCTTGCTTTTCTGTCGAATTTGTCTTGTCAAAAAGGACAGTGAGTGATAAAACCCTGGTTTTATATCTCCGGCCCAGATTTTTTTTTTTTTTTTTTTTTTTTTTTTGCTTTGACATACCTGTGATTCTTTGCAGCGGTTCAATAGCCAGAGGAAGAAGGAGAAGTACTTGTGAAAGATTTTGCTTCGCATCTGGACGCTTTCTCTTTCACGGATGGGCTTGACGGATTGGACAGGGAACTTGTAGAGGAGGATGGCGATGGCCTTCAAGCAGGCAAGATCGAGGTCCATTTGAAAATCACCCAAGGTACCGAGGTTGACGTTACGCTGGCGATAGCAGCTGGTCCACCCCATGATGCAGTCCAATAGTTTTGTACGATGCACTACTTCTTTTCTTGTTGCTGCGGGTCCGCTCTGGTAGATCAAGGACTCACACAGCTGACACAGCTTGATCTTGATCTTGGTGCTGCGGTCGCTCTTTTCCAAAAAGTCCAGGTAGATGGAGAAGCTCTGGATGAGTTCGTTGACTTCACGGTTGGGTAGTCTGTCGCAATTTTCGGGGCGGCTGAGAATGATGCGCAGCACTGTGATCATTTGCTCCACAAGAAGGACACGGGTGCTGTCGTAAATGGGTCGATCGTTTCTGAAGCAATCCTTCATTTGGTTAGTGAAGTGTCGGAGCATGATGGGGTAAAACGCTGTGGCCATGTCGTAGCCCATGATGTCTCGAATGCGTTCTCGAACCATCAGGCTATTGCAGACCAAGAGATCCACCATCGTGCCAAAGTACTGTTCGAGCATTTGCAGATTGGAGCTGGAGGTGCAGTCAGCGGAGGAACCATTCTGGGCCAGGTCGATTTCCGTCATCAACTGCACTGTGAATTCACCTTTGCCTTGCCGGTCGGCGCATTTGTTGTAGGTTTCTCCAATGATGTTGTCAAATACTTGGCCGAGCGACGCAAGGAAGCCCGTGTAGCTCTCCCATTCTATGAGGCGGTTGTCTTCCAGGGGCGGCAGCATGGCATCCCAGGCGTTCGGATCGGATTGGGTTGATGGTAAGGCGGTGGGAGCAGACATGGTTGTAGGAGAGGGCGTGACAGCTGTGTCCAGCTGGCTGATGCCAGACATGGAGAGGTGGTGGGCGTGGCCGCCTTGGCCGGAATGGGTGGAGGAGTTGCTGGAGGAGGAGTTTTGCTGGTCGTTGTCGTAGATGAGATGCAGCGTCATGTAGGACCACCGCTTCCAGATTTCTTCCCAGGCGGCAATGTTCCCGGGGGTGCCGATTTTCATGTCACGGAGCACACTCCAGACGTGTCTTTGGTGACCTTTTCGGCCCAAGGAGATAGTATCACGCAGTCCAAGTAGTTCGATGTAGGCTACCTTGTTCGCCTGCATTGTCAGTCGCGAGACTTGGTATTCTTCAAAGTAGCGAACGCTTGGAGGGTCAATGCAAAGAAGCTCGATGCAGTCGGTCACTCGGTCAAAAACATATTCATCCCAGGAGCACAGCAATGTCAGCAACACCACTTCAAGGCCGATGTGAGCCTGTAAAAACTCGCGGACATTATCTTGTGTTGGTAGCGTGATCTAAAAAAAAAAAAAAAAAAAAAAAAAGGTGAAGGTGAGAACGCGCCGCGGAGACAGATGACAGCTTACCATTTGCGTTTGTAAGAATTCTACACCAGAGGACAAGATGTTCTTGAGGATATTCAGCAGCTGCTTCAAGCTGATACCATTGTCGGGCCGAAAGTTCAAGATCTGTTTCGCAATGGCAAAGAGGATTTGCGCAGAGGTCCTCCAAAAAGTAAACATGTATTGATCGGAAGTGTCCCAGCAAACGACGGCATCAGATTGGTTGAGGCGGATCAGGCAAGACGCTGCGTTGTCTGCCAGAGCATGTGAGGGGTCGTTTAACAGGGAAAGGATGGCCATGATGACGTCATAGATTTCTTTGGACACGTTACTGCCAGAGCCTAAATCGAGGATGATCTGGGGCTGGGCACGTATGATCTGGAGCAGGCTGATCAGCACACAATCGATATCAATGGTGGTGGTCATTGTCGGAGGGGGTTGGGTAGAAGGGGTGGAAAAATGTCGAAAGCGGCGGTGAGATTTGGAGCCATGCGTAGGTTCAGGAGGTCTTGGGGACACCGGCAAAGTCGAGGACGAGGAGGTAGTTGCGGATTGTTCGCGATGCATCTCAGTTAATTGTAAGAAGAACTGTCTCGTCTTTTCGGCTACGAGCGGCCGCAAGCCAATCAAGGAGTCGCGGTGGGCCAATCCCCCATCCTGGATGGATAAAAATGCTTCTGATTTTAGTTTGCAGGCCTTGGCGACCAGCGGAGCATCGTCATTCAGGTAGAACTTGGAAGTGCTTTCTCTAGCATAGGATTCCGACACGTCAGACATGGCGGCGTCGGCTCGCGACAGGAGCAAACGGCCTTCAATGGACACACCTGCGTTATACAGCTCAGGGCTGCGTGTGTAGGGTTTTTTTGGGTCAAACAGCCACGCTTGTAGTTCAGCTATGATCTCGGGCATCAGGGTCCAGACCGCTGTTCCTTCATCCTTTGGCAGTTTGGCAGCCACCATGCAAACATCTGTATAGCAAATGGCAGCAATTTCGGGCATACGATCGCCCTGGATCGTCGGTTTTAACGCAAGTAAGAATTGGCCCTGAACAAAAAAAAAAAAAAAAAAAAAAAAGGTGAGTTCATGTGGGCAGAAAAAAAAAAATGGTGGATGCACCTTTTTTGGTACGCTGAGGGCGGTGGTTTCCATGGTCAAATTGGTCAAGATGTCGGGACAAAGAAGCAGAAGCATGATTTGGAGGGGCCAAAAGTATGCCTTTTTCCTTGTAGAGAGGCACAGAGTGTTGCACATGTCAAAAAGCAGCTCGGGATTGCCGCCCATTCGCTTGTTGCCTACGTGCAGGGCTTCCAGTTCGTCCGGGTAGCTTTCGATCCAATTCCAAATACCACGCCGGAGAAAGATGGCAATGGTCGACTGGACATTGCGTTTACAGTGCAAAAAAGAGCCTTGTAATTCGGTGAGGACGGTAGACAGTCGGTGGGCGTTGAGCGAAGCGCATTCGATGATGCGTAATTCAATCACTTCGATTGGATCGTCGGAGGAGGTAGAGACCTGGATCAGTGCTGATTTCCATCGAGGAAACACCACAGCCCAGTTGCTGGCGCTGATAAAGTATATGATACGGGAGGACGACTCGTACATGTTGACAAGGACGTTGCAGGTCAGAAGGCGGGACATGAAGACCGAGAAGTTGCCCAGCTCGCCTTGCAGGAACTCTTTGTCTGAGAACATGGGGTATTGGGTGTCAAAGTAGCTTGTATATTCTTTGTTGAAATCCAGTGAATAGAAGAGGAACCGAAGCACGCTGGAGAGCATTTGTTTGACCAGGGAGTTGTCAAGAGGCACAGGATCTTTCAGTTGCATGCTTTCGGCCGATGGATGAGTGGGAGTTTTGCCGATGAAGAGCCAATGTTGCTGCATACATGCCGATAGTAATTGGATCAAAAAAAGGTGTGAATGAAGTAGATCCAACGGTAGGTACTCTTCGACATAAGTGTCTGTCGGGGGCAGCTGTGGTATCAAAGGTGGTCAGTGCACTCGTTTTACTTCACTGGCGTTGTTTCTTAATTTTTTTTTTTATTTACTTACCTCGCCTATATCTATGATGCATTGGTATAAGGAAGAAACAATAATGGGTAGTCGATAATTGGACAATTGAATGAGGGAGGTCACTCTATTGTGGTAAAGTAAAAGTAAAAAGAAAGAAAAGGTTAGGGAGAAAGCGGGAAAACCAGGTGAAGTTTTTACGCAGTCTGAAGGACCATGTCATATTCCAGAGCTGAGAAGCTTTCCCTGCTGTGGATTGGAAGCTGGTTTGGATAAGAAGGCGTGAGTATGCGAGTTTGGTTATTAGAGACGTACCTTTGAATTGACGATATTCACCCAAGAATATATAAGCTCGTTGTCAGTGTTCATCCTATTACTGGGTTATGATAGTGCAAACGGCTTTTCATCCAGCTTTTTTTGTCGACCACCAAAGTTGAAAAAGAGTGGTTGGGTATTTTTTTTTAATTATTATGTTTTTTTTGTTGTATCGAAGGAAGCAAGAAAGAGGATGAAACAAAAAAAGCCAAGTGAAATAAAAGAAGAAAAAAAAAAGTTCCTTGAGCATCCACAGCGAGCATGGCTTTCTTAAACTGGCCCTTTGCCATTGGCTGTCTTGTAGCAGCGTCAAAAACGACTGGGGATTATTTTTCTTTCCTTCATGAGATGAGATAGTTTAATAATAAATGCTTTTTTTTTAAAAAAAAAAATTACAATGCACAGGTTCACATTAAAACGAGGATAAATAGATAATAGAATGCAGGAGCTGCGGCGTTCAAGAGGTTGTCATGTGAGAGGCAATGATGCGTTGGAGTTCCTAGAGGTAAAAAAAAAAAAAAAAAGTTGAGGTCACAATGCTTATGGATACCAGTGCTTACTCGTTCTAATTCATCTAGACTTGACAGGCTTGTTTCGACGGCGTTCTTGCTAGGAAAGAGGTCGGTGGTTTTTGTATTGCGATAAGGATTGGAGACTTGCTGCCGTTCAACGTGTTCCAGATGACGGGTGGCAAAAACGATCATTTGTTTCAAATCCGAATCAGATACAAGCTCCACCATGCCAGGAGCTGGGGCGAGAGGATCGGATGTCGGGGTTGAAGGAGGGACGGAGGACGACAGGATGCGTTGAGTGACGAGGTCCCAGGCGCTCTCTCGCTGTTTGTCACTGGCCAGCAGAGCGTATTGGGTCTGATGGGGAGCCAGAGGTTTGCTACGAAGGATGCCATGCGGAAGATACACGTCAATGCCTTGATTGACGTTGCGCATGACAGCCAGCTTGGGCTGATCTGGATCAAGCTGCACTCGAGGAACGGGCGATGCTGTACCTTGCTTGCGATTATATGTTAGGAGAGCTCGCTCCAATCGTCGCAAGACCATTTCTATTTCCGTGTCCAAATTCATGATTGGGATAGGTGTCAACAAAGGAGAAGCAGTGGCTGTACGTTCCTTGGCAGGAGCGGGTTGTAACAAAATGTTGGGCGCAGGGGAGCGCATGTTGTTGCTGTTATTCCTGCCCGTCCTTGAAGAGGGGGCTATCTTCCGAAGAACAAACCGTTTCTCGTTGGCTGATTTGGCATGGGTGTCATTGTGGAGGACCTCGATCAGTTTGCTGTTTGGATTCAAGTGTTTTTCTGGACAACATTAAAAAGTGAGTCGGCGCTTCCCAGGATTATTTTTTTTTTTTTTGCCTACCTGCATCTTGCTGATCCATGACCAGGGTGATACGATAGCGGGGAGGAGGGTGGGATTGATGTTCAGCCTGCTGTAACAGATGGAATTTTTCCAAAGCAATATCCAGAAGCTCCGTCACAGTGGTCAGGGTCGAGACAGCGATGAGTTTGTCGATCTGGCTCTGGGCTGGTTTTTCGTTTTTCTGGGACAAGGGGGAGGACGAGTTGGTGGATTTGGTACGTCGGACGGAGAAGGAGGAGCCACCTCGGGTCAAAGGAGGCTTCTTGTTGACAGACGAGGCTCGCTGCTGCTTCTTGCTACCAGACGATGTGGTGGGGTCGTCTTGGAAGAGGGAGACTTTGACATAAATCTGACCTTCCTGCTCGTTCATTCGCCGGATACGCTTGTGCAAATAAAAACGGACGGAGTCTTCATTGAATTTCAGCCCAGAGCGACGCCCGTGGGGATGGTTGAGGGGTGAGCCGATGCGTCCATGTTCCACCTTGTTCACTTGTTCCTTCAAACTTGCAAGTGATGGCATAGGCGTGGTCAAATGAGCTGTCAGCGATTGGTACATGGACAATGGTTTGTCTTGAGGTAGCAACGTCAATTCATCTTAAAAAAAGCAGAAAGAAATGAGCCATGGACAAAGTAGACAGACCGACCTACCTCCATCCAAGGATTTGACAGTTAAATAATATTCCACACCACTGTTGTTGGTCTGAGAGGAATGGGATAAGGAACTGCGAGAGCTGGCATCGGTATTGCGAATGCGGTTTTCGATCTGCGATATATGGAAACGGTCCATGGCATGGAGCAGAAGCTGCTCCGCATTGGTGGCTTCGCTTACAAGCACAGAGTTGTATGTGGCGTTGACATTGATGTTGCCAGCATAGACTCGGAGGACAGTGCCGTTGGCGTCCATCGGCATGGAGGATTTGGGCTTTGCAGCTTGCTGGCTTTCCGGTTGGTCGAGAGAGAGGACAGTTGGGTCGGACGCAGGTGAGGCAATTCCTTGTTTGCGATTGCCTTGTCGTTTGGATCGAGAAAAGATCTTGAGGAAGGGGTTCTTTTTGGAGGAATCTTGGCTGGAGGGAATCGGGGTGCGGTTGCTGGAGGCTGGAGGTATCATGGAAGTGGGTGCGAGATCATTGGATGAGGTAGACGATACGGTGGAGGCATTTTCAGGAGACAGATGGCCAGTGGGCGTCAAGACTCTTAAGCCTTGGACTTCTTCATCGGCATTGTTCGAAGGCGTTGGTGAGTGCGACACATCGTGATGGCCATGAAGGAATATGTCGTCGCGGTCTTCATCCTCATTGTCCGGCAAATCCTCGCCAGGGTCGTCACTTGCTAAGACGGTGCTTTGTGAATCTTCATCGATCATGTCGTCATCGTACTCTTCATAACGCTCCTCGATGTCATCGTCATTGTCGCCAATAAGAATGATATAAGCTTGACAAGCAACACCCTTGGACATGGTGACATTCTTTTTGGGCCGTTTAGCACGGGCTGAGGCCGCAGCTTCTGTCTGCTCAATGTAATGAGCTGCTTGCTGCAAAGAAGTGACCTAGCAGGATTGGCATAAAACAAAGGGGGAGAGAGTTTAAGCTAAACCTCCATTTTTTGCATATCACGCCATACTTACCTCCACATTCCGATGTTTGTTCAATCGGGCTAGGCGTTCAAAGGGCGTCTATCAGATCAGGAAAGATGTCTGTTGGAGATGATGGTGACACGGAGGAGGGGGTTGGGGGGGGGGAGTTCTGATACCTTACCTCTATGTTTTCAGCAGGAATATAGCCTACTTCATTGGTTTTCAACACCTTGACGAGCCACCAATACGAGTTACTGTCATCCAACAAAGTGAGAGAGTCGCCTTTGAGGACAGAAGCCTGGCCTTCGACGGTTGCTTCAAAGGTATGGAGGGTGTAGACAAGAGAAAAGTCGATGTTTTCGTCAGGGATGCTAGGTGAGGATGTAAAGGTGGAGCTGTCGTCGTCCATTTCTTCTTCAGCGAGGGCTTGTTCTTCATCGTCCTCTTCGTCCATGTCAGAAGGAACATAGTCTTCTTCGTCTTCTTCATCCAAGGCTTCCATTTCATCATCTGCATAAACAAGGCCAGTGCGGCTCGCATCGAGCAGGCAGCCATTGGTACTTGATGGTTGCCATCGTTCTTGGTGTTTGGCTACTGCACCAGTGCCAACCACAGTAGGATTTGACATTGCTTAAAAAAAAATAAATAGCCCCACAAAAAAAAAGGCGTGCTTGGAATACTCTGTCAGCCAGGTAGGTACAGTTAGAAAAAAGAAGATGAACGAGGGATGCGCTAACTATGAAAGCAAAACGACAAAAGGTAGTAGAAACAGGGCAAACGAAAAGCGGAAAGTATTGAAAGAAAAAGGACAGAAAAAATGTGAGGCAATGAAATAGGAACCAAATCCAAGTGTTGTCCAAAACAGTTACACAAAAGCCTGGATGTAAGTCAGTGCTTGCAGGGTGTTGGGACCTTGGGCAAAAAAAAAAAAAAAAAAAAGTACACAGTTTATCTCTTTATTTGTTTGTATGTGATAAAAGGCTTAATGAATGGATGAAAAGTTTGCAAAGATTGTGTGAATAAAGGGGGCGAGCTGTGGGCGCTGTTGAGCAATCAATGCTAATTCGCGCTCGTAAGGCATAAAATACACGTGGCTGTTGGGGTCTTTGGACAGTTGACATAAAAGCGAAGCGGCGACTAAAGCAACGCCTTTGACAGGTGCAGTGTCCATCACCGATGTGGGCGACGATGCGTCTGAGGTGGCAGTCGATGACAACGACAGCGATTCCAGGTTGGCATGCAGTTCGATCTTGTCGTCATGGTGAAAGCCGTTTCCGCTGATAGGGTGGTATCCGTTTTCATGGGTGTGGTTATCATGTTCATGGTGATAGTGGCTCTCGGGGTGAGAGTGTAGTAGGCCTTGGTCGAAATGCACTCGCAAATGAGTGGCAATGTCTTCCTTGTCCTGGAACACCTCCTCCTTGCCACAGTCGGTCCAAAGGCATGTGTCTTCGTCATTGGATTCGATGTGTTCTTCGAGAACGTGCTGTTGCAATCTCAATTCGTCTTGGAAGGTCTGGGTACAGTCTGTCCACTGGCATAGTAGATCACAACCTAAGTTTGGAAAGAAACGAGTAGTGAGTGGTAATAAAAGCAGAGGGCGTTTTTTTTTTTTTTTTTTTTTACCATCTTCCAAAATGGAAATCTTGATTTGGATGCCTCGTACACAAGTCCCCTCCAACACCGGGCCTTGGCTTCCAGGCGTTGGAGAAAAAGGCGAGGATTCGGACCGAGGAAAGGCGATATTCAACACGTTATAAAAATCTTTGATGGTCAGTAGTTGGTCGTGGCCAAAACGAATCTCGTACAGCAGAAACATATCATCCAATGAGATCACAGATCTTGGCTCTGCTAGTTCGAACTTGTCCTTGAGCCTAAGCAAAAAAAAAAAAAAAAAAAAAAACCGGTTGAACATGCATCCTCTTTGTACCTCCTCTTCTTTACCAGCCTAAGCACCGGTAGGGCTCTTCCAGTTCTTGGTAGCTTGTCAGGTTAGGTATACAGGGAGCTTCGCCATGGCTGGACAAAAGGGAGGCCGACAGGGGACTTGCAGGAGGAGAGGCATGGTTGTCGTTGTCTTTCAAGATCAAGGGCCGAAAATGCTTGGATTTGGCCATGACTAACGAGACAAGAATGCCCAGGTCAGCACCCGAGTGAGCCGTGAGCAGCTGCAGCCGGAAGGCATTGGAGATCCGTGCATATTGATAGAGGTATTCCAGAGAGGCGCCGATGACTTCTTCGTCGTGGACGACGAGGAGTTGGAGGATGCGTTCAGCTGTCTGGGCTGATCCAGGAATCAGGGCTGTTTGGTTGTTCTGATTCAACGAGAGCATGGTCAACACACGGATCGAGCCCAGCAAAACATGGCGTTCATTGGTATAGACCAAGCTGACTAAGCATAGGATATAGTTGTCAGACGGTCCGATTTCAATAAACCGGGCTACGTTTTCCAAGACGTCGATGCAGTGGGTGTAGTGAGACGACGAGAGCACGAGGTTCTTGATCATCATTTGTTTCAGTTTGGCGCTGCTTGCGAGGAGTTTGGCGTTTTCGGGCAAAAACGAAAAGTTGCGCAAGATGTGGAGGATCTGGAGGGTGTGTTCCATCATGCATTCGGCCTCGTCACTTTGTTGTAAAGATACCTCGGCAATGCTGAGCAAGGATTCGAGAAGTTCAGCATGGCGATCCAGCCGTATTTCCTCGGGACATTCGAAAGAGATCGTCACTAGCTTCGTCAGGGCCCATTCGACGGACGTGTGTTCGCCAAACTGCAAAGCTGACAAGATCTGCTGCGAAGTAGTGCTGTCAAACGTGGTGTGCACTAGGCACAGAAAAAAAAAAAAAGTGGTCAGCACGGTCTCTCCTTTTTTATAATATCTGGTTCAACCTACCAGGGGCATTATCACTGTTGTGAAGATGGTGGGAGGGTTGGTTTCTGTGATGCATCTCGGAGATGGAGCAGGGATGAGATTGGTTGACAATGCTGCGATCGGAAGGTGGCACAAACTGGGCGGCATACTGGGCGAAACTGTCAGGTGAGAAAGGTTGGTCTGGGGCAGGTTGGATAGCTTGGATGGGAGGATGGTGGGCGGTGGGGTGGTGGGTATGTTTTGGTTGTTTGGTTGGTTTTTTGAACGATTTGCCAGCTAACGTCGACGCTTTGTGGGCATCCTAACAACAAGGTGGCTTCAGTCATCCTCTTTCTTTGATCCTACCTGCCCTGAAGTACTTACAGGACCCATCAATTCGGCTGGTGGTTCCCAAGACTTCCCCCAAACATTTTCCTCTTCCCAGCCAATCTTGGAGAGAAAAAAAGGAGTAAGTATTTTGGGATCCCTATCCATACCACCATGGGCATAAATTTACCAAGTTGCGAATGTAAAGTCCTTTTAATATATAAGCGCTATTCGTACAGGTTGGTGGGAATTGGAAGGAATCGCCAATGTGCTTCCAAGATCGTTTCTTGGTCACCTGTATTAATAATAAATAAAAAGGGAAAAGTTGGTGAATCATGGACTTCGTTGAATAGCGTACCGTATCGAAACCACCAGCTTCCATGACAGATTTGTAAAGTTTATAAAGATCGATGCGCTTGCCACCCAGTACTGGTTCAGCTTGGAGTGTTGTTCTAAGATATGATTTGATCAGACGACATCACAGGCAATAGAAAAATGCTTACCCTTTGGAAATATGAAATTTGTTCAGGCCATTAATAAATTGAAGGTATTCCGAGCTTCGCTCAATATCGTCAATGATAGCCTTGGACATGCCTTGAAGTAATACAGGGATCTCCCCTGAACCGATGTGGAAAATAAGGGAGAATAATGAAAGAAGAAAAAAAAAAAAAAAAAAAAGAACTTTAAAAAAGGCGGAAAGGTCCGTCCTCACAGGAAGGTTTCACTTTTTGATCCACGCCGAGGCAAAGACGCCATGGCCAAAGGAACATGTTGGCATGAGGCTCTCGACGGTAGACAAATCGTTCGAACACATTCTAGTGGAGTATCTTGGAATCACGTCATGCCCGTGGGACAAGGACACAGGTGTGGATCTTCGATTCTTGTTGTCGGAGAATGTTTCCAGATCGAATTCAAGAAAACCCGCTTTGCCGTCTTTCCGTTGAGTTTTTTTTTTTTTTTTTTATCAATTGCCTTCGCTTTGACTCCTTTAATAATGTCGTCATTCCCGGAGGAAGGAAAGGACATGAACTCGAAAGCAATACAAAACGAATCAACCCACTCGAATGTCTTGAAAGAGCCTTCGCCTCCGGCCCTACCGAATATCCCTGTTGTTATGCGCCATCCTCGCATTGTCTCTTCCGTCAAACAATTCCATTCTAAATACCAACAGCAACAATTAGAACAGCCCATTGTCTCCGAATCGTTTATATCCATGGTCCCCAATGCCAGCAAACCAGCAAGGCAGCGTCGAAGGCCGCCTTTTTCCTACTCTTCCCTTATTGCTCAAGCCATTTTGGAATCTGAAAACAAACGAATGACCTTGCGCGAAATCTATCGATGGATTGCTGAAAAATACCCCTCCCTATATAATGCTGGTGACAATGGCTGGCAGGTAAGTGATGTCACTGGATAAAAAAAAAAACAATCGAACCCTCCCCACCCAGCTCACCGCTGTGTCTTTTTCCTTTCTAGAACACTATACGACACAACCTCTCCTTAAACCAGTGCTTTATCAAAGTCGACAGGGCTGAACTGACTGGCCAAACCAAAGGCAAAGGCGGCTATTGGACGGTTGACCCGTCTTATATGGCTAAATTCAAAAACGGTGCTTTTGCTCGAGGCAGCTCCTCCACCCTCCGTCGACCTCCCGTGATCACACCAAGGGCGACACGTACGACCGAAACCCATGTCCTCTCTTCGCCGGCGTCTGCTGCCTTGCCTTCCCCTGGATCGCGTTCTATATCACCCAATTCAAGTCATTCACAGTCCTCCTTTCATCCCAGTCCAGTCTCCCGCCCATGCAGTCCCTCCTCCCTTTCCTCGGCCTCTTCTGCTGTCATGAATATCCATCATTTGCTGAATTGAACCCCACGCCGCTCCTCTTTTTTAGATTCACTCCTCGAATTTGCCTCTATGTACATACTTACTTTTTTTTCCTTGCATTTCCAACTCGCATTCCTCTCTTTTTTAACTTCATCCTCTGACAAATAAATGCCTTGTTCGCCCTGTGGACGAATAAGATCCTTTGAAAAGAAACAAGTTTCCGCTTGCAAACAAAACTGATTACCCAAGGCACATGTGAACGCCAAAACCTTTTTTTTTTTTTTCCCTCCATTTTTTTTTCTTTTTCCTTTCTCTCTCTCTCTCTCTCTCTCTCTCTCTATTTTCGGTTATCCTTTGCTATGGCGACCGGAAGAGAAAGCATTGTCCCTCTGGAACAGTACAAGTTGCCACCTGTTGGCCATGCCATTTCCGGTGCTGTAGGCAGCCTCATTAGTAACTTTATCATTTACCCTATAGATATGTAAGTCTGCACCGTGCCCCCCTTTTGTCTTTCTCCACTTTCCCAGTATGGCTCACTTTCCTGTTTAGTTCCACTACCCGAATACAGCTAGAAAAAAAAGGCAGCAACAGCGATCGATCAAGTCTGCTGGCCATGATCAAAAAGATCTATAACGAAGGTGGTATCCAAGGCTTGTACACTGGCCTCGCTCCGGATTCTTTGGCAACCGTCCTCTCCAGCTTCATTTACTTTTATTGCTACAGTGCTTTGCGCAACCTTCAGGAAGGTGTGAACCGGTCTTGGGGCCGGCCTGCGGCGTTGAATATCTATCAAGAACTCTTCCTTGGAGCCGAAGCTGCCCTCATCTCCCGCTTCTTTACCTCGCCCGTCTCCAACATCACCACACGCTTGCAAGCTTCTACCAACTCTCAAGACTCTTTTGCTGGCGTGGCTAAACATATCTACAAGCAAAAAGGCATCACTGGTTTTTGGACAGGTAAAACATTAGCCCGACAGGTGGAGAGAATTTGGGATGACACATTTTTTTTTTAGGTTACCGAGCCTCCATGGTACTGGTCTCCAATCCATCAATCACCTATTTTGTTTTTGAAAAGCTAAAGGCCCTCTATCTACGCTCCAGTAACAAACCCGTCCTGTCCAGCTGGCACATTTTCTTTTTCTCCGCCTTTGCCAAAAGCATCGCCACTATGATCACCTACCCTTTCATCTTCATCCGCGCCAACATGATTGCCTCCTCAGACAAAGGCAAAGAACCTATGCGAGACGGTCAGCCAGCCGAGCCAAAGCAACGCCAGAATCTCTTCCAACTCTTACGAAAGGTTGTTGAACGGGATGGACCGTCGGGTGTCTACAAGGTAAGAAAAGGGCCTATCTGGCACCTCAAGCATGCCATTGAACCCAACCTCTCTCTTTCTTCAGGGCATGCGCGCTCAGATTACAAAGGGATTCTTCAACAGCGGCATTCTGTTTTTGATCAAAGACTATGTTGCAACATACCTCACCGTTGTCTTCTACGCTGCCTACAAGATGCGACAGCAAAGCAAACTTGCAAACTAGCGGAATGTTCGATGGTTTGGTTTATTATAAGTTGCATCGGATATTTGGGTTTTTTTACTTTTTTTTTTTTTTTTTTTTTTTTTCACGGCAGAGCTCAATAAACAGGATGGCATACTTCTTTTTTATTTTTTTACGGCATTGACGGTGAAGCACAGACTCTGTCGACCATTTCACCAGACTGGCCAAGGTAGTTTGCTGGATCACAAAGCCGAGCCATCCAATCGTGAGACTTGGCATGCTTTTCCAAGGCATGCACAACACCTTCATCCTGCATGAGTGTTTCCAGGAGGGGACAATCCTTCTCGGCAGATTTGCGGCACAGGTCATACACGATATCATGGGCTGCTTGACGCCCGCCTAAGAGGGGACCAAGTCCAATCATGACAGCCTCTGCCACAACGAGACCCTTCGTCAATGCCAGGTTTTTCGCCATCTTATCAGGAAATACTTGCAAACCCTCCATCAGTAGTCGTGTTTGATGTAATGCACCGGCTGTCAGGAGGAAGGCTTCTGGAAGCACAATCCATTCTTATTTTTTGAAAAAAAAAATAAGTGAGCAGCCACGACGGTGTCACTCTTACCAATTTCCCATGGACCTGTGGATCGCTCATGGTCAGCCACCATAGCCTCCATCAACGAAGCTGCATGCTGACGCACTGTCGCCGCCATGGAATGAATGTAGGCACAGCTAATTGGGTTGAATTTATTTGGCATTGTCGAACTTGACCCTCGGTGCGGAACAAAAGGCTCTGCGACTTCACCCACCTCTGTTTGCATCATCAGCTTAAAGAAAAAAATGAATGACGTGACATTCTATTTCCTTTTATTACCTTGATGTCGGTCGCATTTTTCGATAACGTGCCGCAGATCAAAGCCAACAAAGACCCAACCTCGGCTATTCGATCACGCTCCGTGTGCCATGCAATCTCTGGCTGCTGCAAACCCAGCTTCTCTGCTAACAGTCGCTGACAATCAAGGCCCTGATTGCCCAGCGTGGCTAATGTGCCTGCTGCGCCGCCAAATTCCAAAACAATCGCTCTGCTTCGGAGCTCTTTGACCCGCGCTTGGTGTCGCATCAATGTCGCATTAAACCCTGCCATTTTGAAGCCAAAACTGATCGGCACCGCTTGCTGGAGATTGCTTCGTGCGACCACTAACGAAAACAATAAGACGAAGCGTGCCATCACGTCTCATGCAAGAGCGCCTTACTTGGAGTGAGTCGATACTTTAACGCAAGCGATCTTACAGCCTGGCTGATGGCACACAGCTCGCTTTCAATAATACCAAGTGCTTGATCTATCTGCATCATGGTGACAGTATCAGTGACATCTTGTGTGGTAGCACCAAAATGCACGTATTCCCCTAATCCTCGGTCACACATTCCCACCACCTGCTGAACAACGCCAAGAATGGGGTACCCAATCAGCTCTAGCATGGAAGTGTTTCAATGCCCAGAATGTCCTCTTTGCATGAATCCTACCTGTTGATTTTTTCAGTTTATCAAAATCAATATTGGCTATGTGAGCTTTGCTTGCGATTTCTTGATAAGCCTCATGAGGAATGATACCCAAGGTTGCTTGCACTTCAGCCAAGGCTTTCTCCCATTCCAAATAAAATGTTGTCCTTGTTTCATCCGACCAGATCTCTTCAGAGGACACAAAAAAAAAAAAAAAACGTCAGCATCATCGCTGCCCATGGGCCCTTACCTCTCATGGCCTTTGTCCCAAAAATGTCCTTGAAGATATGCGAGTCAACGACGGAAGACATGTTGGCTTAGAATCTGGCCTTCGATTGAAGAGAGAGAGAGAGAGAAGAGAGAGAGAGAAACAGTAAATAAAAACCTGACACTCTATTAAGGTGGACTGAATTATTAAGAGCAATTTTTGCAGTGGGATTTTTTATCCGCTGGCCTTGGGGTTCCCTGGTGAAAATGTCGGATTTTTCACTTATTTTAGCTGGGGAATCCAAAGTGCCGAAATCAAAGGGATCAAAAGTTGGCTGGGCAACCTTCACCAATCAACCACATTTTTTCAGTATCATCACCATTCGTGAATTTGCGCATTCTCTCAAAATTTCACATCGATCAAACCATTCAAAAATGCTATGCAGCGTTTGCTTTTTTTTTTCAAAATTTTACGGCTGCCGCAAAGATGGTGTTCCTGGTAAAATGGCTGGTCAGCCATGTAAACAGTGCTCCTAGACTAATACCACGGTGTGTAAAAGACTTGCACTTGTTACCAGCATCGTGTTTCATCCAGTACTGGCTGTGTACCACTTTAGGGAATCGGTAGGCTTGGATATTTTCTGAAAATTGAGGATTTTTGGATCCTCCTGGCCAAAAAAAAAAACCCCCCCGTTTCTAGCTCCGCCGCTATACTGATCAATCTGTGAGAGTTTTTTTTTTGTTTTTGGCAAGGAGCCTTTCTCTTTTTTCAGCCATTCACATAGGACACAGAGCAAGACTTATTGGGCAGCACAGATAGCCTGGATCTGGAATCCACGGATCGAATGATCCTCATGACTCAACTTGCGGTCAACTGGCGTGGAGGCGATTTTAAACAAAAGCCGGCACATCCCAACGAGTCCTTTATCCTTCCTGTGCGTCGCTCTCATGTGGTTTATAATAGTTGTGGAAGGAGAAGACCACGTTACAAAATAAAGAGTGCTGCATGCGAGCATCATCACGAAGCTGGACGTAAGTTCCCAACGGCACTTCAAGTGTCGTCTGGAAAGCGGCTCACTTTGTTTTTTATTAAAGCGTCGCCATCTACCAAGTCCGCTGATCGTGATGATCAAGCCAATTTTATCAAAGATAAACAAAAAGTATAGAAAAAGCAAGCTTGAAACCACCAATCCTGACACTACCCCCATCTCCGGCCAACAAAGAAGCCGTAGAACGGCGACGTCATGCCAAACCAGAACAGTCCACAAGGGGCCTGACGCCATAGTGTCCTCTTTATTCACTGCGATGGTGTCCCTTGTGTCTCACATCGGAGATGTAGCCGTCGCCTCGCACTTATTCCTTTGTTGATTTGTGACGCCTCTGCTATATCGACCTGGCCGTAGCCTTCCGCCCGTCCTGTTTGATCAAGTCTTCTCCACCTCTGTCTTTCCCTTGCTCATGGGGAAAGTTGTAACCAATATAAAACCGTTGTCGCTGGTATGATGATCAAGCATGGTGCCCTCCTGTCGCGTCTCCTGTTGGCTGTCGCCCATTTACGTTTTTCCACGCACTTTCAGCGACAGCCGTTGAATGTGCCAAGGTTTGGAAAAAAACAACGACGTCGAAGTCACATTCATGTCAGCAAAGCTGTTGCGCTTACCACATCCTCTCACATCCTTGGCAACCTCCTGGCCGTCCAGCGCAAGCGCAGTTTTTGTTTTTTTTTTATGGTATCCACTCAAAACATGGATATGAGCATTTTATAAAATTAAAGCTCGATGCCACAAAAGCGAAACAAGGTAAGCCAAGCACTCCGCTGCTTGTCTTTTTTTTCAAAGTTGGCTGACTTTTTTTATTTTTCAAATCTGCATCATTTGATTTTGGGATGTTATCAAGTGTGAGGGAAGAGGTTCGGATTGCTGTTTTTCGAGCTAATGTAGGCGATTGGCTACTTCGAGGAGATTGCCATCTAGGTCAAAAATGTAAATGGATGCGAGTGCACCGTTGGCACCGGCGCGGTTGACAATGTAGTGCCCATCGTCAAAGGCTATGGGGCGACCAAGGCGAGGGTCGTCGTCGGGGCGGAGTAGGCTGTGGTAATGAGCATGCCAGTGGTCAAGGATTTGCTGGACGGGCTGATCCGTCCAGAAACAAAGATCGGCGCTGCCCAGCTTGGGGTGCATAGCCACTGGCGTGGTGGTTGTGTTGGCCTCATGTAGATTGATTTTTTGATCGCCGAATTTCAGTCCAAAACGAGTTTGGCCAGGGCTGGTAGGCGAGACAAAACGCTGGACTTTCATGCCTCTGTCCCAGGAGGTTTGTGGGAAAAAAAAGTGGAAGATGGCATGAGTTTTATATTTTTGTGAGAGTGAGCAAACCTACAACATCTTTTCGTACCAAGAGCATGACCGGGGTATATTGGCAACGTTGATGACAACATGATCAAAGCCCTTTAACGTAGGAGCCATAGTTCAAATCAAGTTGTAAGGAGAAGGAGAAGTAGGATAATTCAGGCACCAGGTGCTCCCAGTTGGCGTCAACAACCCAATAAGGCAAGTGGGCAAAAAAAAAAAAAAAAAAGGTTGGCTGATGACAGCTTTCAAACAAAAAAAAAAAAAAAAAAAAGAAGCGTAAACATGGAACCAAAAATATCAACATGATGCATCTTTTGTTTACTCGGGCCATGGCTTATGGGCTGGAGGCATGAAGTTTCACCTTGCCAAAAGGAAGTTTTGAAAGCGTTTCCATCTCTGGGGTATGGTGGTCACCACTCCTGAACTCTCTACTGAACATCCGAGCAAAACAAGATGGCCTGGCCTTGATTGTGCTCTCTCATCTGCAATGATGTAATGTAAATGGTCTTCTTTGAGAAAAAGGGAGGGTGTTCTTCTAGAAAAAGGGACGAAAGGCATGCCCAACCCTGGCTCTCATGCTCAAGTTTTTTTTAGATCGATGATATCATGAAGAAGATCTGGGTGACTATGATGAACCATGTTTTTTTTTTCCTGTCACCAGCACGAAGTAAAAAGGCAAGTGCACCCTTCAACATGCGCCCATTTGTCGCGTCGGAATTACCTTTTTTTCAACGCTTGTGCATCTCCGTGATGATAGAAAATAAAAAGAAGCTCCAATCGCTATGTATAAATATGGGCATACCTCACAGCCTCCCATTTCAGAGCACGAAAAATAGGGGAGACGAAGAAAGTTTATTTTGTGCAAATGATCACCAGGTGATCCGGAATGACCAATGTCTCGGGAGAAGTGGTTTCCAACCTGTCAAGTGATACAGGAAAAAGGGAAGACAATGCATTTGGAAGGGTAGTACAAGCCAATGAGACCACATGAGTTGCAAGCGGATTACATGTTTCTCTAAATTTGGTATGATTCAAAGAGTGATGACGGCAAGCACAAAGAATAATGTGGTCATGTGCAATAGTCTGTGATGACTTTCGCTTCCGTTCCAAATAAAAAAAAGTCATGCGTAATTAGCTTACAGAATTTTTAATATTTCAGAGTAGAGGATGGGGAGAAACAGGTCGGGCCAGTACAGAAAAAAAGAAGTGAGCCGGGAGACAAGAAAAGCTCTACGGAGCAGAGTTTGATTTTAACCCGTGCAACGCAAAAAAAAAAAAAAAAAAAAAAAAAAAGGATGGATCGAGCAAACAAAGGGAACAGATTTACAAAGCGAAGAAGATGGAAAAAAACAGTGAGTAGTTACAAATGGAAAGTGCGGTGGGGAAAAAAAAGTCTAGAGCAAGTTACAGAATTCTTCTACCAAATCTTCCAGCCATTCCCAGCGTTTCAAGCCAACGACCCATTCGCTGGGCAGGTGGCTGTAGCCAATGCGGAGACCAAGGAGGGCAGCAGCAACGGTGGCATTGGTGTCCGCCTCACCGCCTTGTAAGACGAGGTCCATCAGGATGGTTTTGAAGGCTTCAGTTTCTTGGCCAGGAGGGATGGCACGGGTAAAAGCAAGGATACCTGCACCGAGGCATTTGAAGGTATGACGGCTGCTTTTGACGTGGTCCAATTGGAGCGAGGCGAAATCAACAGGGGCAGACGGGCTATGGGAGAACTGACAGTAATCCAACAGTTCTTGATAGTACAGCTGCGTTTGCGAGATGTTGGTTTCGGGGGTCATGAAGAGTGGGTCCGTGTTCGGGTCGGTGAGGATGCGTTTGTTGGTTTCAATCACGTTTTGCACAATGGCTTGCATGGTGGGGTCCGCCGGGAGAGACTGGGATGAGGAAAGGGGAATGTTATTATTTTTAGCTGATGGAGGGACCGGGCGAGGGGAGGTTGGGGGTGGTGTGGGGTTGGTAGCGAGGTCATGGCCACGCAAAGCGGTGGGGTTGACGACGGGCTGTGCATCGGTGGTCGGGGTTGGAGGCAGAGTGGGCGCGATCAGATGCAATCGGTCGTCATCGTCCTTTTCTAAATCCTGACCACGTAGGATGCGCGAGACCAAAGTGGACACAATGACGCAGGAGATCATGCATCTTGGGTCAGGGTGAGTGATGCGGCAGCAGTCCGCTGTGTTTTCAATGACGGTTGTGCCGTCCCAGAATTTGGGAATCCCAATGATGGCTGCCCTGACCAACGCGCCGTTTGCACCTCGAAGAGTGTTGGTTGTCTGCCACACATCCACAGCTGCTTTGCACTAAGTTGTAACAAGAAAAGGCGGGTCAGCCACGAGAAAAAAATTTCCATTTTGGGCACTTGCTGGGTTCTGAGCATAATCGGGATGGGCAATAACGGTTTGGCTGGTTTTGTTCAAGCCTATGGGTTTTTTGTCCTGACCAGGTAGGCCTTCTTTACTATAGGCTAGGAGAAGTTTCGCGTATTCCTTGTAGTGAAAGACACCGCCATCATCCATGATGGCTTGCATGAGTAAAAGCTGCTGTTCGGCGTCTCCACCAAAGTCACTAAAAAAAAAAGGCACCAAAGAAAACCCGAGATGTGGTTAGTGCTTTTTTTCTTTCCAGCATGTTCTTTTTTTTTTAGTAGCCATGGACCCTCCTAGGACTTACTTTTCATCAAAACAAGCTCGGTACGAATCACGATGGAACGGCACCCCTTTATCTTCCATGCCAAACCGGATAGGTCCATTTCCATAAATCCTAGCGACTTCCTCGTGCGTCATTCCCTCGGTGGCCAATCCGAGGCTGTCGCCAATGACTGCACCTGTTTCATGAAAAAAGAGTATTAATTCACTGCATGACAAGTAACACAAGGTGCGGAGCAACAAAAGCATTCTTACCAAAAATCAAGCCCTTGACCTTGTCGATGATCACCGTTTTTTCATATTTTGAACAACCAGAAGGAACCCTCATATTGAATGGTCCATACAGAGAGGGATTTTAAAAGTGTGTCAAAAAAAAAATGATCGACGAGTCGAAATAAAAAGCTGCTCGTCTATTTTTTTCGAGTGGATTAAAGCGGTTGATGATTCAAAGGGCAATCCAACGCAAACAAAAACTGATAGCTTCCAGAGAGAAAAAGTGCAAAAAAAAAAAAAAAAGCGTCCTTTCCTTCAGAGGTTCCTCCTTTTTAAAAATGTAGAAATAAAAAAGTTGGCCAATGTAGAGGCTAATCGAGAGGGAAGAGGTGTGTGCTTGGAGTTAAAAATAATAATAAAAAAGTGCTATTTTTAAAAGTCTCCTTTGTTTGACACGTCCTGATCAAGGAGCAAGGGCACACAAAATGGGAAAAAAAAAAGGGTGAGGGGAGAAAGCGAGGTGGAATTGAATAAACGTAAAAAAAAAAAATAGCTGGGGAAGTGAAGGCAAAAGAGAAGAAAAGAGATGAAAAAAGACAAGGGGGAGCAAAAAAAAAAAAAAAATGACCTGATTTTTTTTTCGTGTGCATACGGCCAAGCGTGGAAAGCGGAGACTGTATTTAAACACAGCGAGAGATTCTTTGTGTACAGTTTTTCACAAATCAGATGTTGCATGCTTGTGAAACGTGCTGTCGCTCGGAACTTGAATTTATTGTGTAAGTTTAGTAATGGCAAGACATTCCAGTAAAAGGTTTTTTTTTCGTTTATTTGCTCCACGGGTACCCTTTTACGTCAAAGCGTGCTGTAGATCTTCCACGATGCGTAACCAATGTCTGTGCGATACCAATCTTCTTAGTTAAAGAGTCAAGTATACAGTATTTTGACAGGAAAGAAAATTATCTCTGCTGTAAGCGTGTAGCTGGCTGCTTTATTTTTTTCTCTCTCCGATGTTCCTTTTCTTTTACCTTTTTTTTCCCCTGCTGGGGAGTGTTGTTTGAAGCGACAATTGAGGCACATGCGTTGAAACAAAGAATGTTTAGGAAAATAAGATTAGAACGCCAAGGAAAGTGAAGCGCAAACACAGTATGGTAAGTTTATCAAGAAAAATCAAAAAAGAACTCGGTCCACCCGCAAATCAAGCATGGTGTCCTCCCGTCGCGCCTCCAGTTGACCGTCGTCCAGTAATGGTTTCTCATGCATGGTCATCGACAACCATTCAATGTGCCAAGGATTGGTGATACCATATCGTGAAAGAGATAACACCATGCCTTCATGGCAATGCGGTGCGGACAACTGCAACTTTATTGGCTGACCACATTTTTTTTTTTTTTTTTTGCAAGTGATGGTCAAGATATTAGGCGTATTCGAGACATGTTGATGAATATCGACCTGCAGCCAACCAGAAGGAAGCCTCGCTCAGCTGCTTTGCCACTGACCCCCGACACGAAATACACCATAGCCAGTGCCTCCAGCGCTTCTGCGTTTGCCGCTTGAGCCTTCTGCTGCTCGATTGTCTTGATCAACCTAGCACTGGCAACAGCAGTCCAATAGTTCACGGCGATGCCACAGCTGTCGCTTCTCCACTTGGCCTACACTGCGAGCAAGGTTTGCAAAATGCGCGCCCACCCCTCGCTACTCCATGCCCCGAACCACCTTCCCTCATCTCGGTATGCCTTGCTATATAGGGCGCTAATTTTCTTTACAGCTCCTCCCATCACTTCCCACCATTGTACGCATTGAAAATGTACAAGCTCTGGGCTTTCCTGTAAGTGTTTTTTTTGACAAAAGTCTCTCACCCCCTCACTCCTTCACCATATTCTTGTTGGTACTTTTTATTGCTTTGTGAGTTGAATATCTAATTGGCCGTTTTTTCTAAGCTGACGCGGCTCTTTACTTCTTTTGTAACCTTATGTACGACGTTTTACTTTTCCTTTTTGTTTTGGGGAATACAGTTCTGATGATGATGTACCCCTCATCATGTGGCAAGATGACCCTGAACTCAAAATATAAATAAAACCGGATCAGGTTTTTTTTGACTTTCTGTCTTTTTTTTTGAAAAATGTACAAATTGGTTTATTGGTGCATTCACAGAAATTTTCGAGACATGTCAAAAAAAAACATGTTGCACGCAACAAAATGCTGGCCAATGCATTTCACCCCTCCCTGTGCGTCAGCCTTGTTATCCAACATTATTTATCATGCTATAGTCTAGAGTTAAAAAAGTAAATGATATCATAAAAAAGAAAACAAAAAAAATTGTAACAGTACAAAGGGAATCATTGGATCAAAAAAAAAAAAAGACAATGACAACCGTAGAAAGAGAGGGACACATGATACTCAAAAAAAAAAAAAGGCCATTCAAAGGTATTTTGTTGGGGGAGGGCTCTTTTATCATTCTTCGTCAATCACCCAGTCTTCTTCCTTGGGACCCAATGCATTGGTTTTGTCTTGTTCCTTTTGACGTACTACAAAAAAAAAAACGGAAACGAACGATGTCAGGGACAATGGCTGTCAACGGTCAGTCACTTACAATGAGGTTTTAAGCCCATGTCAAAGTTCTTGATCACTTTAGCACCGAGGGCCACAGTAATCTGCACCATATAAAAAAAGTTAGTCTATGCTTGTTAGGCATGTTTGCATGTCATACCAGCGACAGAAGAATTGCCCAGCAAACTACGAAAAGACAGAAAGAGATGAGCTCTGGATTGAACGATGGAATGTCATGGATTTACCAGCCAAGACCCAGAAAATCCAGCTACCAGCGCTTTGTTGCAACACCACAATAAAATCGACAATGAGCAAAAAGTGGACCAACAGGAAGCCATACATGACGTTGTGTTTTTCTTCTCGGATGGCATAGCGTGCAGCAAAAAAAGTGGGGATTTGGGCAACAGTGAGGACGAGGTGTATGATGTACCATGCTAATCCCGGGGCATTATGGCGGTAGTAGCCTTCTTGAGTCATGACCACAATCCAAAAGATACAAAACACAATGTGGAAAAAGGCATCCAGCTTGAGGAACAACAGGAAAATCTGAGCCAGTCGATAACGGGCTGAATAAAAAGAGAAATGGTCAGCTTCTAATGGTTCACCTTTTTTTTGCCGACCGTCCTACCTTGAAGTTGAATGTCTGCGCCAAGCCGTTTGTAGGTGCTCCAGCCAAACTAGAATAAAAAAGGGAGGAGATGAAGGAGTGTCAGAAGCAACCCCTATTTTTTTGCTGTTCTTGGAACGGACCTGGAGCAACAACATCCGACAGAGGTAGGCAAAGATACAGGTCAATACAGCCAAAGCTACAGCAAGCCCAATTTCGTAGTGTAAAGAATTTAGCAAATCAATGGTATTGGTGGTGACCTTGACTTGGTGGTCAACATTGGCAACGGCACCGCGCCTGAAAGTTGAAAAAAAAATGAGTGGTCTGCGACTCTCTCTTTTTTCTTACCATTTCAACGTTTCACCCAGCTGGATCAAAGCAAAAATGATGCTGAGGAATTCATTAAAGGTGTGGGCAATTAATTGGATAACACTTTGCCGTACAATCTAGGTTAGAAAAACGTGTGAGAGGTGTAACCCAAGCGAAAAGAGGGTAAACGGGTAAACAAAACAAAAAAAGAAGCCTTACAGCATCGTAGCCAAGGTAGATTTGAAAGAGATGAAACAGTACAAAAAAGACATTTTCGTCCTTGACCTGCTTCAGGGAAAGAAGGACATCGTAGTAAGGATCGTCAGAATCGGAAGAGCCATCACCAAATGCGCTGCTGACGGAGGGAGACCCACCGGCAGCAATGTCGGATGCCAAGACTTTGTTGAAGGCGTCGGTATAGGCCGAGGCTACTAGTGCTTCGAGAACAATACATACAATGGTGGAAATGAGAGCGACAATGGCATAGCTTTTCGTTTCTCGAGAATCGGTAATGCGTTCCCACTGAGACAATGAAAAGCGAATGATAAGCCCATGGTCTTTCATTTTTGAATTATCTTACAGCATGATGTGCTAATTCAGAAAAGTAGCCACGATCATCTTCTTGTTCTTGATGAACAGTACTTGATTGCTGATCCATGAAGGAAAAAAAAATATATATATAGGCTAAAAAGAAGTGGAAGAAGCAAATCAAAGAAAAAAAAAGGGGGATCAGCAAGTTTTTTCAAGAATGCTGCTGATTGGAGTATCCAAATTTGGACACGGAGGGTGAATTCATCCAAAGCCGTGCTTTTTTTTTATTGTGCCACCAAGTTTCTTTTTCGATGATTGAGCTAAGCACAGTCGAGCAGTCGCAAAGAATAAAAACTAGAACTTCACATTTTTGAATACAAAAACAAAAATAAGCAGAAAAAAAAGGGGCTTCTGTTGTTTTTCATCGCGCGTCTTTTCCTATTTTGGCATGGCAGCAGAAAAAAGGGGAATGATTGGCTGTTGTTGGTGAGGTTTCTTGTTCTGCAATTGAGTGTGTCATGAATTTCTGTGTTTGAAGAAAAAGGGGGGAGGGCAAAAATGGGAACCAGGTCCATAAAAAAACCAAGGACCTAAAAAAAGAGAAATTTCATGCAGAATTATTTAAACAATGAAAGGAAACCTGTCAAGTCTCCTTTTTGAAAACGTTTAAAGGAACATGAGAAATGAAAAAAAAGACAAACGCTTTGGCTGAGGCCAAAAAAGAGGTTGGGTTTGTGATACAACAGAAAAAAGGAAGGCGTGACCTAACAAAACAACAGGTGACTTCTTTGGTAGTAAATGAAATTTTTTAAGGAGGATGACTCCAACTGTTCTTTTTTATATTTTGTGATGGAAGAGTCACGACAAGTAAAAAAAAAAAAAAAAAACCAAACAGAGCTGAAACTCTAAAATTCAACGCTGCACTCCCTTTTCAAAGGCCGCCTTTATGTTTCTTCATTTTGCGTTTTTCCCCTTTTCTTCTTTTTCTTTCTTCTTTTACGTCCATTGTTTTTTTCTTCTTCTTGCTTATTTGTATAGTATTGTGTGTTATCATACCCTTCTACTCTCCTTGGATCATTTCAAAGACACACATACACACACACACTTTTTTTTTTGCTACTCTCCTTGTCGCCCTCTTTATTTTGCTTTTTTTTCTTTGGCCCTTGAAAAAAGCAAGAACAAACGAGAGTTCATTGAGCATTAAAAAAAAAAAGAAAAGATCATACTCGCTCAACCTCATTCCTTATCATTGGCATCAATATCTACCGTTGGTTATGAAACGAGCCTCTTCTGACGATTTACATTCTCGCCATTCTAAAAAACTTTGCCCTGATTCGTTAAAACCTGCACCGGAACAGCCACCTCCTAAAATGACAGCCTTTGAATATGTTCACAATCTCATCCAGTACCTTGATCAAGGCAATTTGGATCATTGCCTCAGTCAACGTATACCCGAAGCTTATTTGGATGACGACGATGCTCCTTCTGACAACACTGACCGTGACCCTAAACAGGCCGCTATGCTCCGTTACATGGACTCTGCTCTCAAAAACATTGCCCAGCGTCAACTCCAATTAGAAACCGAAAATCTGCGTTATCGCATTAGCATGCAACAACAACGCTACCTCTATCAATCCAACCACGATGATACCACCACATCTTCTTCCACGAACACTCCCTCGGTAGACGATAATGAAGATGTCTGTACACCCCTTGTCTTGGACACGACCATTACTCCAGAACAAGATATGCCCCCTTCCTTGTTAGATATTTCTCTCTTGGAACGAATGCAGCCTTCTCACCACGTACCTCCTGTGCCAACCTCCACTGTGTCTAAACCTGTCGCCACTCGTAAGCTCTCTCCCACTCGGAAGATCTCTCTCTCACTCTTTCCTACCTAGTCGACGAAGTGGTCACACCAAATACCCCAGACACCTCGGCCAAATCCGCCATCTCTGGTGGCATGGTTGCTACCTTGACTACTCCTCCTCCTGTACCTTTTACTGTCTCGTCTTCTGCTACTGCCTATCCTGTCACCTTTGCTAAAAACAGCAACCACGTCAGCTACTTTACCATCAAAGCCTCTAGCTACCCTGCCGCCACCAACCATACCTCTGCCGATAATATTGTCTGTCCCGATTGCGTCCTCCAGGCCGTCAAGGTCGCTTCTGCTGTCTTTGCCGGTGAATTCGATGAACGTATCACCTGTACCCATGAACGCTGCAATATCAAAGTCACCTCCAAAAACGCCCCCATCAATACCCTCAAAAACGCCGTCAATGCCATGGTAGATCACGTCCAATGCATTGTCAACGAAACCATGAATGTCACCCACCAAACCGCCGTCCATGGAAAACTCGGTGTCCAAGCTGAAATCAACCGCCCCATGAAGGGTGCCTGGCAAAAATTCGTCGTCAACCTCAACAGCATGACCCGTAACCACTTGGAGCAGGTCCGTGACATCGCCGACGTCTCCAACGCAATTGCCCGTGGTGATCTCAGTAAAACGATGACTGTCCCTGTCAAAGGCGAAACCTTGGTCCTAAAGAATACCTTCAACACCATGGGTAAAACCTCTCTCATCCTTTTCATTTTACTTCGCACGCCATCCCTTTTTTAGCTTTTTTAATTTAAATCTATTTGTTGGCGGCGATTTGACTGACACAAATGAAACCACCTAACTGACACCCCCCCCTTTTTTTTTCCCTTGTAGTGAATCGTTTGAACCTGTTCTCCTCTGAAGTATCACGTGTGGCTCATGAAGTCGGGACCGATGGCAAATTGGGTGCACAAGCAAAGGTTGAATTTGTCGATGGCATCTGGAAAGAGCTCACTGACAATGTGAACACAATGGCCGCCAATCTCACCAATCAAGTCCGAGATATTGCTCAAGTTTCCAAATCTGTGGCCCGTGGTGACTTGACGAAAAAGGTTACTGTCGAAGTGCGGGGTGAAATGTTGGATTTGAAAAACACAATCAATACGATGGTCGATCAGGTATGGCAGAAAAATCCTTTTGAAAAAAAAAAAGAACAGAAAAAAACAAAACAAAACAAATGAACTGGTGTTGCACAGGGGAAAAAATATTTGTGGTTCTTACCATGACTTCTTTTTTTTTTTTTTTTTGATGTGGTGCAGTTATCGATTTTTGCAACAGAAGTGACCCGAGTTTCTTTGGAAGTCGGTACCGATGGGATTCTTGGTGGCCAAGCCGTCGTCAAGGATGTGGGTGGCACCTGGAAAGACCTCACTGACAATGTCAATATGATGACCTTCAAAATCACAAATCAAATCCGAAATATCGCTGTTGTTGCCAAATCTGTGGCTTGTGGTGATTTAACCAAAAAGGTCACAGCCAATGCTCAAGGCGAAGTCCTAGAACTCAAGAACACCATGAATCAGATGGTGAGGCACAAGAAAAAAAATAGAGGGGTGGTGACTCATTTTTTTGTTTTGTTTATGCAAAAAGGTGGATCAACTGACCCTGTTCTCAGCCGAAGTACGTCGTGTGTCGCTCGAAGTCGGTGTTGAAGGCAAGCTTGGAGGCCAAGCCAACGTACAGGACGTTGCTGGTGTTTGGAAAGACCTGACGGACAACGTCAACACCATGGCAGCTAATCTCACCACCCAAGTCCGATCCATCGCCGGCGTCACCAAAGCCGTCGCCAAAGGCGATTTGTCCAAAAAGATCGATGTCGAAACCCGTGGCGAAATCCTCGATCTCAAAAACACCGTCAACGACATGGTGGATCAACTTCGAGTGTTCTCAACCGAGGTCACGCGTGTGGCCCGTGAAGTCGGTACTGACGGCAAGCTCGGTGGTGAAGCCTATGTACCCAACGTCGACGGCACCTGGAAAGATCTAACCGACAACGTCAACACGATGGCTTCCAATCTCACCACCCAAGTCCGGTCCATCGCTGTCGTCACCAAAGCCGTCGCCAATGGCGATCTTACGAAAAAGATCGATGTCGAAACCCGTGGTGAAATCCTCGACCTCAAAAACACCGTCAATGACATGGTCGACCAACTACGAGTCTTTGCCTCTGAAGTCACTCGTGTCGCACGCGAAGTCGGCACTGACGGTAAGCTTGGCGGTGAAGCTGTCGTCCCTAGTGTCAGTGGCACCTGGAAGGATCTCACTGACAATGTCAATACCATGGCCGCCAATCTCACAACACAAGTACGTTCCATCGCCGAAGTCACCAAAGCCGTTGCCATGGGCGATCTCTCAAAGACCATTGAGGTAAAATTTTTTTAAAAAAAAAGGCCATGTCTCTGACTCTTTGCTGATCTTTTCATTTTTCCGTCGTTTCTTCATAGGTTGATTCAGGTGGTGAGATCGCCGAATTAAAAAACACCGTCAATAACATGGTGGCCCAGCTGAATGTGTTTGCAGCTGAAGTCACGCGTGTGGCCAAGGAAGTGGGAACCGATGGTAAACTTGGTGGCCAAGCCCTTGTACCCAATGTCGATGGGACTTGGATGCATCTTACTGATAATGTCAATCAGATGGCTGCCAATCTTACTGCCCAAGTGCGGTCTATCGCTGAAGTCACCAAAGCCGTCGCCATGGGTGACCTGTCCAAAAAGATCGAGGTAAAAAAAAAAAAAAGCGACTGCTCTCTATGCATAGCACTCATCCGCATTGCTATTTTAGGTGGAATCTGGCGGTGAAATTGCCGAACTAAAAAATACCGTTAACAACATGGTGGACCAGCTGCGTATTTTTGCCTCAGAAGTCACTCGTGTGTCCAAAGAAGTCGGTACCGAAGGCAAGCTCGGTGGACAGGCTCTTGTCCCCAACGTCGACGGCACCTGGAAGGATCTGACCGACAATGTTAACCAGATGGCTGCCAATCTTACAACGCAAGTGCGATCCATTGCCGAAGTCACCAAGGCTGTTGCCATGGGTGATCTCTCGAAAACCATCGATGTCGAAACCCGTGGTGAAATTCTCGAGCTCAAAAATATTGTCAACAACATGGTTGATCAGCTCAGGGTGTTCTCCACCGAAGTCACGCGTGTGGCGCGCGAAGTCGGTACTGAAGGCAAACTTGGTGGTGAAGCTGTTGTCCAAGGCGTTGCGGGCACCTGGTACGACCTGACCGACAATGTCAACCAAATGGCTGCCAATCTTACCAACCAAGTACGATCCATTGCCGAGGTTACTAAAGCCGTCGCCATGGGCGATTTGTCCAAGAAAATCGAGGTAAGTTTTTTTTTGTGTACGCGACACGACTCACCCTTTCCATTTTTTTTTAATGAACTAGGTTGAGTCCGGCGGAGAAATTGCCGAGCTGAAAAATATTGTCAATAACATGGTGGATCAGCTGCGTATCTTTGCCTCAGAAGTCACACGTGTGTCCAAAGAAGTCGGTACCGAAGGCAAACTCGGTGGACAGGCTCTTGTCCCCAACGTCGACGGCACCTGGAAAGATCTTACTGACAATGTCAACATCATGGCTGCCAATCTCACCAGTCAAGTACGTTCCATTGCTGAAGTCACCAAATCTGTCGCTCTTGGCGATCTGTCAAAAAAGATCGAGGTACGTCTCTTTCATATGTCATTATAGAGCTGACCCGTTCTGTTCTCATGTAGGTCGAATCAGGTGGAGAAATCGGCGAGCTTAAGAATATTGTTAACGACATGGTGGATCAACTGCGTATCTTTGCCTCGGAAGTCACACGTGTGTCCAAAGAAGTCGGTACCGAAGGCAAACTTGGTGGGCAAGCTATCGTGCAAGGCGTAGCAGGGACATGGAAAGACCTCACTGACAATGTCAATCATATGGCTGCCAATCTCACAACGCAAGTGCGGTCCATCGCCGAAGTCACCAAGGCTGTTGCCATGGGCGATCTCTCGAAAACCATCGATGTCGAGACCCGTGGCGAAATTCTCGAGCTCAAAAATATTGTCAACAACATGGTTGATCAGCTCAGGGTGTTCTCCACCGAAGTCACGCGTGTGGCGCGCGAAGTCGGTACTGAAGGCAAACTTGGTGGTGAAGCCGTTGTCCAAGGCGTTGCGGGCACCTGGTATGAACTGACCGACAATGTCAACATCATGGCTGCCAATCTTACCAACCAAGTACGATCCATTGCTGAAGTCACCAAAGCCGTCGCCAATGGCGATCTTTCCAAAAAGATCGAGGTAACGCAGTTTTTTTTTTCCACGAACCGTGGCTCTCAATTTTTTTTCTCACCCCTCTCCTTTTTTTTTATTGCATCTATGACGTCATCTTAGGTGGAATCTGGTGGCGAGATCGCTGAGCTCAAGAACACAGTCAACAACATGGTGGATCAACTGCGTATTTTTGCATCCGAAGTCACACGTGTGTCAAAAGAAGTCGGCACTGAAGGAAAACTAGGCGGTCAAGCAGTGGTCCAAGGTGTCGCCGGCACTTGGTTACATCTCACCGACAATGTCAACATCATGGCCGCCAACCTAACCAGTCAAGTGCGATCTATTGCTGAGGTGACAAAAGCTGTTGCCATGGGCGATCTGTCCAAAAAAATCGAGGTATGTTTAACTTTGTTGGCCACTCTCCTTTTGTGGAACTTATTTTTTTTATCTTCCAGGTCGAGTCGGGCGGAGAAATCGCTGAGCTCAAGAATATTGTCAATAACATGGTGGACCAGCTGCGTATCTTTGCCTCAGAAGTCACACGTGTGTCCAAAGAAGTCGGTACCGAAGGCAAACTCGGTGGACAGGCTCTTGTCCCTAACGTCGACGGCACCTGGAAAGATCTTACTGACAATGTCAACATCATGGCAGCTAATCTCACCAGTCAAGTGCGCTCTATTGCCGAGGTGACCAAATCCGTCGCACTCGGCGACTTGTCCAAAAAAATCGAAGTAAGAGCCTCTTCCCCTCGCCCCCTTCCCAGCTGTCGTTAACAGTCTCTCTCTTTTTTTTTTTCCAGGTCGAATCTGGTGGCGAGATCCTTGAACTCAAAAACATTGTGAATAACATGGTGGATCAGCTCCGAGTGTTTTCAACCGAAGTCACACGTGTGGCCCGTGAAGTCGGCACTGAAGGCAAACTTGGAGGCCAAGCCCTCGTTCCGAACGTTGACGGCACCTGGATGGATCTGACCGACAATGTCAACCAGATGGCTGCCAATCTCACAACGCAAGTGCGGTCCATCGCCGAAGTTACAAAGGCTGTCGCCATGGGCGATCTGTCGAAGAACATCGATGTCGAAGCACGTGGTGAAATCCAAGATTTGAAAAATACCGTCAATAACATGGTGGCTCAACTCAACGTGTTTGCAGCCGAAGTCACACGTGTAGCCAAAGAAGTCGGCACGGATGGCAAGCTAGGTGGACAGGCTCTTGTCCCTAACGTTGACGGCACCTGGATGGACCTGACTGACAATGTCAACCAGATGGCTGCCAATCTCACAACGCAAGTGCGATCCATTGCCGAAGTCACCAAGGCTGTCGCCATGGGCGATCTGTCGAAAAACATCGATGTCGAAGCTCGCGGCGAAATTCAAGATTTGAAGAATACCGTCAATGACATGGTGGCCCAGCTGAACGTATTTGCAGCCGAAGTCACGCGTGTAGCCAAGGAAGTCGGTACCGATGGTAAACTTGGTGGCCAAGCTCTTGTACCCAATGTCGATGGCACCTGGATGGATCTGACCGATAATGTCAACATCATGGCTGCCAATCTTACTAGCCAAGTGCGATCCATTGCCGAAGTGACAAAGGCTGTTGCAAATGGTGACTTATCCAAGAAAATCGAGGTAACGTCTTCTGCTCTATCAGGGAACAGCACAGAATTCATGCTTTTTTTTTCTTGCCTTCTTCTAGGTCGAATCCGGTGGTGAAATTGCTGAGTTGAAGAATATTGTCAATAACATGGTGGATCAGCTGCGTGTGTTCTCCACAGAAGTTACACGTGTAGCTCGTGAAGTCGGCACTGAGGGCAAATTGGGCGGTCAGGCCATGGTGCCTAATGTGGCTGGCACCTGGAACGAACTGACCGACAATGTCAACATCATGGCTGCCAACCTTACCAGTCAGGTGCGATCTATTGCCGAAGTCACCAAAGCCGTAGCCAATGGTGACCTCTCGAAAAAGATTCATGTCGAAACTCGTGGCGAAATCCTTGATCTGAAAATCACGGTCAACTCCATGGTCGATCAGTTGCGTGTGTTTGCTTCCGAAGTCACCCGTGTCGCACGTGAAGTAGGCACCGAGGGCAAGCTTGGCGGCCAGGCCGTCGTCAAGGGTGTGGCTGGTACCTGGTATGACCTGACCGACAATGTCAACCAGATGGCAGCCAATCTGACTACGCAAGTGCGTTCCATCGCCGATGTCACGACTGCCGTCGCTAGGGGTGATCTGTCCCGCAAAATTCATGTCGAAGTCCAGGGCGAAATCCTGCAGCTCAAGTAAAAAAAAAAAAAAAAAAAAAAAAAACAACTGAGCACCCTTCCTATGGCCAAGCTGACCTCATCTTCTTTCTCTTCTTCCAGGGAAACTGTTAATTCCATGGTGGATCAGTTGCGTGTGTTTGCAGCAGAAGTGACAAGGGTGGCTCGCGAAGTCGGCACTGAAGGCAAACTTGGTGGTCAAGCCACTATCATTGGTGTGGATGGTACCTGGAAAGACTTGACCGACAATGTCAATCTGATGGCCAGCAATCTGACAGATCAGCTTCGAGCCATTGCTGCTGTGTCCAAAGCTGTCGCTCAAGGTGATTTGTCCAAGAAAATCGAGGTAAAAACCATTATTTCTTCGCGCTGTCGTGACTGACTTTTTATTCGTCTGTCTTTTTTTTTTGTGCAGGTTGAAGTGCATGGTGAAATTGCTGAGCTGAAGAATACGATCAATACCATGGTGGACCAGCTGAACTCTTTTGCTTCTGAAGTGACACGTGTTGCTCGAGAAGTCGGTACCGAAGGGAAACTTGGTGGACAAGCCCAAGTCGAGGATGTTGAAGGTGTATGGCACGAAATCACCAGCAATGTGAATACTATGGCTGCCAACTTGACAATGCAGGTGCGCTCATTCGCCCAGATCTCAGCCGCCGCCACCGAAAATGACTTCTCCCGCCTCATCACCGTCGAAGCCTCGGGTGAAATGGACTCGCTCAAAACTAAGATCAACCAGATGGTCGGCTCGCTTCGAGACGCTATCCAAAAGAACAGGCAGGCTCGCGAAGCTGCGGAACTTGCCAATCGCTCGAAGTCTGAATTCCTTGCCAACATGTCCCATGAAATCCGCACGCCTATGAATGGCATCATTGGTATGACCTCTCTCACCCTCGAAACTGAACTGTCGCGCCAGCAACGCGAAAACCTCATGATCGTCTCCAGCATGGCCAACAGTTTGCTGTCCATCATTGATGATATACTGGATATTTCCAAGATCGAAGCCGGCCGCATGACCATCGAATCTATTCCCTTCTCGCTCCGCTCTGCCATCTTCAGCGTGCTCAAGACCCTCGCCGTCAAGGCCAACCAAAAGAAACTGGATCTCATCTACAATGTCGACCCCAGCATCCCTGACCAAGTCATCGGTGATCCTCTCCGTCTGCGTCAAGTCATCACCAATCTCATCGGCAACGCTGTCAAATTCACCACGCAAGGCGAAGTGGCCCTACGCACCACTGTTGTTGTCACCGAAGGCAACAGTGTCATGCTTCAACTCTGTGTTAGCGACACTGGTATCGGCATTCAAGAAGACAAACTGCACGTCATCTTTGATACTTTCTGTCAAGCCGATGGCAGCACAACGTAAGTCTTGTTTTTTTTTTTTATCGAGGCTTACCGGTTGATGATTTTCAGGCGTGAATATGGTGGTACTGGTCTTGGTTTGTCGATCTCGAAACGTCTGGTGCAACTGATGGGTGGCAATTTGTGGGTGGAATCGAATTACGGCCGAGGCTCACAGTTCTACTTTACCATGAACGTTCTGCGCTTCGATGTATCCAATCGTGAAGTACTCAACAAGATGCAGCGCTTTGCAGGCCGCCGTGTACTCTTTTTGGACAGCGTGCAGGATCACACTGGTGTGACAGACCGAATCCAAGAGCTCGGCCTGGAAGCACACCATGTCAAAAGTGTCAATGAAGCCATGGAGCTTGCCAACAAGAACAGCAACCGCAGTCAGCTGGCACCCTTCTTTGACCTGGTCATTCTCGACAAGATGGTCTTTGCCAACAAGATCCGTGAGATCGTGCCACTTCGTTACACACCCATTGTCCTCATCACGCCCGAATCCAAGTCGCTCAACATGAAACTGTGCATCGACCTCGGCATCACTGGCTACATCAACTCACCCATCAGCCTCGCCGACCTGTCCGACGCCATCCTGCCAGCGCTCGAAAGCCATGCCGCCTTACCCAGCGATGCGTCCAAGACTGTGCCACTGGAAATCCTGCTCGCCGAAGACAATGTCGTCAACCAAAAGTTGGCCGTCCGCATCCTCGAAAAATTCGGCCACCATGTCCACATTGTCGAGAACGGTAAAAAGGCCGTCGAGGCCTTTGAAGGCCAGCGGTTTGACCTGATCCTCATGGACGTCCAGATGCCCGTCATGGGCGGTTTCGAAGCCACACAAAAGATCCGTGAAATAGAAGGTGCCTCTGGAATGGGCCGCATCCCTATCATTGCCCTGACTGCCCACGCCATGATTGGCGATCGTGACCGTTGCTTGCAAGCTGGCATGGTAAAAAAGCAAAACAAAAAAAATAGACGCCATATAATGGGTTTACTCATTTTCCAATTCTTAGGATGAATATGTCACCAAACCTTTACGATTCCCTGAATTGATTGCCGCCATCAAGAAATTCGCCCCTCAATCCGCTCATGCCTTGGGCCGCACCAACTAAAAAAAAACCTGAATGCTCCTCTATTTTGTACCATATTTTTTTATTTCTTTTTATTTTATCATCATTTATGAACTTTGTATATCTTGTTTAATTTTCCAAAAGGATTCCCATATTTACAAATCGTTTTACATTTTTATAGCCATAAAAGAACCCCTTATACACTATTTTATCGCTGTTAATAACTGACTTTCTTCGCGTCTTTTGTCACATCAGGTTTTTTTTTTTTTTTACTTGTTCTTTTCTTGCATTGTTGAACCTTTAAAACCGCCAATCGCCTGCGCGTCCATACCAAGTCAAGGCAATACACTTCGATCATGAACAGGTTGAAGCCTGTTGCCATGGATGCTGCTGAGCTTCATCTGTCTCAAACTAACTCCCAAGTCGCAAGATGTTGCCACATTCACAACATACCTGGCTGTTTACACACAGCTTCTATACAATGGCTTCGTAGTAAGTTGAAGGGGTATATGGTAGATCAGTAGTTTTGGCATATCCATGCAACTTCGACACAGACGACTTTTTACCGGGATTCTATATCCAAGGATGCTACCCTGCAACTGCCAGAGATTTGGCCGAGAAAGAGTTCAAAGAAACAATTGAAGAAATGATAATGAATTGCGATGGACATGTCAAGGATTGGGCAACTCGAGGTTTCCCTCTGACATCATTGCCAATTGGTGTCGATCCTCCGGCTGGCTGGAGTGCTGGAGGTGAAAACAGAAATGACCAACCAAGTAAGTCGATCGCCGCACGCCCGTATGTACCAGGTTGTTCGCCATGTATCATCCGTTGGATACGAAGCCCGGAATAGGCTAAGTTTTCTCTGGCTCAACCTAGAATTGAACTCCACGCATACGACTCGGCAATCTTTGGTCGTCAACACGTCGAAAAGTTTTTGTCAGAAGCTGATTACATTGTGAAGTTTTGGGGAAGGATTGTCGAGCTGGCGCTGCGTGGAACAAATCTTTGCGCCCATTAGTAGGATGTATTGTTGAATAATTTCTTAGATCTTGTTCAAGTTGCCAATTATGGGTTCATCATCCCGAGCCTACTTTTGATCGCCACCTGTCCTTACTTTTCTTCCTTTTTTTTAACTTCTTTTTTTATACGTTATTCTACTGCTCTTTTTTTGACAAGGTTAAGCACCGAACGGATTCGGTAGGTAGCTTGTTTAACATCAATTCATTTTGTCCCAAATAACTCATTCTTATCTTTACCATGAATAAAGGTGCCATTTTTACGTTTAGCCTAGACTTTACAATTCCGGCGCATTTGGTAATGATGCACAGATGGTACTTTATCAGCGGAAACGAGAGTGAGAGTGGTTACAAAAAAAAAAATGAGGAAGGAGAGGAGGCATTAAATAAAACATGGGCAATGGGAGTCTAGCGAGAGGGGAACTATGTAACAAACGAGGGTAACAAGAAAGGAGAGAAATCCATGTATAATGAGAGGCAAGGGGGACAGAGTAGGAATGGGTGGGAAGAGATTACCAACCATTGTTGGCATTCTTGACTTTGAGATAATCATACAAGGTGTTGCTGGTTTGTTCTTCACGGAATTGGACCATGTAGACAACGCTGGAGGTGCGCACGCCACTCTCGTTGACAAGTAAAAAGGAGATGCGTTTCTGGCCGATGCGTTCGACATTGTTGCTGTAGACAGTGGCGCTGATCAAAGTGTTGGGGGTGGTTGGATCAGGCCCAGTAGGAGACAGGGACGCCGAAGAGGAGGAGGAGGCGGTGGATTGGGTGGTAAGAGAGGGTGTGGACGTGGACGAGAGGGTGGATGAGGTATGATGCGAGCGAGGTGACGAGGGGACAGACAAGGAAGCCGACGAGACATTGCCGACTGGGCCCATGATTTTGCTGAAGCCTCGCTTTTTGTCGCTTTCGATCTGGAGATGCATCCGCTGGCTGGGGATTTGCAAAGATACGATCAGCAAGACGGATCCAAAGCTCGACCAGTGAGAGTGCTCGCTTTGCATAAACAGCTTGCATTTGCACTGCATGACTTTTTGTAAGGTCTGGGGGATGGGCTTGGGTTCGGAGGCGACATTCATTAAGGAGGTGGTGCGGGCCATGACAAGAGTGGGCTGGCGATGAGGTCCTTGCTGAGCAGGCTGGGATGAGACGGATGGTTGCTGATGCTGTGGTTGAGGAGTGGGAGGTGTGGGGGAGGTGACCATGTTGCGATCGTCCTTATTGTCCATGGGTGTGGTAGGAGGTTCGCCGATTTGCTGATTGTCAGGCTGACGCGAGGCAACGACAGCGGCCTGATGTTCCTGTTGCAAGATTTGTTCCAGTTGGTGGGCATTTTCTTGTGCCTGAAAGTGGATCAGGTAGTTTTCTCGACGGGGGCCCATGGAAACGCCGAGGCTGACGTCTGTGGCTGAGGCTAATCGCACCATGGTGTGAGGCAAGATCCAGGCGTTCAGGTACAAATCACCAGAAGACTGGACACGGATAGCGATACACGAGCGATTCGTGTGGGTTTGGCGGATCTCAAGCACACACTGGCCATCGACTGCATACCAGGAATTGTCTTTCCAGCGGAAGACTTCACATTTGTCATTGTGGAAGAGCACTTGGCGGATTTGTTGTTGCTGATTTCCGTGGACTTGTTGGCTGTAAGGATTAGGCTAATGGGAGTGAGAAGGGGGGTGGGTGAGTTTGACAGGACAGCCAACCAGGGGGGGGGGGACTTACACTTCGGGGTGGGGAGGCCAGGTCTTCTGGTAAGAGATGCATATAGGCGACATAGGAGTCACGGTAGCCTGGTACTGGGGGGAGTTGGTGATTGGCTTTGGGATGAGTGTTGGGCGAGAGGGTTTGGTTGTTGGTATATTGTTGTGGTTGGGGAGGGGGCGTGGGAGGCATGGGGCGAGCATTTTCCGGCACAGGGCTGTTGGTTTGCGGGGCGGGTTTGGCTGGAGGAATGGGTTGGGCAGGTTGGGGTGGAGGAGGTCGCTGAGGAGAAGAAGGCTGAGCAGGACGAGGATGAGGTGGAGGGCGGGGAGTGCCGGGCAAGGGGCGATGAGCGAGGCTGGGCGATGACGAAGCCAAGGAGGCCTGTCTAGCGAGTGGTTGTTGTGGCGGTTGTGGTTGATGCTGAAAGGGATGATGCAGAGGGGGCTGGCCAGGCCGATGCTGAGGATGAGGATGCTGTTGGTGAGGAATGGAAGGGCGAGGCCGTTGATGTACAGATGCAGGTTGATGAGGCAATGGGCGATGATGCTGTTGATGAAGCAAATGCGGTTGAGGCTGCTTTGGAGGTGTGGGATATTGGCCAGGACGCGGACCGGCGGTGGGGGGACGTTGTAAGGAGTGATGACGAGCCATGGGCCTCATTTGAGGATGGGGTTGTAAAGGAGATGTTTGTGGATAGGCCGAGGTGGTAGCTGCAGGTTGATAAGAGGCTTGCCGTTGCAGCTGGCCACGCGGTGGAAGGGGCCGATGTTGAAGATGGGCTGCATGAGATGAAGGAGAGCGAGGAGGAGGGACAGGACGCTGTTGGTGAATGGAGGAGGATCGGCTGGGTAAGGCTTGCTGATGCTGAGGACGGAAATCGGGGTTGGGCAAAGGGGCGCGAATGGAAGAGACACGTGGTAGGCGTTTTTGTTCGTCATGGGAAGACACACTGATGACTGGGACATCCTTGTTTGGCAAGGGCGAAGGCGCTCCATTTTTTGATTGCTGTTGCTTGATAAAAGCTTCGACAGGATAGCTGTCGGGCTGGGCCAAGCATTTCAATGGGATGGGGAACAAGGGTGCATTTTTGGCTGTGGTATCCAGGGGCATGGCGATCCATCGGTTACGCACGTCACGGGATTCGGCACGCAAGGTCAATGATTTGTTGACAATGGTCAAGGCCAAGGTATATTCGCCAATCAATTCACGATCCAGCAAGGTTGGTTGGATGCGGATATCATTGACGGACAGGCCAGGATAGAGCAAATCATAGCCATCGGGAGACCTTTGTTGACAAAGCACCAAGCGCTCATTGGTCAACACCAAGTGTATCCGTAGAGATGAGTTGTCGGTCAAGAGTAAAAAGTTATCACGCATCATTATCTGGTCGGTCCTGGCTTCCATTTGATATTTTTTGTCCTACGAAAAAAAAAAAAAAAAGGTTAGGGGCGTAGTTCAGTATTCGGGGGGGGGGGCGTCTTGGCAAATATGTGGTTACCATTTGTTTTCCAGTAAATAGATCGGTCACATTGGAGTAATGAAGCTTTTCGACAAAAGTTGCAAATGTCATTGTCATTTCTTTTTCGATTTGCTCAGCGTTTGGTGTTTGAGCTTGCAATTCATCCATGGTATCCATCCGCTTTGTCAATGTGCTTTTCAGGTCGCCGCTAGAATCCAAGGACGACTACAGGGGGAAGAAAAAACAAAAAGAGCAAGAGGAAGCAATGAAAAAAGAGTGTGACAAAGAAAAGGGAAGAAAAAAAAAAGGAGCCAGAGTAAAAAGGGGAGCCTTTCTTTTTTTGGCGTAGCCAACATGTCAACGAGAAGCTTACCTGCAAGATTGATTTGTGCAGCTGAAGTTGTTTGAATGGGACTCCCAGCAGTGTAAATGCATTAATTGTATGTTCTGTTGACAACAAAGCCTAAAAATAATAATAATAAGAATAAAAAATAAAGCAAGAGCGGTTAAATCAACCCATTTTTCTAAAAGGTTAAAAAAAAAAAATAGGAGCCGAGCTAGGAGCTCCTATAAAAAAAAGATGGAAATCGGTTGGCTTTTACCTGATCCAAGGCTTGGAGAAGATAAGCAAAAGCACGTCGATGGTCATGGTACAAGGTGTGATAGGTTTTACAATAGTCTCGATAGAAAGGATCTATGGTATTGTTCTACAGTGAAAATACAGGGGAAGTTTTTTTTTTTTTATCATTAGGTTAAGCGTTCCTGGCCTCCCCACTCCACCCCTACTTTTCTATATAAAATAGCATCTACTCCTTACCAAATCCTCTATTGCTTCCAGTAACGCCAAATCATCTAGACCATCCAGTTTCTAAGTGAAATAAGGAACGTCAGGCACCCCGATTTGTCTTGGCACGTCCGATTTTTTTTAATACCTGTATAAAGACATGGTGGTGCTCCATAAAGTGTTGAACACATGCAAGCAATGACTGGATGGCTGTATGATCTTGATCCAATAATAACTAACCAACGGCGTCAAATCTTTCTATCTCCATGAATGCGAGCTTACCTTTTCCAACAACGTCAACTGCTCCAAGGAAAGATGTTCAGCTTGCGTGAGGCTTGACAAATGATCCATTGTGTCAAGAGAATGAGAGGGAGGAAAAGGAGGGAAATGGGGAGAAGGACAGTGCGGGGTGAATGTAAAAATAAAAAAAAAGGAGGAAGAGGAAGGGTTCAAAAAAAGAACGGGCAAAACGCAAAAATAAAGAAACACAATTTGATATGGCGCTTTCGTGGCTCTTCTTTTTTTGCTGCTGCTCCCGACGCACGCCCTGGCTCAGTCTTGGTGCAACATTCCGTTTCTAAAAAAGCTACAAACCTTCTTGCCTAGTTTTATTGCACCTCTTTGTGTTCTTTCATTTCCCTTTATACCTCAACGCTTCACCTTTTTACCAACACCTCGTACAAAAAAATGGGTCACTGAAAAAGAATCCATGGAACTGTGTCACACGACGACTTTGTGCTACCTTGTTGCTGAAACAAAAAAAAAAAAATGAGAATACTCAATTAAGAAAGGAAGCAGTGACCAATGTTCCTTGACGACAAGTGAGTCAATGAGTAGAGAACAATCAAATGAATGTGAATGGGAAGGTCCTTCTAAAATCGGGCAAGATCTGGGTTGCACGGTTTCAAAAAAAGTGCTGCAGCTGTTATGCACAGCGAGAAAAAAAAAAAGGAGGCAACAGGATCTTTGCAGAAAAAAGGAATTCACCGAGACCCATGTGCACCCTTGATGAGTCTCTCCAATCTTGGAAAAGGAGCTAAAATCGTCTTGGATCGTACATGAAAGACTTTTTACTTCCTATCGAGATTTGTTGCCCGGTCGTGTGGCCATGTGTTCATCGTCCACTGAGAACGCCTCACTCTTCCCACCGTCTTCTCCATCCATCTTCCCTCGCCCAGCAATCAGCCATGTCCCTCCGCGCTGTTTGACATTCTTTTGGCCTCCCTTACGAAAGGCCGGTACGCTCAGAGATAATGAACATGTAGCATAATGACAAGGCAAATGTACAATAAAACAATGGAATTTCCCAAACAAGAAAAAACTTGGCCTGGAGGCATTCACAAAATTTGCGGATTTAGGCCAAAAGCGGCAAAAATCCGCTGGCCGTGAAAAACAAAGTTGCGTGGGTCACGGCCTCAAACAGAAAGGAGCATGCCTCAGGCTTCTTGTCATTGGCCAGCCGATCACCGAGAGACCTATGGCAAAAAAAAAAAAAAAAATTATAAGCAACAAGGAGGCATTGTGCTTGGACTTTATTTTTTTTTTTGCAAAAAAAAAAAGGGGGGGATGTGTCATTAACGAGAATCAATATAAAAGGAACCTGTCAAAAAAAAAAAAAACAACCTCTCACTTCACTGTCTTCCATTTTAATCCATCACTGAAAAACCATGGGTCGCAGCCGCAAACCAAACACTGATCCCGACGCTCCTCCTCGTCCTATCAACTGCTTCTTAGCTTTCCGTTTGGACAAATACCAAGAACTCACTTCCAAGTGTCCGACCATGAACCATCGCGACATGTCCAAAGTCATTGCCCTTCAATGGAAAGAAGCCCCAGATTCAGTCAAAAACCATTACCGCCAAATCGCTCGCAAAGCTCATGAAGAACACCTGGAAAAGTACGTGATCTCCCCACTCCCTTCTTCATGCAAGAGCATGGACAACTCACATTTTTTTTTCTTTCTCAGATACCCGGACTATCGCTATGCGCCCAAGCGTGATACTGCCAAAAACAAAAAACGAGCCTACCAGCATAAGCGCGACCTGGAAACTCGAAGGAGACTTGCCAAAGAAAATGATGAATGGCTCCAACAATGGTGCCGTGAAAATGGCCTGCCTACGAAGAAATCCCATCGTTCCCGAAACCGGCCAACCCGAAAACCAGACGTGCTGCCCACCGACGAAGAGCTCAAGGCCAACCTGGACGTGATCCTCAAGTTCGAAACTCTGGAGATGGAGGAATTCTACGCGATGCAAGCCAACGTCACTTCACGCACACGTGAACTCTCTGTAGAAAGTGTCCTGTCTGCTGGCACCTGCTCCACCAGCGATTCCTTTTCGTCCATCGAGGATGGTGCCTCGGCTTATTCCGACCTCCTACTCTTGTCTCCGCCCAGCTCTCACCTCTCCTTCTCCCATGTTGCTGGCTTCAACTTGGATTTCCTTCGTGACAGCCTGAATCTGATCCATCCCGATATGGCCCTTTCAGATCTCACTACAGATCTAGCTTTTGATGCCTACGTCGATCCTCGGCTCTTGCACCTGAGCACGCTTTGACCTTTTCCCCTCTTTCATCTACTTATGCCTTTCCACCCCCCCTTTTTTTTTTTGCTTGTTCTTTTATTACTTTACGTTAGTTAATTCTAGTTTTATATGTTCCTTTGTGTTTTTTAGTAGCTACTCTTATTTTTTTTTATGCACGGTCATGACATAGAGCATCCTATGCATTTTTTATTTTCGTATTAAACCATGACCGTATCCGTCAAATGCATTTACACTGAAAAACCAATGCCAGTTGCTGGTCTGGAAATCATCTATCCTAGCCAATAGCCAATAGCCAAAGCAAAGAGAGTTTTGGGAAACAAACCGCTGATCGCACGCAAATGTTCTCTGTCGTTTGCCTTGGCCAATGAGAAGCACAGATTTCGCCGCTTTTTTGCCAATCGACCTGCTTTCAAGTACCAATGCATGCTATAAGATCGATCACCCTGCAAAGGGGGTCCACTTCTTTTTTTTTCAAAAAGTAGAGGGTGGTACTGATCTGGACCAAAAAATCAGCGATTGAATCGAAAATAGGACTTGCCCCAACATTGACAGACGGCTTAGGGTGCTAGTCGAACCAACCTTTCCAGATGACCCATCTTTCTTCACCTTGGCCAAGAGGTGTATGATTTGCTTGGCGCCAATGGGTTCAAACGCTCTCCTTTCTCATCATGTGCAAGTAGCGTTCATAGAATCGGCTGCATCATCACCTTGCCCTCCAAATGTCACGTCCATGCTGGTCAGAAAAAAAACGAAAAAGGAGGACCCCTCTCGGTGAATACCCGGCACAAAGACACTCTTTCAAACGCCCTCCCCGATCTTCCAGCTCGGTTTTGGGACCGGTGAATGAAAAATGGTTTTTTATAGAAATTTGCCTCTGTACAAAAGAAAATAAAAAATTTACACAGCATACGCTTGCTTGCCATGTTCCTGGAGAAAAAAAAAAAAAGGAAGGGTGAGGCGATGTGATCACGTGGCCGCGCCTTTTTTCAACTTACACTGATCACACAGATATGGTCAAGATCACGGAAGTGCTCGTTGTAATCCAAAGCATAGCCGACGACAAAGGCATCAGGGATGGCAAAGCCGACATAGTCAGGGATGTAACCGTTGCTGCGTTCGGTCTTTTTGATCAGCAGGCTGGTCACCTTGATGGATTTGGGAGAGTAGGAGCGGAGTCGTTCTAGCAGAGCCACCATGGTTTTGCCCGTGTCGATGATGTCTTCCACGATCAAGATATTCTTGCCTGTGAAGTCCTTGAGCTCGTCTTCGGTCAAGGAGATGTTGACGCCCACGGATTGGTCGTTCTTGTACGATTTGACGCGAATGAATTCCAAGCTCAAAGGGACCGTCGAGCCTTCTCTGGTGGTCAGCTTCTTGATACAGTTGACCAAATCAGCAAAGAATTGGTGACCGCCTTTCAAGATACAGCACACAACTACAACAGGAGGGTCAGCTCTCGGCTTTGTGGACGGTGACACTTACCCAAAGGACCTTCGTTTTCATCGACAATCAAGCGAGCCAACTTTTGCACACGATCCTAAAAAAAAAAAAATATGCCCCACGTTAACGAGTGGCTGTTTGGTGAGCGGGATGGCGTACCATGATCACACCGTGAGGAATCAAGATGCTGGACACATCCTTGTCATAATGTTGAGGAATAACAAAATGATCAAGAGAATAGTGGTTCTTGTCGACAGTGACATCAATCCATTGTGAGGAATCCATAGTAAATATGTATATAAGAAAAAGAGCGAAGCTACGGTGCGGCGGTGACAAGGGTGGACGCCAGGAAAGAAGAAACAAAAATAAAAAAATAAAAAACTCAGTGAGGCTGAAAAAAGTTTTTCGTTCTCCGGTTTTTCCAACGACTTTGCTCAAGAGAAGCTGAAGGCCTGTACGACTTGAAAACAAACGTCCTTTTCTTTTATTGATAAATGAGAATGGCCATGGACTTGGGTTTGACCTTGCAAGTCGACGACAGCCTTTTAAGTGTGGGAGGGTTCGGTTTCATGGTTCTACCCAAAAGTAGACTCGGCGGATGGATAGACCAGGCCGGTTTAAAAAATGAAGGTTGGAAGGCTGCATGAATTTCTTGAGAAGTTTCTTTTTTATTTTTGAAGATTTTTCCCTTGGAGGGCGAAAGGAAATTAGATGAACTAGGCTAATTTTTTTTTTTTTGGTCTTTTTTGCGTGAGCGCAAATTAAAAGGACAGATCGTCAAATACATGAGTATATGCAAGTTGTGCAAGGTCGTCGGGATGGCCGCCATGCAATTGGTATAAGGATTGGAAGCAGTGGACCAAGGAGCGCAGGCCAAGGAGATAGCCGAGATCAGGGCCGGAGTGCGAAGGAGGGTAGGCAAATTCATGCCCATGGTCGACCATGTCTTGTTGGGTCATGCAATGGGCAAAGTCGATGACACGCAGGTCCAATTTTCTCGGAGGCAGCAGGTCCAAATCACCATCATAAATGATCAACAGGGACGAGGTATAAAAACGGTAGTGGTCCATGGATTTGATCACATCCGCCAAGCGATACAGACGGTCAAGAATGATGGGGATAAAAGCCAGCTGACAGCCATGGCCATTGTCCAGATACGTGGCCAAGGTGGATTGGAAGGTGTCGGGGGTGAGGGTACGACCAAAATATTTGTCTTGGAACAAAAACTGTTGATTCACATTGTCATACACCTATGGAAAAAAATGAGTGACGGTGGACGAGCGGTGCTGGTTCACCTACCTGCATGCCACACACACGCACACCCAACGAATGACTGGTGGACTGTAGACTTTTCAAGGACTGGCTTTTGACTTTGGCTGGGGTGGCATCCACCCCATATTGACGGACACCCATCTTAAGGTCAAGCACACAAGGGTATCGTAAGCCATCGGTCAAGTCTTCCAAGACGATATATTGCTTGACAGGATCTTGGCGATGATGCTGTTGTTGCATGCGCTGGCGGTCGCGTTGGTAGACTTGCAACGACCAAGGATTATCGGGGGTTTGGCGCGTCGACCATTCGGCGTCGGAATGAGGAACAGGTCGGGTGAGGGAGGAGGAGGAACAGGTGGAAGGGGGAGCCAACAGCTGGGTGGAGGGGCTGGAAGCGAGGGCGGCGGGTGACGTGGTGATGGGGATGTCTTCCATGGTGAACAAGGTATCTGATTCGTCCAAGTCCGAAGAAGGTTGGCGTGGCAGATCGAATGGATGAGGGCTTATAAAATCGGGGGTGGACACCAGTCTGCACTGGCGAAGACGGGGGTGTAAGGTGGTGGTGGGTGCTGAGCGACCCAAGAAGTCGGTGTGTTCGTCATGGAGATGGCTGGTGTCGAACCAACGGCGGTGGCGGTCTTCCATGGTGGGCAGGGACGAGGGTGGAGATGGAATGGAAGGGAGACTTTCACGCTGCGATTGGCGTCGGAGGAGCTTTTCCTGCTGCCATTGCTGGACTTGGCGAAGGCGTTCCTGGATGGCCTGGGGTGAGAGGACTTCTTGCAGGACTTGTTCTTGAAGAGAGAGCGTTTGACGACGGCGATTTTGTTTGTTCTGGTTGCATTGTTTCCATTCATTTAATAAAGGCTCGTTCTTGTCAAAATGGATTTCGGGTAAGCCTTGTTGGTGGTAGGTGACATTGAGGGCGCCGAGATACTGACACATGAATGGTAGTAGAGGGGAATGTTGTTGGGCGAGGTGTTCATAAAATTGCTTTTCCTTTGAGCATACCGGTTTGCAAATGGCTCGTTTAGAAAATCGAAAGAGAGAAGCATGGCCTCCCACTTGGTTGTCAAACGGCAAGAGCGGGATGGAGGCTGTGAGTTTGGTTGGATCGACATAATCATCGTTTTCCTCTTGGCTAGACGGATGCATAAGATGGGGTCGAGGTAGAGGTGGTATCGATGTTGGACATGCCGGTGCTGTCTTCATGAAAAAAAAAAAAGGAGAAGTAAGAAAAGAGAGGGTTTTCTTTTATTTTTTTTTTATTTCTTAAAAAAAGAGGGAGAGCGATTGGGCTGGTTGAAATGGCCCGACCCATCACATTCGAAGCAAAAAAAGTGCACCCATTTGACAAGCTGAATTGTTCCACCCAATCAAATGACCATGCTCGTGCATTATTTCATTCTGTTTCGCTCTTTCTCTTTCATCTCCACATTCAGAGACAAAAAAGCAAACAATTACAATCCAATCGACCCAAGGCATGGCTTCAAAACCCCCACTTTTATTTTCCCACCCTTGCTTTCTCCCTTTTTTTTTTTTTTTTTTCTACCCCCCATTCGCCATGACCTCTAAAATTAAGATTATTTTATTTATTTCATTTTAGCTTTTGCTGCATCCACCAGGCACTCTTCCAATGGTTTGGACAGTTTCATCAGCCCTTTGTTCGTGACTAATCGATAGGCAGGCATTGCTTGGTACGTGCCGGCTTGGATTTCTCCATTTTCTAAAAGCACGCTACCAATGATATCTTCAGGCCGAGGAATCCTTCCCCAAGGTGCTGGATGCCGTTCATCCCCTACATGCAACCAGCTAAACCAAAGTTAGAAACCATTTTTTATTTTTCCACCCTTCTTTACCCTTGCTTTTGCCACTGAGCCATGCCTTTTAAAGTCGAGTCATTGACCTGATGAATCTGCTTGGTCAATGTCTCCGTCATAAAATCAAGAAACTGCTTGTTGCCCACAAACGACTTGGGATCGACCTGATCGCATTGTGGCGACCAGCCAATGATCCATTCAGGGTGATCCGTCACCTTGTGCTGACCAAGATCTTGTTTACTGAGAATGGAAATCGCATAGCGTTTGTCGTCGAGAACATGGGCATGACCTATCCCATGGGAAATAAAGCAAGTCAGTGCTCCATTTGATGTGTGTTTTCTCACACTTGCCTGAGCCCAATGTTGATTGCCACCGTACCTGCTTTGCCATCGACGCCACAGGGCGTACAAATCGTAATACATTCATTACAAACAGTGTCGTGGAAAAAAATAAAAAAAGAGACAAATGGCATTCTCCCAAGTTTTTTTTAGCAGCGCAGCGGGGGTCGAAAAGCCATTCGACCGCTCTGTCCTTCAAAAAAACACAGCACAGTTTTTTTTTCTTTTTTTTTTTTTTTCGTTTTTTCATCAAAAGAAAATTGAACAAGAAAAATGGTACGAAGTCAACCAGAGAATGAACGAATATAGACATTGAAATGGGATAAAAGCAACATTTATCGATGGCATGACCAGCTGCACGCCATTGAAAAAAAAAAAAAAGTCATGACGGCCATGAAAAAAGGGGTGGCAAGGACCCATCTGTCATCATCTACGCGTTATGTGTTTTGTTTTTACTGGATGGCCAACTAACTTTATGAATTTTTATTAGGGCATGAGATTAGATATCAAGGTATATAACTTCATCATCCACACAATCAAACATCCACCAACCTTTGACGAACGATTGAAAACGGATGAAAAAGAAAAAAATAACATCACAAAGTGCATCATCCTCACCTTCATCTTTTTAATTGGCTTGTAGCGTAAACTTCTTTCTCGGTCCGATCGTGTCAAGTGCGTCGATCTTCATCCAACAGAACCTTGGGTCCTGGCCAGTTTGTACAGTGGCCATGTGTACATCTACAACTATGAAACTCAGGTAGAACCATTGGCCATGTCGCTGGCACCGGCTTACTCTTCCGTCATTCCTATTAGGTCTTGGTAAAGACATTTGAAGTGTCCGAAACGCCAGGTAATGCTTTGTTGGCTTAGGTAGAACCCTCCTCTCATTCTTTTTTATTAGTGCGTGCTGCCAAATTTATCGCTCGCAAGAATTGGATTGTCACCGGCTCCGACGACTCGCAAATCCGCATCTTCAACTACAACACTCATGAAAAGGTGGCCAGCTTCGAAGGCCACCCCGATTATATCCGTTGTTTGGCCGTGCATCCCACACAACCCTTGGTGATTTCCGGTTCCGATGACATGACCATCCGCCTGTGGGACTGGGAAAAGGGCTGGAAGTGTGTCCAGGTCTTCGAAGGCCACCTTCACTTTGTCATGCACCTGACCTTCAACCCCAAAGATTCCAACACTTTTGCCTCTGCTGGTTTGGACGGCGTTGTCAAGGTATGGTCTCTCGGTGCCAACGTCCCTAACTTTACCCTCGAAGGCCACGAAAAGGGTGTCAACTTTGTCGATTACTACCATGGCGGCGATAAACCCTATTTGATTTCTTGTGCTGACGACAAGTAAGCCATCTCCTCTCATTCCCCCCCCCCTTCACCTGGGGCTCACCATCTTCTTTTCTTTTCCCATCCTAGCACCATCAAGATCTGGGACTACCAAAACAAAAACTGCGTGCAGACCTTGGAAGGTCATAGCCAAAACGTCAATTTCGCTGCTTTCCACCCTGAATTACCTATCATCCTGTCTGGATCTGAAGACGGTACGGTGCGCGTGTGGCACTCCGATACCTACCGCTTGGAAAACACACTCAACTATGGCCTCGAACGTGCTTGGTGCATGGCCTACCAAAAGGGCGGTAACAACGTGGCCTTTGGTTTTGATGAAGGGACGGTCGTTATCAAATTGGGCCGCGATGAACCTGCGATCTCTATGGATGCTTCGGGCAAGATCATCTGGGCAAAGCATTCTGAAATCCAAACGGCTAACATCAAGACCGGCGTCGGTAAGTGGCTTCTTCACCCCCTCCCCCATGCCAAAAACCGATTCTTTACAGAGACTAACGCTTTCTTTCCTTTTATTGTACCAGACGACTATGTCAAGGATGGTGATCGCCTCGCTTTGCCTATCAAGGAATTGGGCAGCTGCGAAGTCTATCCTCAAACCTTACAGCACTCTCCCAACGGCCGTTTTGTGGTGGTGTGTGGTGATGGCGAATATATTATCTACACTGCCTTGGCTTGGCGCAACAAAAGCTTTGGCTCTGGCTTGGGCTTTGTGTGGGCCGAAGACTCCAACATCTATGCCGTCCATGAATCCTCCTCCCGAGTCAAGATCTTCAAAAACTTCAAGGAACGCAGTGGTATGCTGCCTAAGCTCAACTACAGCGCTGAAGGCATCCACGGCGGCTCTCTTCTTGGTGTGCGTGGCAGCGGCTTCTTGAACTTTTATGACTGGGAAACCGGCGCTGTCGTCCGTCGTATTGATGTCGATGCCAAGAACGTAAATGCTGATGGAGAAAAAAAAATGGAGGTACTGACTTTTTTTTTTTCTTTACATTTCTAGGTGTTCTGGTCAGATGCCGGCGACTTGGTCGCTATTGCCTGCGAAGAATCCTTTTACATTCTCCGCTATAACGCCCAAGCTTATATCAACTTTGTCGAATCTGGTGGTGATACTGGTGACGAAGGGGTCGAAGATGCTTTTGAATTCGTCACTGAAATTGCCGAAGTGTAAGTGTGGCCCCCCTCTCTTATGCCGGCCACTTATTTTTTCTTTTCATGGCAGAATCAAAACGGGTAGCTGGGCTGGCGACTGTTTTATTTACAGCAACGAAGCCAACCGATTAAATTACCTTGTGGGCGACGAAGTCTTCACCATCAGCCACTTTGACAAGTAAGCCCACAACCTCCTTGACTCGTCTGACCATTCCTTCCTTTTTTTCTCTTCCACACCAGACCTATGTACCTGCTGGGCTATGCTCCTCGCGACAACCGCGTCTACGTGTCAGACCGCGACGCCTCTGTGTACAGCTACAGCTTGTCACTGGCCGTGATCCAATACCAAACGGCAGTGCTGCGTGGTGATGTTGCGGCTGCTACTGAAATCTTGCCTCAAATCCCTCAAGACCAACGTGGCCGCATTGCCCGTTTCCTTGAAACCCAAGACATGAAGGAACTGGCCTTGGACGTGTCGACAGATCTGGAACAAAAGTTCGATTTGGCCTTGCAGCTGGGTCGCCTCGATACCGCGGTGGACATTGCTCGCCAAGTGAACAGCGAAAGCAAATGGCGTACCTTGGGTGATGTGGCTCTCCAAGCATGGAACTTCTCCTTGGCCGAAGAATGCTTAAAGAATGCCAAGGATCTCAGTGGCCTCTTGCTCTTCTACACTTCCAATGGTAACAAAGCTGGCCTTCGTCAAGTCGCCGAGGATGCAGGTAAGGAAGAGGGGAGAGAGCGCGAGAAACAAGGCATCGACACGGGATCGGTCTGACCCACTTTTCTTCATTCCCACAGTCGAACAAGGAAAAAACAACATTGCCTTCACTGCCTTGTATCAATTGGGTGAATTAAACGAAATTATCGACCTGTTGATCAAGACCGATCGTATCCCTGAAGCTGCCATCTTTGCCCGTACCTATGTCCCACAACAAATGTCACGTGTTGTCAAGTTATGGAAACAAACCTTGCAAGACCAACAACGAACCAAGATCGCTGAAAGCCTAGCCGATCCTGAACAATATCCTAACTTGTTCCCTGAATTGCAATTGGTAAGTGTGGCTCGAACACGGGCGAACCTATGTAGCTTGATGATCTGACCCTTTCTTTTTTGATATCTTCCGTCAGATTGAGCAACTAGAGCAACCTCAGCCCGATCTTTTGGACATGCAGGAACCTGTCACTCCTCAAGCAAATGGTACTCTTATCGAAGAAGCACCCACAGATCCATTCAGCTCTGTCGTTCCCGATTCCTTCTCTTCACCTCCCCCTCCCCAAGAAACGATTGATTCGGTTGATGATTTGCTTTAGATTTTTTTTTATCCTCCCATCCCATTCTAGTTATCCCCCCCCCCTTTCTCTTTTTCAAGCCTCGCCTTTTTTTTTTCTACCCCACGCAAAATGATTCGTAATAAAAACAAAATTGAACCGAGTGGAATGCCTTTACGTTTGCATAGAGGAGCAGGGTTAACCTTGATGACGACGCAAGAGGATAAACCTGTCCCAAATTTATTATTTCCTGCACATGACAATACAAAGTAAATTAAATCTAGTGTGTAGGGGAATCAAGTGTGTAGGGGATGCAAAAAAAAAAAATGGATCTATTGAATCATGCATTTGCCATCCTTTGCCTTGGCAAAAAACTTGGACTTGCGGCGCTCAGCCTTTGTAGTGACAGGCTTGGCGGCAGGCTTAGTGACAGGTTGTTCGTCGTCCGAGTTGGCAGCAGTGGTAGCTTCTGAGCTCTCTGTAACGGCGGCCTTCTCTTCACCTGTCTCTTCAGCCTGCACGTCAGAAATAGGCTGGGCTTCGGCGGCGGGTGGTTCATCCGTGGCAGGTTGGGCTTCGGGGGCGGGTTGTTCGTCAGAGGCAGGTTGGGCTTCGGGGGCAGCTTCGGGCGTATAGAAAGGATAGTCGACGTAGCCTTCGGCTTCGTGGGAGTAAAAGGTGGGGCGGTGGTACTTGTTCAAAGGCCAGTCGTTGCGGATGCGCTCAGGAAGGTCAGGGTTGGCGATGAACAGGCGGCCAAAAGCGAGCAAGTTGTTGGGGTTCTCTTCAATGGTCTTGATGGCCTTTTTGGGATCAGTGTAACCGCCAGCGGTGATAAAAGGGCCTTTCCAGATTTGACGGAAGGGATCCAGTGATTCGTGGTTTTCCAATTCGACATCGTGGTGGCCACCTTCACGGGCTTCGACGTAATGAATATAGGCCAGGTCAGCATGCTTGTCTTGCAGTTGTTGTGTGATGTACGACCAGGTTTCCACCGGTGTGTCGTCCTTCATGTCTTGGAAATCCGACCAGGGCGACAAGCGGATGGCCACTTTCTTTGCGCCAATGGCATCGACCACAGCGTCAACGGCTTCCAAGGCCAGACGAGCACGGTTCTCGATGGAACCGCCATATTCATCGGTACGTTCGTTGCTAGAGGTGTTGATGAATTGGTCGATCAGGTAACCATTGGCACCGTGAAGCTCAATACCTTTCAAAGGAAGACTGTCAGGTTCGGTGGCGCTATTTTTTTTTTTTTTTTCCAAATTACCGTCAAAGCCAGCTTCCAGAGCATTCTTTGCACCTTGGGCGAAAGCTTCCAGGACTTGGTTGATTTCATCCTTGGTCAAGGGGTGAGGTACTTCGTAATCATCACCAAAGAGATTCTTGCCGTTGATAGCAATGGGAGAGGCAGACACAGGCAGTTCATTGTTGGGGAGGTGCTTGGAATGGGTTGCACGACCAATGTGCCACAGCTGACAAAAGATGACACCGCCCTTGGCGTGCACAGCGTCAGTCACACGTTTCCAACCTTGGATCTGTTCAGCGGTATAGATACCAGGAGCATACATGTAGCCACCACCTCGAGGATGGATCACTGTTGCTTCAGAGATCAACAGGCCACCCTTGGAAGCTCGTTGCGTGTAGTGCTCGACAGTCAAGTCGCTGGGCACGCCTTCTTCTGTATTGCGAAGACGAGTCAATGGAGCAAGCACCACACGATGAGAAAGTTCATGATCACCAATGGTGATGGGTGAGAGCAATGCTGGGGTCGACATTTCAGTGTTATTTTTGTAGGAGTCAAAAAAGAATGAAGTGAATGGAAAAAAGGTGAACCTGGAAAAAAAGAGGAACGAAAAAAAAAAAAAGGATTTGGAAACGTCGGAGATGAAAACTCAATAATCAATTTCAGGGAATGGTGGGACAAGCTTTTCACCAAAAAGCAGTAACCAAAGCAGACTCCCCTTATTCGTCAACAGCACCGATCCTATTCAAAAATTGGAGTGATTGGGCATCTCTCGTGAATACCTTACCCAAACTGCGCCTCTCTTAAGCCAATGAAAATCCCAACGCGACTGGGCCATTGCTCAGTGAGAAAATGAGTAAGCAATGGGCAAATTTCCATTCATGATATCACCATTCCTCTTCTGTCGAATAAAAAAAAAATAGGTGGTTGATTTCTCGGGAAATACACCTTTCAGGGCTGCCACGTGCATTGGGACCAATCGATGCTGCTGGCCATACCGGAGGCTTAATCCTATGGAAAAGTGGATCTATTTTCAAAAGGTCAGCCGCACCTCTTTCAGCCTTTCTGGGGATGATCCTATTATTGGCATGGCACGGCTTGTGACATTTCCTCGTCTTGTTTTTATTTGCTTTATCTTTATGGCTAGACCATCTTCAGGGCCAGTGGCCAAGACAATGACCGCATGTCCTCTTTCTTTTTTTATTCATTCTGAGATCCAGAAATTCTTCTGTACAAAAAAAAAAAATAGGTTATTTCTGGCCCAGTGCCAAAAAAGTAAAAAAGTAATGCTTTAAATTTTATGCTGACGCGATTTGATACCCTCGGGTAAACTGCTTAAGCCAACCGCCCTCCAACGTCGCCTGTGATACCATGATTGCCATGGTCAACGAAAGAGGATCCGGTGCCACACTCCAAGTAACTATACTCATCTCCTGAAACTCATAGCTGTTTGTTCTTTTTCGATTTCTTTTGTTGTCCAGCATGGCATCCTGATCAGTTGCCAATAGACCCGGCATCTGCCAAGAAGAGTTGCTAACGATGCCAATCTCAGGGATGCACGTTGAATCGTAGATTTCAAGCACAGCTTTCAAACGATTTCATACGCTTATGTACGCAGGCAGATCTTGTACAGGCATTAGCAGGCAAATCCGACCCACCTCGGACACGATATAAAGCCTAACAACAGTCAATTTCATCCACTAGAAAGTACAATCAGGGGCTAAAAAATAAATGGGTGGCTATGCCTTTCCTTGTCTAACCCACGTCTTGGAACCTACCAACCACATGCTTAGCCAGATTCCTGGTAAGTTTATTTGTGTCTATCGCATCCTTCGAAAAGATGGCCAATCACTAAGTCCTAATTCACAAGGTATTTACATTGGATAGGGACAAAAGCTCATGCACAGATGGTTCCATTGTGAGCTTGCGACTGGTAGTGATCCTATAGCGACGGCTTGCTTGAAGCTTGTAAATGGTGCAGCCACGTCTGTGCCTTGATAGACCCACGGCTGCAAGGGCATTGCGTTTTCCATATCATCCAGTGCGGTGTCGGCTATGTCACCAGGGGGAGATGCAGGTGATGTGATTTCGACAGGTTCATTGCTTGGAGTCGCATCATTTATGGGTAATGATCTAGACGCATTGTAGATTGGTTTTCTTACGGGCGCGTTCCAGCCAAAACGATTCAAGTGTTCCGTTTGCTTGTATACAATCAGCTCTTGATCTAAGCCGCATACTGTCTATGGCAAGCAGCGGTGACTTGATGATACTGCCATATCGCACCATCGCTTGTTGCTTGTCTAGAACGCCAAACGTTTCGTATGCATTGATCGCCAAAGAATCTTTGTTGTTGTGATTCTGACTACTAAACGTAAAAAATGGCACCATTATTCATGGTAAAAATAAGAATGAGTATTTTGAGACAAAGTGAAAAGATGTAAAACAAGTCACCTACCGTATCCGTTCGGTGCCTAACCTTGAAAATAAAAAAAAAGAGGCCAATCGTAGGAAAAGAAGTTAAAAAAAGGGGGATGGCGGCGACCAAAAGAGACTTGCTTTTTTGGTCGATTCTTGGCTGGAAAGTCAAGCAGGTGCTTGCTGGCAGCAGGGGACTGGTATTGCGGATACCGTTGATGCAACTCTATTTTACCAGCATAAGAGTTACGGTGGGGCTGTTTGACCAGGAGGTTTCTGAAGGCAGATTGCCGATGGGTGGCAAGACTTCAGCGGCCGCAAAATCGGCCGCATTTTGTAAAAAGTATGCTGTTTTATCAACGGGATCACTGCACCGGAAGCAGCCGGTAGTGACAGGCTAGGGGCATTGCCTATCATGGCCTCGTGGCACAAGGAAGTTTTGTCCTAAAAAAAAAAAAAAAAGTCACTGTCACTGTGGATCAGCGTGTCTCATGGTGTCAAAATGCACTTTTCCGCGACAACCAATGGGCAGTGAAATGCATGGGCGGTCCTTTGCGCACGTGTGACAAACAATTACCGAACAAGGAATGACCTGATGACAAGGATGAGGTCACATGGCTTTCTTCTTGAAGAAAAAAAAAATCGCTCCTGCATTTTATTTTCTCATGAGCCATGGATGCAATGTTCAAAAAGATAGGTGATGCACCCCACAATCCACAGCAGTAAAAAAAAAAAAAAAAAAGGGGGAGAAGCGTGGTGCCCATTGGCAGGCCATTGCCTCGGCCAGGTGATTCGAAGCCAGAGCAAAAATGCTCAGCCAAGTCCCCTGTGAAAAGGAGCCAGCATAGCCACCGATCAGCCTTTTTTTCATCTAGAAAGCTGATTGACCAGTTTTATGTTTGGAGCATATTTATTTATTTCCTTCACGTGAGCGTTGTCGCAGTAAAAAAAGAAAATAAGCCCAAACGTGGATGTCATACCAAAGTCATTTGCAAGAGGGGAATACTAAAAAGAATCAGGGAGGGAAAGAGGTATAGTTACTATGTACAAAAAAAAAAAGGCGGCATAACAGGGATAGAGAAAAGGAAGGGGATCGAGATAGGAGTCAGGAATATTTTTTTTCCACGGTGATCGATGTCAGTAATAGCCATAGGCGGAGTATCTTCTTGGGTACCAATAATTGGCAGCAGGGACAGCTGGTGTTGTATAGTAGGGTTGGTATGGTGAGTAGCTGTAACCGTAATTCACACCACTGTAATAAGGGTGGCTATACATGTTCATATTGTAATTTGGGTAGTAGTTTGGGTAGAACCTTCGACGAAGCTGCATCAAGAAGACGTTGAATGCCCGCGTTTTTCCTTGATTTCCTCTGTCTTTACTTACGTCATAAGAATACCCAGGATAAAAGTCATACATGCTTGGAGTATTGCCCATTTTTTTAATTATTCTAAGCTTTGAGCCTTGAGAAGTGAGAGAAAAAAAATGAGAAGAAAGAAAAAAAAAACAAAAACCCAAGCCGTCATTTTCTCCTTAACCTCATTTTTCAGAGAGTTCCCTGACCATCACCAATGGCTGGCGACTGTGGAGGGTGTGTGTGTGACAGTCATGCAAAAGAGGGACTAGCGGGCATTTATTTCTCGAGTAATATCCACTTTTGACGTCATCATGGCCCAACATCATTACACTCGCATTGAAAAGAAAGGGACACTGCCCTTGAAATGGTGGCCGAGACCCTTCTTTAAACTTTTTTTTTTCTTCATAGCGTCATGTCCTCATTTTTTTATCATATGCAATAAAGACAGTATAAACCTTTTTTTTTTTCCTGGACCGTTTTCATGGGTCTGCGGCGACTTGATCCAATCAGACCAATATAACTGTGAGAAGCGTCCGTCAATGCTGAAGCCTGTCCGGCGAAAACGAAAATTGAAAGCGTGTTGCGGGGAACCCTTTCACACACTCTCCTCCTCCAAAATGCTGTTTTTGGGTTGGGTGACAAAAGGGAAAAACGGGCTGTGAAGGGTCGGAATGAGCCTAAACCGTGTGGCACATTAACGAAAAAATAACGGTGACTCCAACTATAGAAGGGAAGGAATGAGGGGCCAAAAACTATTTTGTGATAGCGAAGGTCACTTTGCCGATGACGCTCAACAAGCGGGCGGCATGAACGAAAGGAACGCCATGACTCATCAAATAAAATGAACAGACACTCTCTTGAAGACTACTTCACTGGAAACGCTTTTTACGCATGATGGTTTGCCCAAATTTGGGCATCCCAATCTCAAACATGTTTCGAGCTCTCCCAAGATGTTTTATCTTCATATGACAGGTTTTTTTTTTTTGTTCATTTTCAACATGCTGTTATGTCACAGTTGGATATAAACAAAAAATGAAATAAAAAGCAGCAGCTACCCAAGTGGTGTGCCATTCATTTTCTTCCTTCTTCTTATCCAAGCATGCCCGATTGGTCGTTGACGGTACGTTTTGTTCTACGCGCAAGCAAGTCTTAATCCTTTCCTTTTCTCTAGCTACCCGACACTCCATCTCCCAACTACATCTACGTGAGCGAAATCTCGCAAAAATCCACCGAGAAGACGGGTAAAGAAGGCAGTGCGGATAAAAGTCAAGGCTCACGCTCGCTTATCATCTTTTCCAGTCAAAGAATTCTTCTTGTTTTGTGGAAAAATCAGAGGGTTTGATATGCAGATGTAAAGGCAAACGCAAGACGCCTCGAAAACGCGTTCATTCTTATTTTTTTTTTAAATCCAGGGACAACGATAATAACAGCCAAGTGGCGCTCATTGAATTTGAACGAGAATCAGCTGCTCGCACAGCTGCTCTCCTGAACAACGGCAAGCCATCAGGAGACAAACCTAGCCGTAGTTAACACTGTTTTTTTCTTCTTTTTTTTTTAGCCTTGATTGACGACGCACACATTTCGGTTGGGCCATACTTTGCGTCCGAGTTCACGTTTGATGACAAGGCGAGCGACGATGGAAGTGATGCAGGCCAGGAACCCGCGCCTAAAACCAGAGTGGTGGCCGAAATTCTTGCCAATGGCTACTTGCTGCAAGACCAAATCGTAGCCAAGGGTCTGCAATACGACCAAAAATATCACTTTTCGGACAGGTTCACCAATTACTTTTGTGTCCTGCAAAACAACGGTAAAAAAAAAAAAAAAAAAACTCTCTTTCAGACTCAAGCTGACCGTTGCACTTTAGCCAAGCAACTCGACGCCAAATATCGTATCTGGGACAAAGCCTTGGAAATGCATGAAAAATACAAGATCCAAGAAAAGGTTGACATGGCTGTCAACAAGGCGCAAGAAGCTCTGCAGACCTCCACAGGTCAAAAAGTGTATAGCATGGCCAACCAAACCATGGCTCAGATTGCTGCCGTTCACTATGAAGCCAAGCGCATCCAACTGCAAAAATTGAACACTACCGATCCAAATGATGAGCCGCATCCATCCACGTCCGCTACCGTTGCTCCGCAAAGCGCTTTGGTTGCCTGAGTGCATCGATAATAGCAATGGAAAATGGCGAGACGACGCGTGATTGGGTGATTGCGGTTGTTGGCGTTGAAAAAAAAAAAATAAAAAAACTTGGACAAAAAGGAACGCTTTTTTTTTCTTACTTTTCTGTGATCCATGAGCTCTGCATGAGCAAACCTGCATTATCGGCTGACATTGCGTACAGCATTCCTGTCAAAAGTCAACCAGTGCTGGCTTCATCGTCTACGAGCAGCAAACCAACGTCTCAGTTGCCATCGTCCTTCGATTCTGCATCGCTTGCTCATTCGTGGCGTGAGCATTGTCACAATGTTACAATGATCAAGCCTCTCCTGAAGGACATGGCTCGCCTGAAGCAATCGCTTCAGTTCTCCATCAAGACATTCATACGGCATCTCGAACTCTCCTCTTGCTCATCAGAAGATTTGGCTATGCTGATGGAAGCCTATGTGTTTTGGTCTAAACGAGCTTGTGGCATGATGCCTCTTGTCAGCCTGGTCAACGCTTTGCTCCCGCTTGCTACCGCCAATCCTCCCACCATCGACCTCTCTCGCTCTCTGCACCTGATTTCTGACTCCGGCACGCTGTCTTCGTACATGGCCTTGCTGCTAAGTTCCTTGGACGTCCGTCGATCTTGGCTCAATTCACTCTTAGACTATGACCGGTCCATCCTATCCGCTTTTACACCAGCGTAAGTATCCCTGCGTTTCTAAAATCGCCTGGTGTTGACAGGTTTTCTATTGATGTCAAAGCCAAGAAGGGACCCAGTGCTCCAAAATATACCAAATGTACTTGGCCATGCTGATGGACGATACCTGCCTGCCACTTATCTCTCTGGACGACAGATTTGCTTTGATCAAGCATGAATGGTGCGTGTGGCAGAAGGAAGACAATGGGCAGTACCCAGGCATTGCTCAATGGCTCCAAGTCAGAGCCATATTGCTCTCTGGTGGCAGTAAGTACGAGTGGTCCATATTTGGACTCAGCTTGCCAACGTGTAATAGTTTGCTCACTTTTTTATTTAAATAGATAGCCAAGATCTAAGCGTGCAGTCTTGCTTTCAATCCGTAGCCTTTTGGTTTTGCGAATTCAACGACCATGCTCCTACCGATCGATCCTTTTGCCGCTTTGTTGTAGAGGAATGCCTCGAAGGGAAGGTAAAAAACGGTGGCGGTACACTACTACCTGGAAGAAAGGAACCCACGAAATCTCCCCTTTTTTTTTACAGCTAGAAAAACCCGGCCTTGTGCTCACGCTACTAGATGAAGCATGTCAATGGCAGGAGGCAACAGGGCGCGGATCGACATGCTTATTCGTCCTTGCGGAGCAAGTTCAACATTTGCTGAAGGATGATCGGGTAGTGCAAACCGCCGAACTGTTTGCTATGGTGCTTTCCATGGTGCAAGTCTCCTTGAAGACATTTGCGTACATGCTGACCTACGATCAGTGGTTCCAGGTACAAAGAAAGAAACAATAGAGAGCGTGAAAGGCGATGCTTGAGGAGGACGACTGACAGCTTTATTTTAAAATAGTCAATATTTTTGGATCGCACATCGATATTTGCGCAGAACAAACGATTTGGAAAGGCATGGCTACACACCTTGACGGCTATGCTGCCTCATGAAACGCCCGATGTGCTCCAGGTAATGAAAATTATTTTTTTCAGCACCCCTCACTTACCCTTTTTTTTTCGTGTATGATAGATCCATGGTAAACTTCTGTTTGACCAAGCTGTCGATGATGCTTACCGAGCACATCTTACGGACATCCGCACCGCTTTACTAAGGATGGGAATGGAGGCCTCGTTGCAGCATATGCCTACCCGACTTGGGCAACCAATGGCGTCCAAGAACTCTGCCGTGACCCATGGTTCAACTGCATCAACCAACATGCACTTGTCGTCTTCTGCCTTGCTGGATGCTTCCTCCTTGGAAAAGATAATGAAATCTTACACTGGCTCAGAGTGTGCCACAGTCTCATTATCCCATGATGTCATCTTCAAACCCGTATGGTTCAAGCAAACATTCCTCCCGTCACTAATTAATTGGTCCCCACCGCCACATCTTGCCACAGCTCGACATGACCTTATCAAACTCATCCACAGCAAGGGTAAACTTCCGCTCTCCTTGCATCAAGAATACAAAAAGCAACAATAGTAAATTTCAAGCTTATCCTTTATGACACAGGGGAAAAATCAGGTACATCACAGAGGGTTATTATTTAGCAATGGGCAACGGAGGAGAGGCAGGGCTCTAGTTACCATGTAGGATACTCTTCAGCCCATTAAAGGTCATATCGCTCAAGGCTCCTAGCACACCATCCTCGAAAATGGTGCTAGTTGCAGATTTGAACTGACACCCTTGAGGCAACGGCTTGCCATCGAATCGCTCAGCAATGTAATTGAACGCTTCTGGACTGCCAGAAATTGCCAACGATAACTGGCATTTGTGAGAGATTTCAGTAAGTGGCTCGATGATTTGGATGCAGCAGCGTTTTCTTTTTTTTTTTTTTACGTGTTCAGAGAGACTGTCGCTCACAAAATGGATCCTATGATATTTATAGAAAAAAAAAAGAAATCGTAAGGGGTGAGATGGATGATAATTTGAGAATGAAAGAGTGAAAGGCTTAACTTGGTACCACCTTCGCACCATGATTGCGCCATGTCATAGGCATTTGAGAGCGGGACCACTTCATCATGCTATAAAAATCGCTTAGGATTGTCCGATGATTTCCTGTACCAGGATCATCTACTTACAACAGAGTGGAACATGTAGAGAGGGACCGAGGGAGCGCCGAGGTGACCCATCTCATTCTCACGTATTATTTTGGTGACAATGTCATTATCAAGGTAATCCGAGCGATTGAAGTACATGGCCACGTCCTTGTTCATAAACTGAAATAGATCCATGACACATGATGTCTTCACGTCCTGCCACATTTTCTGGTATTGTGGTTTGATGATTGAAAATATATACTTGTCCATTTCCGGATATTGCTGCGCCAAGCCCATGATGGCTGCGGGGATCAATTGAGAAAAAAATCCCGAATTCACCTCATTGAAGGTCGCGTTGATGTTGACTGGTGTGCTATGATCCGAGGGAGAGAAATGGTTTGAGACCGATTTTTTTTTTTTTTTGTGCTTGTGGCAAGCCACATACCCACCAAGTGCTGCGCCGATGACATTCAATTCCGGAGCATAGGACTTCAGCAATTGAATCGCCCATCCCGAGGCCAAAGCACCTCCAGAGTAGCTAATGGATAAATATAAAAAATCGTCGTTCATCAACCGAATACGAGTCAATGTTTCTGTTACCCGTAGAACTGAATAGCCGCAGTAGATTCAATCTAAAATTAAGGGGGTTCAGGCAGACTGTCAAGGAGGTGAAAATGCAAAAAAAAAAAAAAAAAAAAAAAAAAGTCACCGACCCCTGTCTCACTTCCGCTTGCAAGAGCCGCACGAATACCATCTAGCACGCCATTACCAGAGGTCACGCCACAGGTGAAAGCAGAATTGGGGCCCTGATAATCACTGGCAACGACATAGTAGCCTTTGTCGAGAAACGGGCGAATGAGGGCACCTCCTAGGCTGGGTTGATTGTTGTCAAGGGTGTAGCTTGGCGCACAGTCCATGCTAGCGCTATCTTCAACTAGCTGGTACGACATCAAGGCACTGGTATTGGGAAAGAATGGACGCAAGACAGTGGCTACGGTAGCAATGGGGTTACCCAGGACATCTGTTGTTCTATAAAGCAATTGGTAGGCGCTGGCTACATGGTGGTGTATTTCTACCTCGCGAGACCGAAGGATCGTTCCAGGGTCCGCTTTGGCCAATGTGGCCAGATCATCGTAGTGGTAAAAAGGATCCTGTGTAGGTGGCAACCTGCTGCTACGTTTGGACATGTCGATTGTCATGCTCATTGTCGTTGTGGTGAGACATACAAGGCCAGCAATTGTGGTCAACCAAACCTGGAACATCCTCGATAGAGAAGAAAAGGAAAGGGAGATTGCCCCGATTCGGAAAAAAAAAACTTGTCGGCCAGATCGCAGGTATTTTTTAATTTGATTTGATCAAGGGGTCTCAGGCGGGCCCCAATGCCTTTTTTTTGTTGGCTATTATTTTCATTTGACTCCTTGCAGCGCAAGCTCTGAAGAACTATCGTTAAATACAATAGCTGTTGTAACGAATCCTAAGCTTTCACTCTTTTTCAAAACATGGCCAAATTTTCTATCTCACGCTGCCAGGAAAAGGAGCAGAACCAAATCAGGCAGGTGTCGGATATTGAATATTTTTTCTGGTTAGGAGATCGAGTCAGACGTGAACAAAGGAATGACCGTGCAAGCTGGCTTGGCAACCATCACTAATAGATGTGCGTTTTTTTTTTTTATCATCATGATCATGATGAGCCACTCGTCCTACTACTTACATATTTCACGTCGATCCGTTCCAAATTTTCAACACGGTCATCCACTTGGGTTCCTTTTCTGCAAGCAGAAAAAAAAAATGGTTGGCTATTTACTGCTGTTTGGAAGTTAAGTGATATATAAAAGAGGGTAAAAAGGCAGAGGACTATCTCGAGATGTTTGCTGCTTATTAAGAGCCATAGAGACCAATGCCTACGTTGAGCAGGGTCTTGAGTTCGTCGAAAATGACAGATCCAAACGTGGAGAGAGCGCCACTATCCAAGGCGCTGGTGAGTGTGGTCTTGAAAGTGCAGCCTGCAGTCAGAGGAGCACCGGAAAATCGATTGACAATAAAATTGAAAGCATCCGCACCGCCAGTCACCGCCAAGATGAGCTACGTTGTAAAAAAAAAAAAAAAAAAAAGAAAAGCGTGAGAAGGTAGCGTCTTGACATGGCTGAAACTGTCTTACATGTTCAGACAGCTCGTCGCTTGTGAATTGGATGCTGCAAACGAAAAAAGAAAAGGCAACGGTCAGGAACCAAGAATGGAATGAAAGCATCCAGACTCACTTTGCACCACCAGCACACCAGGTCTGCACCAAGTTTTTGGCGTTGGCATAAGGAACAACCTCGTCATGCTAGACAAAAAACGGCGGTTGAACGACCTTTCTTGGTTTCTTTGCTAGGGCTTACAATGGCATGGTACAGATGGAGAGGGATGGTGGGAGTGCCAAGATGGCCCATTTCACTGGCGCTGATGTATTTCGTCACCACGTCGGCGTTCAAATAATCGGGGCGGTTGAAGTATTGGGCCATGTCCTGTTTGGAGAATTGGCTCATTTGGTGCAGGCACTGCTTTCTGGCGGATTGCCAAAGTTGCTGGTACTCAGGCTTGATGGCCGAGAATACATAGCTGAGGAGATCCGGGTATTGCTGAGAAAGACCAAGGATGCCGGCAGGAATCAGCTCGGAGAAGGAGCCGCCGTTGACAGCATTCAGCGTGGCATTGATGTTGACAGGTGTCCTGGTGAGATAAAAAATATTCGAATCCCAACCCAAAAATCGCATAAAATAAATGTACTTACCCGCCCATGGCAGCACCAATGATATTGAGCTCAGGCGCATAGGTCTTTTGAGATTGCACGGCCCAACCAGTGGCCAAGGCACCGCCACTGTAACCCCAGAGTTGAACCGCAGCGGAGCTAGAAATCTATGAAAAAAGACGTCAGTCTTTCTTTTTTTTTTTTTTTTATATATTCCAGCCTGGGACAGCAATGCTTACACCGGTCAAGCTGGAGCTCGCAAGAGCTGCACGAACGCCATCCAGGACGCCGTTGCCCGAGGTACCGCCGCAGGTGAAGACCGAGTTGGGGCCTTCGTAGTCGCTGGCCATGACATAGTAGCCTTTGTAGAGAAGAGCCTCAATGAGCACTTGATCGAGCGTGGTGGAGTTTTGATCGAGGCTGTAGCTTGGAGCGCAGTCCATCCAGGGGCTGTCTTCAGCAAATTGGTATGACACCAGGGCCCCGGTGTTGGCGTTGTAGGGCTTCAAAACGGTGGTGACGGTGGCCATGGCGTTGCCAAGAACGTCGGTGGTTCGGTAGAGAAGCTGGTACGCACCAGCGATGTTGTGGACATAGCCAAACTCACGTGAGCGAATGATGGCACCATTGCTGTAGGTGGCAAGGTTGGACGGGGCCTGATAGAATGGGTCTTGGCTAGGCGGTACAGATCCGCGTTTGAAAAGTTGAACGGGCACACTGGCCACTTGGGTGACAGCCCAAGCAAGACCGAGGGCAGGAGCCAACAGATGTTGAAGCTTCATACTTTTGAGACTGGAGCAATGATAAACAAAAAGGAAAAGGCAGAGTGAGGACGTTTTTATAAGTGTGGTCGATTTAGGTTCAGGCATTTCAGTGTGGGACAGACTGGGGGGAGGGGGAAAAAACACGGGGAGATGCTGGATTTTTTGTTTTCAACCTTTTTTTGTCCATACAAGGAAGAATACAAGAACAATGATGCTGATACAGAAAATTGGAACAGCACATGAAAAGCACACGGTAGGAAAGGAAGATGCCATTGCTTTGGAACCGTGACATCATGGTTGAACAGAGGGGTGATCAGGAAACTTTGAATTTTAATAGCATTGTCTTGAAGGACGAATAACAAGTAAAAAAAAAATTGGCCATGGAAAACGCTCGGTAACACACAAAATCTTAGTGCAGATGACTGCCTCCCATCCAGAAAAGATAAATTGCGAATGACAATGAGGAGTGTCAAGCACGATTTTTTTTAAGCTCTCGGCGTCTTAAAACATGCATATTCAAAATGATCTAGAAAATGAGCAAGTGGAGGCTACAAAGGCTTCCTGGTTCTGCTAGCCACAGCACAGAGAAAAGCTGGATGATGCATGATGGTATGACAATGTAAAAAAAAAAAAGATGCGTCAGCAATGTTTTTCTTGGAAAAAAAGAATTTCCCATCCATTGAGGGTCACGCCTTCAAGATCAAAGTGACACAAGGGGATTCTTTCATTGTTCAAAAGCGATGAGGTTACGCAAATCTCCCGTTCATTTTCATTTCCCACCAACTTGGACTTTTTTTTTTTTTTTTTTTTTTTTGACAGAGGCATCGTGTCTCCCAAAAACAGAAAGATGTACTGCAAATGGACACTGTGACGCTTTAACCCTGTTTTGCTACCCCAGAACCTGTTCGCTGTGGAATTTATTTTGACCGACTTCGGCTTTGTTTTACCCTGGAGGCTGATCAGGGGATGCCAGGCGGATCTCTGTTGCCAATATGCGATGCCGATCCAGTCAAAGTACAATAGAACACGCCAGGCCCTCGTGCCCGAGAATGAAACTCCGTCATCCCTCCAATGACTGTAGATCTCTTCTTTTTCACCAAGGATTCTTGGCCGCCGTCTACACGGCAAACAGCCATCTCATGTGGGCTTATGCACGTCGGTATGGTAAGATGTGTTACCGGAGGACAGAGTGTACCCTCTATCTCAAGTATTCTTCTTCTCTTACCAGGATACCTGTGTCATTTGACCCCAAGCAAAAACAAAAAAGATAGAAAGTCTTAAAAAGGAGGCGCATGCGTTTGCACTGTTCATGGCCATAAAAATGCTCAATACCACTGACGGTTTTGGCCGCCACTTGGACGACCTATCTGAGCCAATGATGCAAGGGGTAATTCTGGAGCAGATTGGTTCGATCATGCAGGGTCCATGCATGATGATATGAAATGAAGTGCGTATCGGTTGACAGGAACAGATCTCGCCATGGATTCAGCTCAGGTCTTACCATTTGGCGCTGGGACATCCGTTGTTTTGGATTACCAGAAAGCATGACCACTTAAATTAACAGAAATGAGCTTCCCGCCGTGTCCCCTTCTCCAGTAAGTAATAAAGACAGATCTTTGTACGCTTCATACGTTCGGGTTGCAGGGTGTCATTTGACTTTTTTGTCAAAAAGTAAAAAAATCAAGAAAAAGGAAAGGAAGGATCAGTCCAGGTTGCGGAGAGGGACGGCTGTTGGTGATCACCAAGAAAAAGCCATGTGTCCTGCGCATGTGCCCAATCATGCTATCGTGTCAAAAAGCGGTCAAAGGGATCTCATTTTAAAAAAGAAACAGCATTTACTGACGTTGATAAATAGAGGTATGTGGGATGTAATGGAGAGGAGACAACATGAGATTAAAATAAAAGCAGTGAGCTACGAAATAAATAAAAGACAGGAAGAGAAAGGGAATGGACAGAGGCGAGCAAGAGTGCGTCATGTTTTTTTTTTTTCCTAGTTGAAAGCACGACCGTTGGAGATGGCAGCATACATAGCGTCGATTTCTTTCTTGTAGGTTTTGGTAGCAATTTCGCGCTTGAGCTTGAAGGTGGGCGTGAGCATGTCGTTTTCTACACTGAACTCTTCAGGGGTCAGGGCAATGGCTTTGAACTGTTCAAAGCCCTTGAGGTCATTTTCCTTGCCAAAGGCGACGAGTTGTTTGAGCAGTTCTTTTTTGACGGCGTCGGATCGGTAGATATCATCACCGTTTGCGATTTCCTTGGCCCAGGGCACAAAGGAGTCCTTGTCGGGCACAACAACGCCTACGAGACAGGCTTGAAGGGAGTCACCATACACAAAGGCCTGGGCCACCAGGTGGTGCTTGCAGTAGACCTGCTCGACCTTTTCCGGGGCGACGTATTCACCTTGAGACAGTTTGAAGATGTTCTTTAGGCGATCGATAATGATGAGGCGACCGGCTTCATCAAAGAGACCAATATCGCCAGTGTGTAACCAGCCATCGGCATCCAAGGTTTCTGCCGTCTTGTCGGGGACCTTGTAGTATTCGCGCATGACCGAGTGGCCCCGGATACAGATCTCACCTCGAGGATTGGGCTTGTCGGTGGAAAGATAGTCCATGTCGGGAACGTCGACCAGCTTGATTTCGGAGCAAGGGAAAGGAATGCCCACAACGCCCGAGGTAGTGTCGCCGTTCAGGGTCAAGCAGCCGCCACAGTAATTTTCGGTTTGACCATAGCCTTCAAACACATTGGCTGAGAAGCAGATACGCATGAAGTCCATCACGTCGGGTGACACTGGGGCTGAGCCACTAAGAATGAATCGCACACGTCCGCCCAATTTGCTGCGAATCTGGCGAGAAGAAGGGTGAGCTTTTTCTTTCTTTCACTTTTTCCTCCTGTTTCCAATGACTTACTTGAGCAAAGACCAAGCGATCCCACAACCAATGGTTGACAGTGCGATCCAAGTAGGACTTTTTGCTTTGGAAGGCGCGGTTGAACAGGTAGGCACTCAAGCCGCCCTTGGCACGGACACCAGCCAACACTTTATCGTAGATGCGGTTGAACAAACGAGGCACCGAACAGAACACTGTAGGTTTCAATTCAGCAATATCGTCCAACAATTTCGTAGTGTCGCCCTGAAGGAGAAAATAAAAAACCGTCAGCCATTTTACTCACAAACCAGTCCTTTTTGGGTGCCCATGCTTACTTGGAAGTAGCCGATGGAGGCACCACGATAGACATGTAGACCAAAGGCAACACGTTCAAATACATGCGCCAGAGGAAGATAGGAGATATAGGTATCAGTGTAGTCGACAGGAGCGAACGTGCCAGCATCGCCTACGGCAGCCACAGCACTGACAGCAGCCACACAGCTAGCCTGGGTCGATACGGCGCCCTTGGGTACGCCAGTGGTGCCACTAGGCATCATAAAAAAAAGGTTTGCATGAATGATCAGATGACAGTGGGCGCGTGCCTATTTTTCATTTCCTTCTCCTACCTGGTGTAGCAGATGGTGGCAATGTCATCAGATTTGGGCAAAGGAGTATCTTGTTGACTGGAAGCACCGAGGGTTTCGACATCCTTGAACAGATGAACGGACAGGCCAGCTTGTTCAGCTTGTTGCTTGTCGGCACTGTCAACTTGGGCGTCCATGGTGACGATATGCTTCACAGTGGGAAGACGATCCTTGAGTTGAGTGATGTTCTTGACCTTGTCGGAGGTGGTGACAATGACTTTCATGTCGGTTTGATTGACAATGTATTCAATAGCTTCGGCACCAAGGGTGTCATAGAGAGCAACCACGATGAAGGATTGACGATAACATGATTGTTCAGTGATAGTCTATGACAGAAAAAAAAAAGCCTGGGCATGAGAATCATGGTTGCACACGAACCCCAACCTTTTTTTTTTTTTTTGAATTTCTCGGCTTTACCCACTCAGGCTTGTTGACAGCATAAATCCCTACAGATTCTTGCCGAGATATGCCCAATTCCAACAGACCTTTACCAATGTTTTCCACTCGTTGGCGGACTTCTTGGTGGGACTGCCACTCATATTCTTGAGCAACACCGTTTTCATCCATACGACGAGTTCCCAAAAATGGACGGTCTACAAGAAAAAAAAAATAGGTTGATGAGCTTGTTTTGACAACGTGATTTCATCTGGTCCCCCTTTTTTGCAGGTGTGCTTCTCCCCACAGCCAACCCAAGGCACTCTCCTCCTTTCCCAAGCACTATGGATTTCACACACTCGCCCTCCTTTCAGCGCGCATGATCACTCCACGCTCGTGGTTTTCACTGAGCTAGGCCCCCACCTCTTTATCTTGTTCGCCAAAATAAGTGGTGATCCGCCTCATCCGCTCTTTTCAGTTGTTGGTGCATAAAGAGCATTACCTCCACCAATGGCGTTACCAGCCAAGTACAGGTCCCAGAGGGTTTCGACATTGTCAGGATGATCAATTAGCTTGTCGGCAAATTTGAAGTGTCGCATGACAGCCGTTTCGCCATCTTTCTTTTGGATGCCGGGAGCAGGCACAGTGTAAGGAGGTGAGAATTTGCTAGGCATCGGTTTACTACAACACACAAGTTTTTTTTATCAAAAAAAAAAAAAGAAGTAATCAAGAGAGGGAAAATGAAAGAGGAAAAAAAAAAAAAGAAAAAAAAAGTTTAAATAAGTGATGGGGCAGTGGCCAAATTTGGGGGGGGGGGAGGTCCAGCACTGAATAAAAAAAGGGAGTCCACTGGGATACTCTATCATGCATCCAAGGAGTTTCCGTGGAGGCTCTCAGGTTTCCCGGGTTGTTTTGCCGTCACCGTCATTCATGAGTACTTGGAACATAAAAAGGAGGAAGAAATAAAAGCGGTAGCTTGGCAGCTTCGTCACAGCCTTCTCAATTTCATGAGCTGTTCTTCGTCATCAGACCCTTTTTTATGGTGGAAAGCTCTTTTTTTAGGATCAAAAGAGGGAGGCCAAAGGAGTCACTCGTAGAGCAAAGGAGGATGAAAGGGAAAAAGGGGCGAGACGGCCTTTCATTGTTGATAACAAAGAAACCATCGAAGCGTCTGGTGACTGCGAGGCTGCTGTGCTGCTGGTGATCGACGGTCTTTGCTGTGCAGCTAATTAGATCACCAGTTTTATGAAACCTTGGTGATCGCATCCATCCGCCCAATAGCTATGACCTTTGCAAAGTAGCTAGGCGCTGTCAAAAAAAGACATCTCAACGGTGGCAAAACTTGAGAAGCAAAAAAAAAAAAAAAAAAGGGAGGCCCTCTCTAGACTCCTTTCAGGCCAGTTCTTTTTTCATGGAGGACCACGGTCACGAGCTACACACTCAGGGTCAGCAAGTCACGAAATAAAAGAGAATCACGTTCAGGTCTTGGAAGTTGGCACTTTGGACAAAGCATTGCAAGGAGTGCACGTCACCAAGCTTCTTTTTTGTTGAGCCTCCCCCCTTTTTCACGTGTTGCATGGGTGACATACATTCCCTTTTGGGCGACCCAGCGATTGGCGGACAACAGAGTCCTCGAATTTCCAAGCGTGAAGGAGAATGCACTGACCATGTCTTTATTTGAATTTCGCCCATTTGATTTTGCCGTCTTCGAGGGTGGCCTGGATGCCCATTTTCGACAATTCCTCGGGTTGACTTGTGCCGATGGGGGTCATGGAGCTGATGGCGTCCTGGTTTTCGCTGTTGTCTTCTAGAACATGACGCAGAGCCACTGTAGCGTATTCTCGCATGACTAATGACAAAATGGTTAAATAGCCCCATGAAATCCATCCACCACTTACAAGGATTGGTATCATCAATCTGCATTTGATTCAATATCAGACCTAATCCACCCAGCTCTCGGACCTGCAAACATAGGCAAAAGATGAGGTGACCTCGGCCAAGAAAAGTCAAATCAAGCTTACTTCATTCTGAAAAGCCTTGTCCTTGTAACACAGATTGCCAATAGATTGGACCAGCTCACGCTTGACAAAGCCAAACCCGCGTTTGGCTTCGTCCTTGTCCTTCCATTCCACCATCTTATCGCTTTGCCGCAATAGTTCTATCAGGAAGAAGAAGAAGAAAAAAATGCAAGATGGTGTTTATGGGCATGCTGCATAAGAAGGCTTTTTTTTTACCAATGATTCTTTGCATGCCATGACGTTGGCGCCAAGCGGATCGGATGTTTTGTTGGAAATGGCCGTCATTGGTCAAGGCCCAGTTGAGGGTCTGTAAGATGAGGACAAGGCAGGTGTGCATGAGATGGGCCTGGTCCAGATCCAGTTTGGAAACCTGGTCTTGGTTGTTGTCGAGTGCATGCTCCATCACTTGGGTGGCCTGATCACACAAGGTGCACAACAGGTCGCAGATAGCGTTGACTTCAAGAGAAGTCCAAGGGATAGCCGCAGCGTTGCCCTTGTACAAACTCAGGTCCAGTATCTTGATGACCATGGTTTGCGATTGATTTGTCCACTCGCTGCAACAATTAAAAAAACGAGCTGTCATTGAATCATTCGTGCACCCCGCTTTTTTCTGTTTACCTCGTGCGTAACCGGTCTAGCATTTCCACAAAAAAGCCGTGCGTCAATAATTCAGACATCATGAGATATCTAATGCAGATTCGTAATAAAAATAGGAGGGATGACTAAGCCTGCACTAAAAAATGTGTGGACTTTCCGTACGTGAGTTCAAAATGCTTGTTTGTTTCGTCGTCGAGATATCGTTCGCCTTCAAGTAAAACAGCCTTGAGGATGCTGAGGCCATTGGTGGTTTTCACCAGCAACTCGCTACACATAAAAGAAGGGTTGTTGTTGGCGGTCCTCTTCTAAGCTCCTGATCTGCTTACCACCGGGAAGCACTGTTGCGAATGCTTTGGTATAATAAAATAAGTACAGCTGTGATGGCGTCTTTGTCAATGGTCTCGACGACACGGCTATGAATATAAAAAAAACGTGGTAAGCAGGCTCGGTCCGATCCATGGGGCACCTACGTCCAAATGGACTTGGTATCCGTTTCACACCACAAGGACCAAACTTGCTGCAAGACACTTTCATTGCCTGTGATCATGTTGCATACGGCTTGCGTTGCCAGTCGCACCACCATCACATCTTTGTGCAAAAAAAAAAAAAAAAAAAAAAAAAGGTGAGCGAAACTGCGGAGAGAGCTAGCCAGCTTACGGTATTCCTCCATGCTGTCAACGGAGAGTCTGATCAGATCTACCAAATCAATGATCACCTTTGCATCACTATTATAAAGAGTCAGAGAGCAAGAAACAGATGAAGGTGCATGTTAAACGAGATCATGCGAAAAAAAGGTACCATGCCAGTTGTTGGGCTACAGGATTGGCAGCTGCAGCATTTCGTAAAAGCTTGATCAAAGGAATGACCCAGTCATGTTGTGTTTTGGCTTGGTCAGACAGCAGTTTATGCGCACTGGACCAAAGCTTCGGCTGTTGGCCAAAGTCGATACTAATTGAAGATGGCTACTTGTGAGAAAGAGACGATGATCGTGGTTGATTTTGTTGTTGATTTTAAGCTTTTACCGAAACTGTTGATCTTGAACAGATTGTTGGATAGCTTCATTAAGTAGATCGGCAGCCTGCTGATCAGCAAGACTGCCATGAGCCAAAGCATCCAGAGAGAGTATGGTTCTCGACATGACTGAGCTAACCAAAAAAAAAAAAAAAAAATGGAAGAAGAAACAAGAGGGGAGGGAGCGGCGCAGGCTATCAAAAAATGCAGACACTGCCAACACCAGCGGTCCTGGATGGCTGGAGGTGTATGAACACTAGAGAGACTTGAAAGGATTCAGTATGGGACATTGGTGACACTCAGCACTCCTGACAGACCCTAGCAAGAGAGATTGGTTTGAAAGTGTTTGCCCGTTTGTTCTTTGTTATTGAACGACACAACTGTTCGATCAAATCATGCAAGGCGTCAAGTAAGAGAAAGCAAGTACGAAAGGATGCTGCGGACAGTAAAGCTAGTCGCGTCTTTCCTTCTTCTCTGTTTATACTGGATTTGCCATCACGCAGGTGTTCTCCTGAGCTTTGCTAGTATCTGGGCAAGCTGCAGCCACCACCCATGGACGCAATCAAGCACCTGTGCCTGTCATGTCTTGGGTGGTCAATGTCTCACTCCCCATCCTTCTAGTTTTAACCAATGATAAGGCACGACCTGCCAAAGGTTACCTTTGAGCGATCACCTTTGAGCGCAAGTATCCTCGAGGTAAGCTAGCCATCTTAGAGAGGGAAACTGCGTCGAAACATCTATGAACAGGGTATACGTGGACTCACTCTTCGTATGCATTGGATCCATGAAGAAGCCAAGGTGTTGCATGATAACTGGCGCTCACTCCTCCATCTCATGCGTCAACGCAAGCTGGTTTTTCATGTCTTGCGCCCTTTTTTTTTGGGTGGAATTAATCGCATTTTTTCTTTATTGCATGCCCCTCTTTTTTATATTTACTTGCGTAAGCGAAACTTTTGCTGTTGACGGTAGCGAAGTCAAAGTTGGTGATAAAAAAAAATGGCACGAGCCGCTGACTCTCCCCCGTCCTCTGATTACCCCTTTTCTTCCTGTTGTCCTTTCTGTTGTACACGCATTGGTGAGTGTGAAAATCAACGTCGATGATTGCCTCCAAACCAACCTCTCTCTCAGGCTTTCTGCCTTCCATTGTTTTCTTGCTTCTTGTCAATGCGATTTTTTTGAATTTCCGCCTGTCTTTCATCATCCGACAAAAATTTTCAAGAAGCAAGGTTTGCACTGCTCCTCATTTTTTTTTTCTCCTTACTTTCCCTTGCTCTCTCTCTCTTTTTTTTTTTTTTCCCTCCCATCTCGGAAATACATAATTCTTACCCTTCTTTTTTATTTATCTTTTACTCTGTTGGCTGCATTTTGTGTTGTGCATTGGAAACCTCTTTGTTCATTAGAATCCTCATTGACCACCCGTTGATTTTTTTTTTTTTTTGGGGAGCACCATGACGGATACATTGATATTGTCCCAGCCTACGCCTCTCACCACGCCTCCACCCTCCACCATGCGATTGCCTTCTCTTGACACTTGCCAATGTGAGAGTTTGCAAAAACAGTGCGCCTTGCAGGCAAGCGAGCTGTCGCAACTCAAGGTCCAGCTCGACGAACGTCACCAACAACTGGACAGGCTGGCCAAAGATATGCAGGAACTCAACACAAAATACGTTGCTGCCATTGACCGTGTCGCCGATATCCAGCATGAAAAGGACCTGGTTGAGCATGACTTGGAAGAGCTTTCCTGTAAACTTTTTGAAGAAGCAAACGACATGGTCGCCAACGAAAAAAAGGAAAAATGGATCCTCGAGACCCAGCTCCAATCTGTGCAACAGCTGCTAGCCGACGAACAGGATCAACTGTGCGAATTGCGCCAACGCCTACGCCAATGGGAAGACTTGCACCAGCGCAGACGCCCCTCCCACCGTCCTTCCTCCAAGAAACAGAAAAAAAACACCCCAGCCGCTCGCCGTCATCCATCCACCTTTACCCTTTCCTCGTCGTCGTCCTCACCTGATCATCTTGACCACCTGGACGACTCCCTGGACGACCTCCACTCCTCACCTGACCACCTATCCGTGCAGGAGGAAGACAGCGATGACTGCTGGGAAGACGCCATAGAAAACATCGACGACCCCCAGGTCCGGGCACAACACGACATGGCCCTCTTGCACCAAGCTACCGCCCTCCCCTCCACGCCTACGACTGACTGCATCCGTGCTGTGTCCATGCCACCACCTCGTTCCCTGCAAGTCTATCTCCGTCAGTGTACTGTGGATCAGATCCAGCTCGACGCCTTTGACACCTTTGTGCGCTCAGCCAGCTCTGTGCCTCTAAAGAAGCTGTCCCAATTCCCTTTTATCAAATATTGCCAGCTGGAAGACGTCGAGCCTTGTTTGAGGTTTGGACCCCAGTCGCGCCTGTCGGTGAAGAAGATGATGGATTTTCTGCTGCATCAGCCCTGTTGCATTGAGCAAGTCTCCTCCCCACAACAGCATCAGGCATACCTTCAACAATCTACCGCAGCCGTGCCTGCCGCCGTCGCTCAGCGCAATTTATGGGATCGCTGGCACTCGACCTCCCATCCCTCCACCAACCAGCCAGCCCAGCCCTCCCCAACATCTCAGCCACCTGACGAAGGCTCCCAGCGATCCTCTGCCGCTTCTGCCGACGACATCACCATTGTTTGTATGGCCTGCGGCCTGCCGCGGGACTACAGCAAGCAGAGCCCCTATTACCAGTTTCGACTGCATGACGCCGACCCATGGCTGCCCATCGACCCTTACTGTCGTGATCGCCTCGTTGCCGTTTGCGAATTCTTCGTGTACATCCGCAACATCCATCTGCGCCTTTATACCCACCGCTCCATTGATGACCTTTATGCTGAAAATATCCGTCTGCGACTCCAAATGTTTTATTCCAGGTAAAACTCCAAGAGGACGGGAAGACATGGCGGAGAACTCTGTCCTGACCGCGCCCCCTCCTTTTTTTTTTCTCATTTAGACTTGGCACGCTGCCAGTGATTCTCAATAAAATGGGCCTGGACCCAGCCTCTGTCGGAAAAGCTTCTGCTCCTGATCAAGGCTATGTCTCGGATGTGTCCCAGGAAGCTGAACCTGCCTGCCCATTGCCTGCTTGAACACTCTTCTGTCCTCCTCCTCCCACCAACGTCTTTATCAAAACCTAGCATGATTCATCTCTACATCCCCAAGAGTTCATCCTGGACTTTTAATAAAAACAGGAAATCGCATAACATGGTAATAAAAAAATAATTAAAAAAGTGCATAGCCAAAGGTTTTCTCTATTCGGATGTAGAAAGGCATCTAGGTGTGGCATGTATCATAGAGGTATGTTGATCAACGTTTCACAGGATGTTACTGAAGTGTGAGATCGGCAAGATTGGTTTGAACCATGAGACAGGTGGGATCATGTTGACCGTTACTGAAGAAGCATAGGGAGCAGCATGTGCTGTGGCCGAGAAGATGCGGCAGCGTTTCATGGGGTCGCGCTGGCAATGGCGCGATGGTGGAAGGGGAGGAGAGATGATAGGCCTGCGATGTCATTAGGTCCAAAGACAAGTTGGCTTGCGGGGCGGTGCTGAAGGTCAAAGGTGAAGAGACAGCGGACATCCAGTGGCTGATGCCAGGTGCAGGTGAGAACGAACCCAGGTCATCCAAGGCAGGCGACGTGGGGAACGTGGTTACTGTAGACGGTGAGGGTGGTGACACGCTATTGAAATCCACGACTGAACCTTGTGTCAGGGGTACTGTGTCGAGGGAGGTAGAAAGCACCGCTGCCAGCGACCCAGGTGGTTCGAACGCGGCAGCCGACAAAGGAATGGTGAAAGGAGGAGGGGATGGTGAGCGATGCCGCCTAGCATGGCGGCGACGTGGCCAAGACCCGATCCATTCCCGCCTCTGGCGTTGGTCTGCGTCTTGGGATAACGGGCGCTCAGTCAAATGGGGAGACAGCATCGGCAAGTGTGTAGGGACGATGTAGCTTGGTGCTGGCAAAGTGCCAGAAGAATGACGACTGCTAGGCATCACCTTGGATGTATGAACGGTAGGGTTGGGAAGCGATCGCTGGAGGTGTTCTTGGGAGCTTGGGCCTGGATCAGAAGTAAAAAAAAAAAAAAGAGAGGAGTGTTTGGGCGTAAGATTTTTTTTTCATTCTCTTTCAAGATGAGCAGCTACCTTGTGCTGGAACAGGAATCATAGGGAGAGGCAAGGATTTAGGCAACGGTAGGGAGGGTCGGGCAGGAAGTAGCTTGCGTTTGATGGCTTTGGCAAAGCGAATAGCACGAGAGACCGCCTTGTCTTCGGTTGGCGACGGTTTTTGGCACAGCTTTTCCAAGCAGCGGTTGTAATGAGCTGTATAGCCAGCGTTTCGGAAGCCACGCTGATCGAAGGCTGGGAACTGCTGTTGACATAAAGGACATGTAATATTCATAAGCAAGGCAAGCCCTTCTTTTTTTTTTAAAAAAAATACGTGAAAGAGTAGAGGAAGATCTCAATTAAAACGACGCGACAAGGTTTTTTTTATTTATTTATGACAGAAGCGAACAATCAAAGGGGGCGGACAAAGAGTAAGATATGTACAGTGATTGAGTGGTATGTTGGAAAAAGAAAAGAATCCCGAGGGGGAGGGGTAGTTCTGTGCTTAAAAGGGTTCTTCTTGACCAATGCTGAAAACAACTTTGGCCCATTTTGGATTACTTGCCCAGTCAATGTTGCTTTCCAAAATCAATCCCTAAACAATGAAATCCAAAAAGCAATCTCAACTGCATCAGTTAACACGATACAAGGACTCCCAACAAAACACTTTACCAATAGGATGTTACGTGAGATTTCCAATCGATTTTTCATATCCAGGAGCCTAAAAATGGAGTAACTGTCAATAAACAACAAAGAGAATCCAAAAATAGGGAGATCAGAAATTGCTTTACTTGTCCTTGGTGCGTTCGACAGGCTGAGAAGACGTTACGCTGCCGTAATCCGTCGTCAACTTGAGAGGGTCCATCGAATCTTGAAGCTGTTCAAATTCACAAACGAGATCTCGATTTTGCTTGCGAAGCTCTAAATAAAAAAAAAAAAAAGGGACCGTGTCAGTCACTGGTATCGCTTTTCCATGGCTCCTGCTGCCACTCCATGGTAGCCGCTGTCCGCCCTTGTCCACCCGTCCTGCTTGTCTGGGTCCTAACCTGAGGTTTCATAGCTCAGGTTTTCGCTTTCAGTGTCGACATTCCTGAGTTCTTCCAAGAGTTGATTGATCTGCACCACCAGCTTATCTCTTTCCAAGATCATATCTTCCGCTTGGCGTCTAAAAAAAGTTGTAGAAACAGGGAAAGGTGAGTTGCAGCATACAGTTGACGGCAGGCCTATAGGCTGCGTTCAGTGGTTTTTCTCATTTTCGTTTGTGGATGTTGGCTTACAATTTCATGGACAGAGCATCGCCAGTGCTGGTATCTTGGACAGGGTAGAGGGCTCGTAGGGCGTAACTGCTTCGTTCCAGGCCCTTGGCAATCATATCTTTGGTCACATTGAACTGTGTCATGGCATCGGCTTTGGATCGAAGATCTTCAAGATGACTGCTGTAAGCTTGTTGCTGTTGTAGGATATCTTCGTCGGTGAGCATGGTGACATCGTCATTGTTTGGAGGAGTCTGCAATGCGAGTTTTCGTTGGAGGATTTGTGTTTCAAGCCACTCAATTTCCAATTGGCTAGCCAGGATTTTTGATTCTTTGGGAGTGATCACGCTGCTTTTGGCCTCCATGGTATATAATCAATTCAATAAAAAGTGCTGAAGAAATAAAAAGAAAGAAAAAGGGGGAAGCTTTTTTTTTTTTTTTTTTTGCCCAACCCCGCGACTGCCCAATCACAAATGACCTGTCCGTGGGCCACCCGCCGCAGGAATCGTGCATGTTCAATGTTGACGTGTGACATTCAAATTGCCATTTGGTTAGTCGGTGATGACCGACGTATGTTTCTCGGTAAAACTATAAACCCATGGCGACCCTTGCGCAGCCCAGTTGCTCCGAAACCTGCAGCAATAAATAAAAAAAAATCATGCGTATTCACACTTCCTTCTAGGACCTCACATGAATACCTTGCAATTGCCTCCCGAATTTCTTCCTAAACCCGTCAAGAGCGAGATCAGTCCACGAAAAATTGCCATTGCCTATGACCAGTCTGACCAGAGCGATGCCACGTTTGCCAAGGCCATTAGAGACGGGTTTCTACTACCCACAGACGATATCCACATTGTGCACATCACCGACCAAGACCGGGATTGGAGTCATCTCTGGGGAACCACCATGTCAGGCGGTGCCACCTACATGGTGCCAATAGAAGGTGAACGTGAACACACCTCGACCGACATCTCTGCCTCGTTTGCCAGCAATTTGCTTAATGAATTGAAAATGGTCCTCGTGAAAAATGGTGTAAGGACAACCGATTTTGCGTCATCACCGCTGGTTATTCATTTCTGCATTTGAATTAGTTTCAGAAAGTCACCGTTGATAGCATAGTAGGCAACCCAAAAAATTCCATCGTGGATTATTGCATAGATTGCCGCCCCGATATGCTGTTGTGTAGCTCCCGTGGTTTTGGTTCCATCAAAGGGTAAAAAAAAAAAAAAGAGCACTAACAGGGTTGTTTCAATTCGTTTGACCTGGTTTTTTTTTTTTACGCAACTGTAGTGCTATACTTGGGTCTGTGTCCTCCTACCTTGTGAGACACTGCCCTTGCCCAGTAATGATCGTCAAACTGACCGATGAAGAGCTGGCGGAGCGTAAAAAATTCGAAGGCGTCAAGAAAAGGAATTTTGCTTTGGTCAGCGGTAAGAGCTTGCCACGAGTGAATGCGTGATTTTAATGCTTTATTATCCTAGATATCTGCCATGAAAAGAGTTCTTCTTGACACTTACACACTCTCGTACAAGCTAGGCAATAAAATTTTCTAACGTAACCTATCGTAGTAGGATCCATTTGCGGCGATTGAAATATCAGCGAAGAGTTTTTGGTGTTTTTTCATCTTCAACCAAGTTGGCTGGGCGACCTTGATTGACGGACAGGAGACACTCAGCACCATCACCATTCATGAATTTGTAGTTGTGTGCAAATCACAGAGCGATCCTCTTTGGCTCAAAAATGACGGGTAGCATTCTGTTTTATTTTCAAGATGTCCGCAGTGGCCCCAGGCGATCTGGTCAAAAAAAAAAAAAAAAAAAAAGGAAAGAGCAAAAATCATCGAGCACCGAACTTCTCCAAAGTTTGCATGGATGCAGTGCATGATGAAAATCCCCGGTCATGCTGACAGCATGGCGAGGAACAGCAGCCATGGACAAACGTGGTCCTCCAGCTAATTTGGAAACCCTGCCCTGATCTACTGTCACCAGTGCAGCTGGTTCATCCCATTATGTTGCTAAACTGTTTGATACTAAACTGTTTCTTTCATAATTGACATTAATAAATCTCTATCAATCAGGTGCTCCGATGATAGTCAATCAAAACGGGCATGTTTAAACGTGGTTTGTAAACGCCTTGGCTGAGTGCCTGTGCTTCCATGGCTGCTACTGCATCCATGCAAACTTTGGAGAAATCTTGCTCTTCCATTATACACAGCAGTCGCTCTTGCCGAAAATAACTAGCCTCGCTCGATTTTCCGGTAGTAAAGGAAGAGGATGGAAATATTCCAAATGACATAAAACGAGCCACTGAGCGTCCATACGGGATTACATAGTAGTTTATTGCTTTATCATAGGCGTAAGAGAGAAAAAGAAAAGGGACATGTACAAAAGGAGGAGAAATGTATAAAAAAAGATAGGTGGGCGAGGGGAAATCAATAGAGTTTGCGATTGTCACGGCACGATTTGATTAATGGGATCAAGATCTTGGTGGAGTCAGCCTTGGCCAAAAAAGGATGGGTCAAGAGAGTAGGCGCGTCAGGTCGCTCATCACTCTCGACACGAAGGGCGAGGTTTAGAAAATCGGAGAGGTGGGAGGACAAGGCGTCAGGGTGCTGGAGCTTGGGCGTGCCATTGGTAGCAATCAGGTATAATGCCCGGAGTGGGTTTTCGTGAAGGTATGGCGGCTCGCCTTCGATCATTTCAATGGTGAGGATCCCAAGACTCCAAATGTCGATCTTGAAGGAGTACGCAGAGCGGGAAATCACTTCTGGAGCCATCCAATAGGGGGTGCCCACCATGGTTGTGCGTGTTTCTGCATCGTTTAGACGTGCACAAAAGCCAAAATCAGCTAAAAAAAAAAATGAGACCTTCTTCAAATGTGCGGCTGCCTATGTCTTACTGAGTTTCACATGGCCATTCAATCCAAGCAAGATGTTGTCCGACTTTATATCCCGATGAATAATGCCAAGGTGGTGGAGATGCGCAATGCCCTGGAGGGTTTCGCGGCAGACGGTGGCGATCTGAGTTTCGGTCATCATGGTGTTGGTGACGACGTCGGTAAGCGAGCCGCCTTCCATGTATTCCATGACTACCCAGAGCTCCTGATAAAACACAAAGGAGTCGATGTAGTTGACAATATTCTTGTTGCGGGCGTCGCGCATGATAAGGATCTCGTTGATGATGAGTTCTTTTTTGGGTTGCTGCTGGAGGCTGATTTGCTTGATGGCCACAGAGATATTGGTATCGACAGATTGTGCAGTGTACACACCGCCCGAAGCACCCTGGCCGATTTTGAGCATGTTGCGATATAGCTTTGTGGGATCGGCATCGGTGCACACGGCGCGCAGCTCTGCCAAGAGAGAGGCGTCCTTTTCGGCGTCCTTTAGCTTTCGTTGTTCACGGCGCATCACTCGGGTTTCAAAGGAGGCCATGTCGGCGGCAGGGTCGAGCGGCGCAGCGACAGGGGAGATGTAGACTTGACTGTCGGGGTGATGGTGCTGCTGCTGTGCAAATCGCGGAGGTAGTATGGGCTTGGAACTGGAGAGGGTAGGGGGTGAAGAGGTGGCAGGGGGGGAGGACACGGACACCGAGGGAGGTGGGTGGTCAAAGTTGGGTGGTGAGGGCTTGGTGGATAATGGTGGTTTCGGTGGCGGAGGAGAGAGGATGGTGGAAGATCGAGTAGCATGCAAGATAGACATCCGCTGAGCAACGGAGATGGGTGGCGGGATCGAAGGCGGGGTGGACGGGCGGGACGGATGTAAGGAGGATGGAGAAGAAGAGGTGGTGGTGGCTGGTATGGAAGTAGGTGAAGGTTTGGAGTGAGTGGAGGAAGGGGAAGCATAGCCGGGCGGGCGGGCTGGTATAGAAGGTGGTGATGGGGCGACGGAGGAGGAAGTGCTAAGCGAGTTGGGTGAGGTAGATGGCGACGTAGAGGTGCCAGAAGCCAGGGTGTCTTGGTCATTGACAAGCACCAGTTTGGGCCGGGTGCGTGTTGGCAGAGGAGGAGGTTCGGCACGGGATGGAGGGTGGATGTTGCCTATTTTTTCCCAAACGCTTTCCTGCGACCGTTCCTTGGCTTCCTTGTAAAACTCTAGGACATCCAAGACCGCCTACAAGCATGAGAAAAAAAGAGTGTGTCAGCCTTGGCGTTTTTTTTTTTTTTTTTTTTTTTTTCGCATTGCCGGCCGTTTTACCTGCGGATTTTCTTGTTGTTCCCTTTTCGAGATACCACTTTGCTGCAACAAGATTAGCCAGTCTCTTGGCAAACCCGTGAATTCGCCTGTTTGTTGATTGAAACCAACGTGCGTGACATGGACCATATTGTAAGGCGACGAGATTTTGCTTTTGGACGAAGGGGCTGGTTGTGATAATGGCTGACTAAGTAAATCTATCAAAATCAAAAAAAAAGGTGAGCACCAAGGCGCTTATCTCTAGGCGACTTACCACTGACACTGCCCACCACTTTGCCAAAGACGCCCTTGATTGTTTGAGTATTAACGTGAGCGGTGAGGCCGTTGAAGCGTGGGGGGTCGTCTTCTTTTTTCTTAGTGTCATGTAGCGATAGCGAGGACATTAGAGCAGGGGATGGGCGAGGTGGAGGAGGAGGAGGAGGGAACAAGGTGTCTGATGGGTTGTGCATGCGTTCTAGTTGCCCATTCCCTGTGGCATGAGGAAAGACCTTTTGATGTTGGAGCTCATGTTGTCGTTGATGGTTAGTGTTATCACCAGTGGCATGGCGACGGATATTTTCAATGACAGGCTTTGGAGGTAAAAGGGGTTTTGTCTTTTGTGATGAAGAGAAGGTAGGAGCGGATGACTCGGCTCTACTGTTGAACAGTTTGATGTTGGCCGACACAATGCCTGACGGTGGGGACGGTGGGGTGGACATGGTATCTTTTTTTTTTAAAACATATAAAAAGGTAAACAAGTATTAAAAACTAGGTGAATTACAGGTAAGTATTAGAATACAAGACAAAGAAAGAACAAAGAGTAAAAAATGAGGAGGAAGAGAAAGACAAAAAAAAAAAAAAAAAAAAAAAAGTCAGCAAATACTTCTCTATACTGTAATTTGGGCATCACGCGCTTCTTTTTCTTTACTTTTTTTGAATGTCGACGGATCCTTATCCAGTTGTCATTGCCATTGACTTTGGTAAGCTTGATTACTTTTTTTTTTTTTTTTTTCTTCCATTGATCACCAATCTAACATTGTTTGGATTCGCTTTCCCACTTCTCTATCAAAAAAAGGCACCACATTTTCGGTACGAAGTTTGGTCTGCTGCCGACTTTTGAACAAGCATTGTTTGACCTGTTGACTTTCCATGCCATCATTATAGGGATGTAGCTACGCCGTTAAGCATGAAGAAAATGTCTATGATGTTGTAGGTTGGCCGAAATACCAAGGCTTTTACGGAAAAGTACCTACGTTGCTCTATTACAAAAACGCCAGGCTTGTCGACTGGGGCTATGGCGCTCACCTCGTTTCACTAAAGGTAATGCTACTTTGGCAGGACGGCGAAGAATGACATCGTTTTTACGAGTAGCCTAAACAACAAGGCAAGCTCATGAAACGATTCAAAATGTGGCTCATGGACCAAGAGGCTGACCCAACAACCGTCCAGACAACCATCGCCGATTACCTCGAACACCTGCATAGCCATGTCTTGGCCACACTTGCCCGCCAATTGAAATCCTACCATCCAGACCACTTTTGTTATGTAAGCCTGCCCCGGCTTTGAATGTCAGCGTTGACTGTTTCTGTAGTGCATCACTGTGCCAGCCATTTGGAGCGATCAGGCCAAAGGCCATATGCGACAAGCCTGCGTGCAAGCAGGCATCCTTCGACCCGAAGACCCCCTGGAAAGGCTCTCGTTGATCAGCGAACCCGAGGCGGCGGCCCTGTACTGCCAGCAGCTGGCTGACCAGCACCTTCACCATGGCGACTGTGTGATGATGATCGATGCCGGCGGCGGTACGTTGGATTTATCACTCTACCACGTCAGCCACACCACATCGGCTCCGATCCTGGAAGAAGCCATTGCTGGCACTGGAGGAGCATGTGGCAGCAGCGACATTGACGAAAACTTGCGGATCTACCTTCTGTCTGTGCTCGGGCCTCAAGCAAAGGACATGCCATCTTGTACGATGGAAGACATCTTGACCAAATTTGTGGAATACATCAAAGTAAAATGAGATGGAGTCAAACCGAAAGGAAGTTGCTGACCCCCCTATAGCCTGAATTCGATCCTCAGGGACCAACGATCCAACTGGACATCCCAAGCGCAGCGCTTGCCTACATTCAAGACGGGCTTTTGAGCGAGGTAGTGTACGATGATGATAAAACATGAGACCCAGAGCCAATGTATCTCTTTCAGGATGGCTGTTTGCCGCTGGACCCACTGATTCTAGCAGAACAGGTGTTTGATCCTGTCGTCAACAAGGTGACCCAGCTCATTCAACTGCAACTGGATGGACTGCCGCGGACGGTGGACCTGGCCTTTTTGGTGGGCGGTTTTGGAAGCTCCAGCTATCTGTATCAGGCCATCCACCATCGCTTTGTGCCAGCCAACATCAAAGCACTGATGGTACCTCCCCGACCGGACATGGCCATTGCACGTGGCGCTGTCTATCACATTTTGCAACCAAAGCGCATCCACAGCAAGGTGCTCCGGGTGACGTATGGCCTGCGAACGAGACTCCCTTTCCAACAAGGCATCGACGCTGAAGACCGAGCCATTGTGACGTCGGATGGGATCAAACGCTGCGCCACCCGCTTCGACATCATTGCCAGCAAAGGTCAAGTCTTTCAGGTCGGGGAAAAGATTAGTCGTAGCTTTTGGGTCCGCTATCCCAAACATACCGAAGGCAAGTGACCCGAGGAAGAGGAGAGCCTTTCATTTTGGGTTTCGGATCATGGGGTGTGTCTCACCCATCCCCTCTTCTAGCCGACATCTACGTGTATGATGGAGAAGCACCTTGGCCAAGATACATTGATGACACTGGTGTGACCAAACTTGTGGACTTCCCAATCCGGATGCCCATGATCGAGGGTGCTGCGCATGGGGACCCCATTGATATCACCATTGACTTTGTGTTTGGGCATAGCGAGCTGCAAATAGATGTTTACGTTCATGGGAAACACATCCAGCTCACTACCCTCTACCGTTAGAAAAACCTACTAATAAACAATGCTTTGGGAACCCGTCATGGTAAGAGTAATGAGGTCATTGCATGAAACGTGATGATTGGTTCAGCCGCTCTGGCTGCAGCGTTCCCACCCAAAAAAATGAGACCTGCCTTTTTCATTTTTTTCTTCCTTTTTCTATCCTCCATTCCATTTTCCTGTCTTTATCTTTGTTATTATTCTTATTTTTTACTTTCTCTGCCATTGACTCTTGTTGAACTGCATTAACCATGTCCACCCCACGCCGAAGGATAGAAACTGATGTGATGAAGCTGTAAGTAACATATGTTTTTTTTTATTTTATTTCTCAAGGGTTTTATGTCATCGTCTTTTAACATCGCTAACGGAATTCATTAGGCTGATGAGCGATTATGAAGTGACTCTTGTAGATGACAACATGCAAGAATTTTATGTTCGTTTCCATGGACCCACCGATAGTAAGTCACGTTAGGTGAATAGCCTTGGAACTCATCGATTTTTTGGTCATAGCTCCTTTTACTGGAGGGGTGTGGAAGGTACATGTCGAGTTGCCAGATCAATATCCTTACAAGTCTCCAAGTATTGGCTTTATTAATAGAATCTTTCACCCCAATATCGATGAAGTGTAAAGCGTGACCTGCCAAGAAAAAAAAAATGCGCTCAAAACTGACTTTTTTATTAGGAGTGGTTCCGTGTGCTTGGATGTCATCAATCAAACTTGGAGCCCCATGTTTGGTAGGTTAGCTTATGATGCTGTAGGTGCACAACGCTGACCCTCTTTTTTTTTTTTTTTTTTTTTTATAGATATGATCAACATTTTTGAAGTGTTCTTACCCCAATTATTACGATATCCCAATCCGACCGATCCTTTGAATGGCGAAGCTGCTGCTCTATTGATGCGCGAACCTGCAAAATATGAAACAAAAGTCAAAGGTGAGAATAAAAAAGAGTTTCAAGATAACAAGGCTAACATGTTTTTTTTTTTTTTTTTTTGTAGATTATGTGAGCCGATACGCAACAAGCGAAGCGGTGGATGCTGTGGGCGAGGAAACCTCGGAAGATGATGACGACATGAACTCAGTCAATTTTGCCAGCAGTGAAGATGAAGCTGCTGGTATGGAATTATGATCCCGGCTTCCCCTCACTCTTCCAATGCTTGGATTGATTCCCCCCTCCCTTTCTCCTTTCACGTCTTTTTTTTTTTTTTTTTTTTTTTTACTCTCTCGCTCCTCCTTACGCGATCCTTTTACCCTTCTTCTCTTGTCTTTTGCAAACGTGATTAAATTTGTTGGGCACGAATGAAATTCAAAAAAAAAAATCCCCCACTTATCAGAAAACGTAATGCAAATCGAGTTTATTGAAGGATGAATGGAATCGATATCTAACAAATTAAGATCAACAAGAGGGTTGAGGGATGGTAAAATACAAGAAAGAAAGGAAAGGAACAGGTGAAGGAGAACAACAGGCAGAATGTGAGGTATCATAGGGAATGAAAGTTTTTCAAAGCGGTCCACTCAAGGGCTAGCCTTGGCGAGGGCGGCGTTTGATGGGAGGTTCGCAGTCCAAATGCATCATGTTATTGTTAGGGCCATGGATGGGTCGGCCTAGAAAGGAGAGTTGATCTTGAAAGGGCATACGTCGCTTGATATTAGGATCGTCATGACTGAAGCTGTCGGCATTATCCGGGTTCATAGCAAAGGTGTTGTGTGACTGTTGCCAAGGAATAAATGGGCCAGGAACGTTCAAGGTAAACTGGGCTTGTGGATCCATTTGAAAGGGCTGAAAGGGACTAGGTGTGCAAGGAGAAGTCGTTGTTGGCTGCGGCAGATGGTTGGATGCAGTAGGAGAAGACATGGAATGGGTTGGCTGGATAGGCAGGGCGTCGTTGGGAAGAGTGGAAGACAACGATGGTGAAGGATGAGGACTGGATGCCGTTGGAGCACACGGGCCAGCGAGATCCCCCATCTCATTCACGAGCTGCGCATTACGTTGTCGAGCGAATTGTAGAAGATCTTGCACGGGGAGCATGCCATGTTCACCATCGGTGCCATTGGGATGAGAGCTGATGAATTCGTACAGATCCTGGAGCGCTTGCTGATAGCCCGATCCGTATGCTTTTCGATTTTGAACGAGCGAATCCTTGTACAGCGTCGTCACCTTTAGAGCAGCTTGTTTGAAAGAATCTAATAGGGCATTGTCGTTGTCGTCGTGGCCATCCAAGATACCAGAGTTTCTGTTTGAAGGATTCATTTCAAAAAAGGGACCAAAATGTCGGCAAATGTTATCGGTTGGTGCAAAGAAAAAAATAAATGAAAAGAAAAAAAAAAACAAGGATCAAACTGGAAAACACAAAAAAAAAGGAGATAGAGAAAAAAAGTTCTTTTTCGCTCGCCGTTCCATGCGGAAAAAAAAAACGGAACAAATCGTTGGCCAGAGTCTTCCCTCTTGGAAGCAGTGACAAAATAAGTGACAAGACAGTTCATGTGTAAGAAACACACTGACCAATGAAGCAAATCGCCACGGGGAATCAAATCTTGACTCATTTGAATGTTAAAACCCGTAAAAGCGAGCACCAACTTTTTTTTTTTTAATTTTTTTTTTTTTTGGTCACCTTTTTCTTTCACCTTCTTCATTGCTCCTTCTACCATGACAACCATTTTGATAGATAACTATGATTCCTTTGTTTATAATGTTTACCAGTATCTGTGCTCACAAGGCGCAAACGTCAAAGTGTTCAGAAACGATAAGATCACCATTGATGAACTGGAACAGCTTGAGCCTGCCAACATTGTGATTTCACCTGGCCCTGGTCATCCGTCGCACGATTCTGGCATCTCCCGTGATATCATTAAACACTTTGGTGGGAAACTGCCTATCCTGGGTATTTGTATGGGTCTCCAATGCATTTTCGACGTGTATGGTGGCACGGTGTCCTATGCCGGTGACATTCTCCATGGCAAAACCTCCACCATCAAGCATGACAACAAAGGCTTGTTCCGCAATGTACCCCAAGATAACCAGGTCACCCGCTACCACTCCTTGGCTGGCATGCCCGACACCATGCCACCCGAACTCGAAACCACAGCCACCACCGACGACGGTATCATCATGGGCGTCCGTCACAAGCTCTATGCGATCGAGGGCGTCCAGTTCCATCCCGAGAGCATCCTCTGCAACAACGGCCACACCATGATTGCCAACTTTTTAGCTCTAAAGGGAGGCTTGTGGACGGACAACCCTGCGACGGGTGTGCAGCCCAAGACCATTCCCAAGCCTGTCCTTTCTGCTGCCGATCCGGAAGAGGCCCAACCCAACTCTTCCTCCGACACCAAGCCGCCACCCACCACGCCCTCCACCGCCACGCCCAACGGTGTCCCCACCATCTTGCAACGCATCCACACCCAACGATTGCAGGACATCGAGGCTGCCAAGCAAGTCCCTGGCCAGAGCTTTGAAGACCTTGAAAAGCTCATCAGCTTGCATGCTGCACCTCCTCTCAAACACCTTGTCCAGCGCATGAAGGAAGCCTCACCTGCTCTCATGGCCGAAGTCAAGCGTGCCTCTCCTTCCAAGGGCGCCATCGATATCAAGGCCAATGCTGCCGAACAAGGTCTCCAGTACGCCCTTGCAGGTGCCAGTGTCATCTCTGTCTTGACCGAGCCCAAATGGTTCCGCGGCAGCCTCAACGACATGCGCCAAGTCCGGCAAGCCGTCGACCACCTCGCCCACCGCCCTTGCATCCTGCGCAAAGACTTCATTGTCGACCCTTACCAGATCCTGGAAGCCCGCCTGTATGGTGCCGACACCATCCTGCTGATTGTCGCCATGCTGAATGACACGGAACTCAAGGATCTCTACAGCTTTGCCGTCGATCTGGGCATGGAACCACTGGTCGAAGTCAACAATGCCGACGAGATGGCCCGAGCCAATGCCCTGGGCGCCAAGGTCATTGGTGTCAACAACCGCAACTTGCACAGCTTTGACGTCGACATGGACACCACCACCCGACTCGCTTCCATGGTGCCAGAAGGGACCATCCTGTGCGCTCTGTCCGGCATTGCCAGCCGAGCTGACGTCGAGACTTATTTGAAACAAGGCGTCCAGGGTCTCCTGGTGGGTGAAGCCCTGATGCGTGCCTGGAACCTCCCTGCCTTTGTTCAAGAACTGATTGGCCGACCCCCTGCCCAACTGCATGTCGCCTCGCGTGCCTTGGTCAAGATCTGTGGCATCTCTACCCCCGAAGCTGCCCAAGCAGCCACCGAGGCTGGCGCTGATTTCATCGGCATGATCTTTGTCCCCAAGTCCCGCCGCTGTGTTGACGTCGCCACTGCCAAAGCCATTGTAGATACCGTAAGAAAGACCGCTGCCCAAGAGCCATCAGAGGACGACACCGAGGACACCGACATTGCTGTGAGTGACTGGTTCGATGTTCAACGCACTCTGATCGAACAGCGTCCTCGAAAACCGCTGGTGGTCGGCGTTTTTGTCAATGCCACTGTGTCGCATATGATCAAGGTCGCCACCCAAGTTGGCCTGGATGCCATCCAACTCCATGGATCCGAGGCCGTCGAGCTGGCTCGCTTCTTACCCCTGCCTGTCATCAAAGCCTTTGCTGTTGACAGCCAAACCAATGTCCCCCGCCTGTTACCCTCCCTTGCCCAGCCTGGCTATCACCACATGGTCTTGCTCGACGCCAAGGTTTCTTCCCTGCCAGACGATCAGCAAGGGGGTCATGGCGTTGCCTTTGACTGGTCCCTAGCCAAGCAGGTCGTCCAACACAAGAAATCACCCAATGGATTCCCTATCATCCTCGCTGGCGGCCTCTCATCCACGAATGTCGCAACCGCCTTGCACCAAGTCAAGCCCTGGGTGGTGGATGTCTCCTCTGGTGTCGAAACCGACGGTGTGAAGGATCTCGACAAGATCCGCGAATTCATTTCCATTGTCAAAACCACCTCTTTGCAATAGCTCTCTATTTCTGCATAAACACATACACATCCATTTTTTTTTTCAGAGAGGACAAAAAGACATGGAAGGCTAGCATTCTTTTTTTTTTTTTTTTTTTTTTAACAATGGCATTGATATCTAGAGTGGGGAGGGGGAGGGGGTAGGACGGATATGGGTTTATTGCTTGGGTTCTTCGTCTTCGAGTTCTTCGGGAACAATGCCTTCCTTGATCAACAAGTCTTCAAGGTCACCAGATTGGTGCATGTTCATCAGGATATCACATCCTCCGACAAATTCACCATTGACGTAGAGTTGAGGAATGGTAGGCCATTCGGTGTATTCCTTGATACCCTGTCGCAAATCGTCATCGGCAAGAACGTTGAAGGTCTGGACCTTGTCAGCAAAATCCACTCCTTGCACTTGTAAGATTTGCACAGCTGCGCGGCTGAAACCACACTGCAAAGGTAGAACGCAATAGAAAAAAAAAAAAAAAAGTGAGCTTCTTTCATACATTTCTCATGTGGTCTTTCATTTCTTTACCATGGGTTGGTCGGCAGTACCCTTCATGAACAAAACAACAGGCTTGGATTTGACATCCTATGGAGGGGAAAAAATGGAAGTCAGTTGGTTTTCCCCTGTGCTGTCAAACTCGATCAGGGATCCGTGGGTCGAAAGTACCTTGTCCAATTGCTGGCGAAGGGAATCAGACAACCAACGTGCAAAGACAGGGGTGTTGGGGCGAGAATGGACCAATGGTCGCACAATGGACGACTATGGGGTAGACGGCAAAAGCATTTAAGAGTGGGAGTCAATGTTTGTTACGATGCAAGCTCGACGGATCTCTTAACGATCTTGATCCATGCGCTATTTCGTTACAATGTGTGACTTACGGTTCTGGTGGCAACACGGAAAAAGTTCATGATAAATGTTTGCAATGTAAGTTAAAGAAGAACAAGAAAAAAATAAAAAAAAGAAAACAATGATTTGTCACTGACCACCTTCCTTTTTTTTGGCTCAAAAGAATGGGCCAATGGGGTCGTGGGTGAGGGTCACACTTCAACACGCCTGTCGCTTTTTTTTTTTCTTCCATTCATTTGAGCCATACTTTTCTCCTTTTTTTTTTTTTTTTTTTTACGCAGCCTACGTTTGTGGAAATGGAGGTCACCTTTAGTCATTTATACAAGCATTCGGGGTTCCATGTCAGCATCTCCCCCAATGGAAAGTATGTGGCTAATGTGGCTGACACCCGGCTTGTGATTCGTGATCATTCGCAACAGCTGGTTGTGATGCATGTGTACGAGACGAATCAAGCCATTGATTGGTGCCAGTGGTCGCCCAACAGTCAGTACGTTGCCACCCTCAACAAAAACAAGGGCGTAGCCAATGTCTGGTCCATCAATGACACATCGTGGAAAGTCACCTTGTCCGATCGCCGATTTGGCATGGAGCATGCCTGGTGGGCACCTGATTCTTGCGCCATGCTGATACCCAGCCGTTACGAGGTACATTTCCCATATCAGCTTTCCTTCTTTCAATCGTGTATGATACTGACCTGTCTGTTTTTTTTTTTTTAATTCCTCCTTGCCAGTTGCAACTGACCGTCTGGCTGTTCAAGCGGAAAGAAACCAGAACGCTAGATAACCCAAAATACGCAACACAGGGCTGTTGTGCAAGTCCCGACGGCAAGTATATCACCGTTCTGCAGATCAAGGATGCCAAAGACCACTTGCTGATACTGGATGCGACTTCCTTTAGGCTTCTGGTGGTAATATACTGCGACTTCTGGAAAAAAAAAAAAAAAAAGAAGAATGCAACCTTTTGGTGCTCAACGTCCTGCTTCTCTTTTTTTGCTGCGTAGGAATTTGATCTCGATACAGCCGATGCTACACATGTGTCTTGGTCACCCGATAGCCAATTCATTGTCACGTTTGACAATAGCATTCAGGTAAAGGCTTTTTGGAATGGATCTTTTTGACGTATACCTGACCCGTCAAACGCGTGTTTTCTTGCTTTGCTTTGGGTAGTACAAGGTGCTGGTGTACGATCTACGAGGTCAACTGGTGTGGACCTACAGCGCGTATGAGGAGGGCCTGGGGATGAAGTCGCTAGCGTGGTATGGTCACTGGCTGGCGCTAGGAAGTTACGATGGAAAGGCAAGTCAGGCTTTCTTAATAGGTAGGCCAGTAGCTGACTTTTTTTTTATGCAGGTCCGCATGATCCACAGCGGGTCGTGGTCACTGTCGGCTACATTTCATCATCCAGCTTCCATCAAAGACGTCACTTCCTCGGTACAGACGATGATCTTTTATGACTAGCGCCTGGCTCACTTCTTTCTTTCTTTCTTTCTATTTTTGGATAGGCGGTCTATGAGGAATACGTGCTTCCGAATCAAATCAAACGATCGCTAGAAACCTATGTCGATTGTAATTTTATTCTATTTATTTTCAGGCGGGACAGGATCTCATCTCTTTTTGACAGACCGACAAGTATCACGGCGCCCGCTACAGCTTCCCATCTTACGACCAGAATACCACCAGCCCAACCCCAAGATCGGCATAGGTCATTGCAGCTTTTCTTGTCAAGGCAACTTCCTTGCTACAGTCAATGGTAATCACGAGAGCAAGAGAGAAAACAGAGAACAAAGGATGGATGGATTTTTGATATTCATTCGGGATGAACCTTGATAGACGCGATGCCGAACGTCGTTTGGATCTGGGACCTAGAGCAAGGCACAAAGTCGGCCATCTCCCATTTGCATCCAGTGAACCAGATAGCCTGGAACCCCGCTCAGACGGTCTTGGCCATTGTCAGCGGAGAAGACCATCTCTACTTCATATACCCCGGTGCTTCCGATGACTGGATCGCCCACCCAATCCGACTGGCACCCGGTAAAAAGAAAACTACCGGTGTTGGCTTCCTCGCTAACTTTTTTATAGGGCAAGTCTCGATACGCCAAGTGCATTGGAGCCCGGATGGCAAACACTTATTAGCCCTAGACCCAAAATTGTATTGCTTTGCATCCGTGTTTGGCATGAAACACAAATAAAAAAAAAACAATAACTACAGACAGAATGGCAAGCGCTTTTGAAAAAATACGCTCATTTTAATTCATGGTTTTTTTATTGTACAAAGCCTTGGGTAACAATGATAGAGAGAGAGAGATAGAAAAATGGGGTGATGGGGGAAAGGAGGCGATGGGAGGATAAAAAGAGAGAGAGAGAGAGATACAAAGATGGGGTGATAAAAATAATACAAAGAAGCAGGGAAGAGAAGAGAGAGGAGATGGATGATATGGATGAGGAGGATGACAGATGCAAACAGCAACAGGATACCAGATCTAGGTAGCAGGAGCAGAAGCCGTAGCAACAGGCACACCCCGGCAAACTGGGCAAGAGTTGTGCGACTCCACCAACCAGCGATCGACACACTCCACATGAAACACATGGCGACACTTGAGCACGCGCACAGGCTGTTTGGGTACAAAATCGTCAAGGCACACAAGACATCGGTCGGTGTCGTGCTGCATACAGTGTTTGGTCGAGTCGTCCGCCCAGAGCAATACGGGTAGAGAGGCATCGATGGCTTGTTGGGTGGTGGTGACGGGGCGGGCAGGTCCAAGTAGGTTGGAGAGCCACAACAGTTCTTCATAAGTGGGCTCGTCTGAAAGTCTAGACAAGGGCAGGGCATGGTGTGGCCCGCTCCACACATAAATTAACCACCGCCCGCCTGTGGCAGTCGTGCCGGTGGTTGTGTGGCTGTGAGTGGACGAGGCCGATGATGAAGGAGAAGTGGCTGCTGAGACAGAGTCGGTCGTGGCCGTGGAGGCGGACGAGGGAGCCAGGATTTCCCGTAATGGTAGGGACGCAGAGGAAGGAGGAGCAAAGATCTGAGGCGGAGGCGGGGGAGGATAGATGTAGGAATTGTTCATGGAGGTGTGGTTGGTACGGTTGGACTGGATGGACAATGGCATGGATTGCAAAGTGGCAAGGGACGAGGAGGTGGAGATAGCAGACTGGGGACGTCGGTGGAGATGATGCGAGAAAGGAACAGCCCCGGTGGGAGGAGCGGTTGATTGGAAAGGGGTGGTAGTGTAGGAAGGAATGGTAGTGGTGGGGGTGGGTGGTCGGTGAGGCATGGGATGGGAAGATGGTTGGGCGGAGGATGGCTGAGTTGCTGATGGTTGTTGCTGATTTTGCGCAGGGGGAGACGGCCCGTCGCTGTTAGTACGATAGCCAACAATGAGAATGGGCACAACGGCAGAGGGGGAAGGATTGGAGGAAGCAGAGGATGTGGAATTGCGGTGAGCAGATGACGATGCTTCTTGCTGCTGGGGTTGGTGTTGCTGGGGTCGAAGCGGCATGTGCATAAATCTGAAAAAGGAAGAGTTATCATGGACTTGGATACCGCCACTGGAAGCCAGGTGGTCAGCTTGTATGGACGGCATAGATGACATGACAGCAGCTGATATGACCTCGGACAGCATTTGCGAGATATCTGAAGTGTTGGAGATGCCAGAGGTGGTGGATGCGGCTGAACTGTTGGTATGAGGGTGATGATGAGGGTCGACTTGTAAAAACGTCAAGGAGGGATGAGGACCGGTGGCAGCCGCAGCAGCATGGGTAGCAGCCACAGTCGCTCGACGGACAGATGAGGTCATGGAAGGGGCAGTCGTGTTGGTGCGTTGCCGTCCAAACCGTCGGTTGGCATGGCCTGGGAGGCGCCGAGACAAGCGACGAAAGAAGGACATTGGCCGGTTGGATGTCATGGACGATGAGTGGAGCGTCCTTGTTGAAGCATTGTCATGACGGGATGTTGTTGAAGGTGCTTGTCCCATCGTTTAAAAGAAAAGAAAAGAAGAAAAAAAAAACAAAAAAAGCTGTAAAAAAAAAAAAAGCCCAAGCTCACGCTTCGGGTGATTGGTATCCATTGATTTGTCACTCGGCAACCATGTGGTCATCTCCAGCGTCTGGAAACAAAAAAAAAAAAAAAAGTTTCAACCTTTTCCAACTCTCTCCATAGTCAGGATCGAATGGGTGAAGATTTATTTTTTCTACACCAAGCAGGAAGTGGATTATGTCCCCATTTTACTTTTTACCAGGCATTGCATTGCTCATTCATAAGGAGATCCAGCCAAATTTGGGAACAAGAAGAAAAAAAGATATGCTTGGAAAAGGAGAAAAGAGAAAAACTGTAGCATGCAACCCACAAGACACTGAACTTATCGGTTTTTTTTATTCGAAGAAGCCTAAAAAAAAAAGGAGAGAGAGAGAGAGAGAGAGAGAGAGAGAGAGAGAGAGAGAGAGAGAGAGAGAGAGAGAGAGAGAGAGAGATGGCGAGCATCAGGACGTCAGAGAGACCACATCCATGTGGTTCTCTTGGTTGAGAGATGGTTGGCTGGCACAGGGTGACGCCTCGATGGAAGCATCGGCATCTTCCTTTTCTTGTTGCAGAGCTAAGACTTGCTGGCTAAGTTCCATACAGGCATTCTCCCACCGAAGTCGCTCTTCCCAGAGCTCCCGCAGCTTCTTGTAGGCTAATCCACTGAGGACTTCAAAGTGATCACGCGTGTTGTCCAGGGAGGCCTGCAGCCGTAAGCGCTGTTTACGCTCCTCCGCCAGCTGACGCTCTAGAGCCTCGATCGTTGAGCCCGAGGAACTGGCGGGGGAGATCAAGGATGAGTCGGCGATGGACGAAGAGGAGGGTAAAGGTGGTGATTGATCGTGATGGGGGGATGGTAGGTCAGGTAGGAGTGCCAGGGGGTCGTCATCGTGATCATTGGTGGGCGACGGCAGATCCGTGATCAGGCCAAGGCCAATGTTTTTCTTGTCCTTGTGTTGGCTCAGAAGAAAAGCAGAGGGGTCCTGGATAGGCATGGTCTGGACTTGGACATGACGGACATTCCCTCTTTTTTGTCTTTTCGCATTCTCAGCATCCTCGTCGAGATCCAGTTGTTCCTGTTGGAAGGAGATGGACAGCGCACGCACGTGCTCTTCGCCGAGCACTTTGGCTACAACGTCACTGGGAATGGGCCGGTTGGCGAGCTGGCAACGTTCCAGGCGCTGCGAGAGCGCAGCAACGATGATGTCCATATTGTCGAGTTTGGAAAGAAGAGCCTGTTGAAGCGCAGCAGGCTCGGGCTCGGGCTGTTTCTGAGACGTGGTTGGGCCAGGCTGGAAAGTGTCGTGGAGGACGGAGGGTCGGTTGGTGCGGCTGCTTCGTTGACTTTTGATACTGGCCGAATGGCGGAGGGAGCCGCTGTAGAGGCTAGAGTCACGGCGATGATGACTGGGTAACATGGGGGACGTGGGTAGGAGAGAATGGTCGGAGCCAGCAGTGGCAACGGGGCCGCGTGGACTGATGGCTGGATACGGCGGAGGCGGTGCATTGGTGACGGGTGTGGGCGGGAATTTGGGAATGATTTCGATATAGTTTTTACGAGGGATGGTATAAGCGGTGGACCCGGTAGCGTAGGAGATGGCGGAAGGCGAGGAGGGAGGGGCGGGGGGTGGGGCAGGCTGGGGCTTGGTGTTTCTAGCCATGAGAGACGGCCGTAAGCTGACGGAGCTGGAGCTGGAGTTGGCAGGAGGATTGAGGCGTTTGCCCTTTCGAATCTTGAAAAAGTTGGTGGAAGAAGGCTCGGCTTGGGTGGATCGCTGAAACTCTTCAGGACTGGTGTTGGAGAGGAAATCGGCAAGGGCTTGCGTGCCGGTGGTTTTTTTTCGCCGAGGCTGGCTGTTGAGTTCTGTTAATTCGTCGTTGATTTCATCATCCTCATAGTAGCTCATGATCCGAGCATCTTTGGGCTCAAATGCATGTTTATGAGTCATGGAATTTTGTTATTGTTATGAAAAGAAGAGAGGGAAAAAGATCAAAAAAAGAAGGGGGGGGGGTTCAACAAAAAGGCTGACCAGTTGCATTGTCACACAAAAAAAAAAAGATAGCCCTCCTTGTCGCTTGTCAACCAGCATTCAAAAGGGGCAAACCTTTTTCTTTTGTGCAACCCTATTTGTGATGTAGGTAAAAAAGGAGAGCAGGATGGGGTGTCTTGCTTACATGTTTTATTGATGGATGACAGGTCAGATAAAGACGGAGGAATGCACAAGAAAGGGAGAGATCATCAACGATGTTAGGTAAGGGATCATGAATCGTCGGCTCCTTGCTCTAACCACTTGGCATAACGTTCCAGGCGCTGTTTTTCATCTTCGTCGTCTTCGGCTGTGTTGCCTGATTTTTGGTATTTGGTCTTGCCATCATAGATTTCTGCGCTGATTTGTTTGCCAGCAAAATAGCGGTTGTTCATCAACTAATTAAGCAATAGCCACCGTTAGCGTTGTACAACCGCCACGATCCAGAACCTATCTCTTTTTTCTTACCAAAACGCATGCTTTGGCGACTTTGGGCTCACCAAATCGGACCGAAACGATGCCTCCAGGAGATTTCTACACGATGACAAGGTTTTAGTCTTTAGGAAAAAAAAAAAAAGTGGGACGTACGTCATAGAGAATCACATTGGTCACTTCTCCTAACCTTTCGCATTCTTCTCGAATATCTTCCTTGAGTTCCAGAATCAGCGTTGGGTCATCCTTGAAGAAAAACAGAAAAAAAAAGGGTTAGCTGGGTGAGAGAAAGGGGCGAGCCCAGACTTACATCCAATTCCTGCTGGGTGTACATGTTTTTCAAAATGACGATTTTTGCAAACTTTTCGCTCTTCTTGCCAGTCTCTTCCTCGATCCAGTCTAGCTTTCTGAAAATCAAAAAAAAAATAAAAGGGTCGGTCACGTGCGAATACTTCATGAAAGAGAGTTCCCGATGTCATACCTGTTCAATTGATGCAACTTCTTCTTTGCTTTGTTCTTTGCTGGCTGCTTCTTGTCAGTAGAGGGCTGTTTTTCTTTGAACACGGCCTAAAGTAAGAGGTGAGCGGAGACAAAGCACTGACCACGTTTACCTTTTGGACATTGATACGTGTAGATTTGTCACCGGGACGCAAATCACTATCGTCCAGTAGATTGATGGCCAGGGCAATGGATTCCTCTCTAAAATAGGTGACCAAAGCATCCCCTTGAAAGTTTCCATCCTTGTCTTTATACAGCTTGATTTTGGGTTCGCCTATCGGGAAAACAAAAGTCAGCTTTTGACAGCTCTGGCCATCTCAGCCATGCCTTACCAGTTTCCAAGTCTTCCATCACTACGCCGCATTTTGAAAACACCTCATTCAACTCTTGGACTGTGGCATCAGGAGGAACGCTGGTGACATAGACGGATGTGTTCTTTGGTTCCTTTCTTGGCTTCTTATCGACATGTTCTTGAGGCTAACCCGCCAAGGAAAGAAAAATCGAGAGTGAGACTGGTATGGCACGCCTTGTTCTTACCTCTTCATCATAGGTATACACACGTTTCTTTTTCTTTTTGTCTTGAGGTTTGGCCACGGGCTCCTAGATGTCGTGAAAATGGGAAGGTTGAGTGGATCTGAGAATGGAAAGCGGCCACTCACCGATTCGTCGACACCTTCCACTGCATAGGCAGATTGTTGCTGGGCAATCAATGTTTCGTTATACTAAAAGGAAGAGATCACATCATTACGCTATGTTGCGATACTACTTCAGCAGCTACCATCCTTTTTTATGTTTACCATTGGAAACCACGCGTTCAAGTTTTCATCAAATTCAAAATCGATGCCGTCGTCGCCTTTGAAGGCCCATTTTCCAGTTTGCACATTACGGGACATGCGTGGATCTTTATCGAAATCCTCTTTCTTGATCGATGGACCGTTCATGATTTGTCGGTGAGGGTTGAGCAAAAACGTGAAAAACAGAGAACGAAAAAAGCCGGCTTTTGTTATTTTTTTTTATTTTCACCTTTCGAAGGGCGGCTCTGATTGGCTCGTTTTTTCAAGGTTCATGCGTTCAAATTCCCAGCGTTTTGAAAAGCGCAGCAATCTATCAAAAAAAAAACAATAATAATATGGACGACCATTCGACCAAGAAAGCGTCCAAGATGAGAGATTCATTTTAGTCATAAACCAAACGTCCCCCAGTCATTTGAATGTTTTGCTTGGCTGAATTTGGCTGCTGACCACCATGGGTGGCCCAGCCAAGGCTTGACACTGCTACTGGCATTGGCACTCCGACCCAGTTTGAAATAGTAGCAGCTGGTCACTCGACCCCCCTTTTTTTTCTTTCTTTTTCTTTATCTCAACGCCTTTTTTCTTTTATTTTTTATTTTTTTTGTTGTCGTCGCTTTTTATCGATTTGCAGGTGTGTCCCTCTTTCCATTACAACATTCTTGAACGCCATTGATTATCTCCATTGTTTTCCTATATCCACCGCTTGGTTACTTCCTACATTCCTGTAAGAGCCTTCTGTTTCTTTTTTAGCAATGTCGTGAGAACGATGGGCTGTTTTGGTTTTGGCTTTTTTGCTATTTTTTTGGGGGGGTGGGTTGAGGTTTGTATAGAGTGAAAAGGGAGCAGGAGAGTAAGAGAAAAGGGGAAAGGGAGCAAACGTTTCAAGAAAGAAAGGTGCCACTGTCTAGAAGGTCACTCACCTCTTTTTTTGTTTATTTTTCACTTGCAGTTTAGAATGACTTCACAGCAAGAAGAAATGACAGAACACAGCCCACCCTCTACAGAGTCCCAGCCTCATGATGATGAGTCTGACCTTGGTAGTTCCGCGGATGACCTGGATTTTTGGGTCCAACGCTGCTCCATCTGCTTTGATGCGCCTTTAGATTTTTGCCTTGACTTTTGTCGAGACCAATACTGTGTTGACTGTTTCCAACGGTAAACAACGCATAAGAAGAATGAACAACGCTTGACTTTTTTTTTTTTTTTTTTTTGTGATAGATATGTGACGGAGGTGGTGAAATCATCTTGGGGCCTCAGTGTGACAAAGGTCAAATGCCCTGTATGTCAAGTCCTTGTCCCTCAAAGCGAATGGAGCCAGTATGTTCCTAGAGCTATTGTCGAGCATTACAACAAGTACAATCAGCCATTTCGAAGCTTCACCCGATGCTGTCCAGCGTGTGAAAACGAAGCTGTGCCCTGTGATGCGCATTTGAAACCCAATCTCTTGTAACCCAGCAAGGCGATGAAAAAAAAAAAAAAAGATCGTCAGCTCAATTTATTTTAAATAGACACCCTAGGTTTCTGTGTGAAAAAGTACAGACGATGGCCGACGGATGCGTTCTCGACAACAATCAACACTTCAAGCAGAAACTCAATGACCTATTGCCTCAATTGCAAACCGATATCTGGTCCCCAACCGGCCTTTTGGAATTGTATCAGCAGACAATGGATGTCGCCATTGCCATCAACCAGCACCATCGTGACCACCAAATACCGACCACCGTCTCTCCATATGACATCTCGTCGGCATTCCTTGTCATAGAAATGCCTCCAGAATCCTGGAAGCAAATGCAATTCCTTCATATCGGCTATTTCCCAAACACCACATGGTAAACCTCCAGAAACGAAAACCATCGCAGGCATCCCAAGGCGGACTGATCTTTTTCTTTTCTTGTTTAGCTCAAGCTGCAGCATCACCTTTTGCCTTCAGTGTGGATTCGAAAACCATTCCCCCCAGTCCTGCGAAGAAAACATGAAACACATGACTCTAGCCAACGATGACACCATGCAAACCGTACAATGGCAGCTGAAACACAGGTAAAATGGAATACACCGACTTCCCCATCACACACTCACTCTTCTTTGATTATTTGCCATATAGCCGTCGATGTCCTAGTTGCTCGATCATGATCAATCGAGATGAAGGCTGCAACAAGGTGGATTGCTCATTATGTGGATTTACATTTTGCTGGTCCTGCCGTTCACCTTGGTCAGAGGCAAGTAGCCCATGCACCCACATTTTGTAGGGATGCTGACCTGGTTATCTGTTCATTTAGAAATGTGGATTTTACCATTGTGCCCAGACAGGCGATTCTAACGAAAAATCATATTCAAGTGATTACAACGTAAGTCCGACCATCACGCCACCAACTTTCAACGCTTCACTCCTCTTTTATCCTTCTCCTACTCATAGACCGAGTTGGGCGTACCTGATATTTCAACCATCCATGCTCGACTGTCCATGGATGTGAATAGACCTATCCGTTAAATGGCTTTGGCAAAAATATCCACCATCCCACTGTCATCCCTCATTTCATCTCCTCTCTCAACTCATACTGGTACAGAGCAACCCCCCTCTTCAAGACGTGGCATTGTACTTTTTTTTTGTATCCCCTGCGTCTCCATTCCCCTCTCCCTACTTGCCCAGATTTCCTTATCTATATTCTTTCTCATACACGCACTACATAAACAACGTGATGGTGTAGCATGAAGTGTCCAAAAAAAAAAAAACCTGCACTCAGCCTCTGTTATGGTCGCCGGGCTTGTGTAGGCTGACAGTACCATATCTGCGCGTCCGTGTCTCTGCATCTTCTTCTCCAAAAAGTCTGTGAATCTAACCAAGGCCATCCACCTATCATCCATCTCATACTTTCTGTACTGTTTTTGACGTCCATATTTGTCAGTCCTCTTCCTCTTCCTCCCGATGCCTGAGAGAGTTGCTATATGAATCAGCGTCACCTCTCGTCATTTTGTTCTGGTATGCAAAATTCTAATGTAATCTTTCATTGTGATTTTTTGACTGGATTGCCTAGCAAAAGTGGCCGATTTTAGCTGGATAATCGGAGGTGTCTAATGAAAAGTGATCAAAAGTTGGCTGGGTGGCCATCACCAATCGATCTGCTATTTTTCATCACCATCATCATCGTTCATGAGTTTGCACATTCTCTTAAAGTTTCACATCGATCAAGTCACTCAAAAGCACTGTGCAGCAATTGCTGGTTTTTTTTTCAAAACTGAAAAAAAAAATATGGATCGCCATATTCAGTCTCCGCACAGTATCTTGCACGCAGGAAAATTGATACTTCCACGGAAAAGGGGCTCTCTTAATAAATTGGACGGTTATCGTCAAGTGCAACATGATCAAGGTACTGACTGTATTTCTTCATCAAATCGGGACATACGATTTTGGATGGCTTTGGAGACGGTTGCCCTGCATGCACCTGCCAATCATCGCAAGCTATGTGCGGCCTCCTATTTTTTTCATTTTGGAAAAAAATAAGCAAATGCTGCACAGCGCTTTTGAGTGACTTGATCCATGTGAAATTTGAAGAGAATGCGCAAATTCATGAATGACGATGATGATGAAAAAAGCAGGTCGATTGGTGAAGCCCGCCCAGCCGATTTATAATCGCTTTTGTTTTGGCACCTCCAATTCTCCAGCTAAAAAAAAATGAAAAATCAGCCATTTCCCCCAGGGGACCCCCAGGCAATCTGGTTAAAAAATCTCAGTGCAAAATTGCTTTAAATAAACGCACCCAGAATGTTGCATACCAGCACCACATTACAGCTAATGAAGTCATCTTACGTAGTTTCACAAAACGCATGAGATTTAAGGATATTGAAAAAAGGACGCTGCTCAGCGAACAGTCGTTTTTTTGTCGTAAAGCCAAAGAAGAATCGCCCAATTCATTGTCCGACATTCGCTTGTTGGCGCGCAAACTCAAATAGCTTTTTTTGCTCCCGGTGATTTTTTCTCTTTCTTTCTTTCCTTTGCGAAGCGATTTCTTTTCCTATCCAATGTCGTCTAAAGCCATGCAGCTGGCCAAGGATTTGGACCATGCGAGATGTAAAGGCCAATGGCAAAACATTCCTGAGCTGGCACGGCGGTACAAAAAATACTCGAACGATGCATGTAAGAACGGTCGAAAAGAACAAAAAGAGGGGCAAGGCAATGCATAACTGCAAACGTCTTGGCCAAGTTTGGGAGAGCCAGAGAATTAACCTTTTTGTTTGTTGAATCTATTGATTTGCTCTGCAAGCAGCGCTCGAGCAAGCTGTCCTTGCAGAGACATCCTTGGAATCCATGATCAACTCTCACGTCAATGCATCCGATTCCACCATATACAGTCAAGATGCGCCCCACACTGCCACTCTTCGTCCTCGCCTTCAACCTAAGCAAGTCAAGGCTTTGTTGGAGCAACTCCATGCTGTTGATGGCTCCTTGTTAGATGTCAAGGTAAGACCTTCACTCACTCTTCTCAGGACTACCTTGTTACTAAACGGCAGTTTGCCTTTTCCTTTCATTGATAGGTCATTACAACTCGATGCTACTTTGAAAGTGGTGACTACGAACTGACACTGCGGAATCTTGATCCCTTGCCGCTGGACGACAAGGCTTCAGGCTACTCTTGGATCTTGCAACTGCAGGCCATGGTGATTAAAGGTACGGGTAGTTTTTTTGTTGTTACCTGCCGTGTACAACATGAACTGGGAACTGACCCTGTCCGTTTTTTTTTTATTTTCTCTTTAAACTTTTAGCCGTGTCTTTGGAATCTACAAACGATATACCAAAGGCAATCATTGCCTATCAAGATCTCACAGCGTATCTCGAAAAGGCATCTGTGACGACCGATCGAGTACTGGTGGATTGGGCTGAGGAAGGGCTCTACCGCGGGTCCCTCTTGTTTTTGAACCAAAGGTAACAAAGAGAATATCTTTCGTCCTGGAAGTTGCTCATCGTCCCCCCCCCCCTTCTTTTTAATTTAAATAGGCAAGCAGCCAACCTGTCGACAATTCTTATCCTGCAAACCCTGCGCCTCTACCAAAATTTCACTTCGTCCCAGCCCACGCACTGGCGCATTCATAAGCGCGAAATCATCTCAAAGTATTCGCTCGACTTTCTATCCTACTGCTACCAACACGAAGACTATGCGCCGCCACCTCTCGGTGATACTTCGGTGCAGATGTCCCCGTACGTAACACAGACAAAAATAAGCAGAGCCGACGGCGACAGAAATGAAGCAGCTCATCTCCCCTTTTGTTTTGTTCAATTAGCGCCGAATATGAAGCTTACAAACAAGATATGTTTGTCTCTGAAATGACGCAATTGTATAGTGTGTATGAAAAGCTAGTCTATGGGTTAGTCTCCTTCCCTTCGGCTGGTCAAACCAATGTGGTGCTACTCGATCTTGTAGATCGCATGGCCGAAGACCTTGAAATGATCGGCAACCCACCTACTGAGCTGCGCAGCTTTTTAGAGGTAAAAACTGAGTGCGTCCCACAGGATAATATCTCACCTTTGACCTTGATTTCTGGTTTCTTCGGAAGACATTGAACCGAGCTACTCAGCGCACGTTCAATTCATCGAAAATCACTCGGCATTTGTTTAACACTCTGTACTTGCTTGGCGAATTCAAAGAGGCTGACCATGCCCTGTCCTCCTATCTATATCTTGTCGGGTTGCAGTCCCAGGCAACAAAGGATGCCCAACATCTTGGGCAGGCCGTCATCCTTGACCCGACCGGCAAACTGACGCCACTGCCGATGCCCGACAAAGCGCTTTTGAAGCAGCTGGCCGACGACGCCATCCCAGATACTCCTGTGCAAGCCACCCATCATCGCCCATCCTTTCCTGGCGAGAACATCTCCGCCGCCCCTTCCGCTCCCGATACCCGACATCGCCGGCGCCCAAGCACCATTGCTGCACGACGCACCGATGACAAGGAGTCCGTTGAAGACATTTTGCATGTGCTGCTGCGTGGCATCCGCATGTACGACAAGTACCTAGACAAGAGCGTCCATGCCGTCGAATTAGCCGACCTGGCCAAAATCGTGCTGCAAGCTGCGGGGGTGCAAGCTTCTGGCCGACCCCTTGCTGCGCGTGTCTATCGTAATCTCGGTGCTGCCTATGGTGTTCTTGCTCGCCACAGTAAGACTTTTTTTAGGTGGAGATAAAGAAAAGGACTGAGCCTTCTTTTCTTTTATCTCCCTCACAGCTGTGGATCCTGATCAACGACCAATTTATCATGAAATGGCTATCCAATATCTCCAAGAGTCCTTGACCTTGAACGACCGTTCCTGGGAAACCTATTACCAACTTGGCAAGCAGTATGCCGACATGCGAAATATCAACGATGCGTTGAAGGCGGTTGTGCGCAGCCTGGAGCTCAATGCCAAATACATCCCAGCCTGGCATCTGCTGGTGCTACTTTACTCCTGCCCTGGCCAAGATAATGTGACCAAGGCTCTACAAACCTGCGAATTGGGCCTGCAAGAGGCTAGACGTCATGACGATACCGAGGACTATGTCCATCTGCTTATGCTCAAACTGACCCACATCCGCCTGGTAGCTCTGGTTCATGGCAATGACAAAGCCCTGACGTGTCAAGAAGAGCTGTTCACTCTCTATGGACGTCTTGCGCTGATGGATCCCGACATCGACAGCCCCCACGGTGGTTCCATTGCGCAGACGTCCGCCGACAACGCCGCAGCTGCTTCCAATGGTCTTCATGCATCCCAAGCGACGTTTCAGCGCGATCTGGTTGTCTCGGGATCGCTAGGCAACCTAGCTGAATCGTCATCGAACGGCACTTCCTCATCTTTACTAGCCGACGGTTCCACCTCGTCCTTGCATCGCCTACAGCAACGCCGCCCCAAGCACCACCTGGCCATGATTCTCTCCAGCCATCACTATCAATCGGCCAAGGCAAACTCGAAAAAAGGCACTTACAAACTCAAAGGTCTACTGCGCAAACGCAAATCTCATTCGAAGCTGTCCATCGGTGAAAGCGGTAAAAAAAAAATATAAAGAAAAAAAGCCACAGCGACTTATTCTTTCATCATGTCTAGGCAATGGATCGAAAGCCTCGTTTCATAGCGGGTCACTGTCAGTAGCAAGCAACAAATCCATCTATGACACCGAGGCATTGGCAGGACACACCACTTTTACGTTTATCCAGCGCAAACGCATGCGACACGTTCTTTGTCTGCTTTGGATCCAAGCTGCCGATTTGTTTTTAGATCAAGACCGACTGGACGAAGCACTCAAAGCAATTGAAGAAGCTGAAAAAGTGAATTGGACCACGGAATCTCGAGTATGGTGTGCGCTGGGCAAGGTTCATCTTCGTTTAAGCCAATACGAAGACGCCACAGATGCTTTCCGAAAAGGGATGGTGGCGGATGCACTGGATTTGGACTGTCGACTGTGGCTCGCCAAATCATATATGGAGAGGAACCAGCTGGCCATGGCCGAAGGCATTCTGGATACCATCACGCAAGGCACAGGTTGGGATTGTACCGAAGCATGGTAAGATAGTACTTCATCTCCTCTCGTCGCTGTAGCTTCCTCGGCCACGGCAACCTTCATTGAACTGGATAACTCAACTTTTTTTTTTTTTGCCAATCGACAGGTTCCGCTTGGGTGACATTTATGGACAAACCCAACGCCTACAACAAAGCAAGAATTATTTATTTTATGCCTTAGAATTAGACGAAACGCAACCCATCCAACCATTCACTCTTTTGCCCACTTGTACTTAGATTTTCAAAATAAAATAAAAAGCTTGGGACCGTGAAGTATATCGAGGGGTCCGTGGCAAGTTTCCAAATTTGTGCAAGGGCTAAACTTATCCAGATTGGAAAACTTTTTCGAAAAATAGAAATCTCAAAGGCGGCTGATGGAAAAAAAGGGGAAGGTCGCAGGCAATCAGAGCACCGCAAAACCTGTCATGCATGTGCTTGTTACTGCTACTTAAAATAGGCACTTCATTGAAAAAAAAAATGAATGGTTCAAACCTACAAAATGTCGCAATGTTAGTTTCTGCAGAAAATGATCAAAAGTAGAAAAATGAACAAAGAAACTAGAACCTCCATTTTTCCACACCAGGGTTTCGCTTGTTTTTCAATAATAAAGTATTAATTCCTCCAAAATTAGCATAGTTCAGTTTTCCTGTTGGTAAAGATTTGCCTTGATTGGTCAAACACGGATTCTCATTGCAAAAAAAAAAAAAAAAAAAAAAAGGTCCGCGCTGGCGTGGAAACTTAAAATGGAGCTCTTCAGTAATTGCACCTTTTTTGTCTTTGTTTTCCTTTTTCTTTCTTCCCGTCTGTGTCTACTTCCACCCTTCCCATTCTTTACAAGGCATCACTTATACTTGCTGTCAGTTCGAGATGTCACCTCCTTTGACACCTTCATCACCTCCTCCCAACGGCATTTCACACTCCACCAAGAAGCCATCGTTTCGAAAAGGCACCAACACTGTCACTTACGCCCAACCTACCCGCCTTCCCCCGCCTACATCGTCTCCCTTTTTTTCAAAATATGATAAGAAATGGCGCTGGTGGCATCTACTCTCTCTGTTCCTTGGTCTGGTAGCTCTTGGTGAAACCATTGCTCTGACCCTGGGCTACCAATGGCTTCACGATTTGCCTCCTCCCATCCGTATATGTAAGTTTTTTTTTTTTTTTTTTCTTTTACTGCGTAGTCAACATCTCACCGATTTTCTTTCTTTATTTTTCTATTTTATTTTGTGTGGTCAATCATTAGCCGTTCGTCAATTCCCTTCCATACCCTACCAGCACTTTGATATTGCCAGTTCCACAGCCGCTCGAGCCATCCTCGCCAAAGGCGCCACTGTCTACCATGTCACCAAAGAATTCGGCCCAGCCACGATGGGTGGCCTGGGCTCGGTCGTCACTTCACTCGCCACTGCCCAACAGCAATCTGGCCATGCTGAGGTCGCTGTTGTCATGCCCTATTATTCGTTTTTAAAAAACAAATTCGACATGGACCGAGTCGTCGACCTGGTCATGGACCTGCGCGACAAGCAAGGCCGCCTCATGCCAATTGAATTCCGTGTGTGGCGCATGATGCACGTCTTTGACCCTCCCGCACCCATCAACAACACTGCCACCGTTCTGCCCGACGGCACTCTTGTCAATAACACTCGTGCTCCTGAAATCATCATCCCCCATCATGCACGTGTGCCTGTGTATCTGATCGGCCCCGGTAACCGAAACCCTTTCAGCCAGGCCTTCCGCTGCCGCAACAGCCTTCAGATCTACAGCTCCCCAAGAGGTCTACCCCAGGAATGGCGCGACCAATACTTTGCCAAGGCAGCTGCCCACTTCTTGGCCCACCAAGCCACCGCCGTCGATGAAGAATCCCTGTTCGCCCCACTCCTCCGCCAGCCGCCCCATATCGATGTCGTCCACATCCATGGTGCCACCAATGCTTTTGTCGCCAAATGGCTTGATGATCAACGACGCCTCAACAACCTCGGACCAAACCCACCAGCCATTGTCTATACCATGCATGACTACCTCGACGAACTGCAGTACACCAACACGGTCGGCAACGTGCTCAAGTTCTCGGAACAAGAGAGTGTTCACAACGACGATGCCTCCTTTATCCACGGCGACCGTATGTTTATGTCCAGTATCGGTATCCAACGCGCCGATATGGTGACTTTTGTCAGCCGTACCATGGCCGCCAACATGGTCCAAGGCTCGCTGGATTTCTATTTGAAGGAGCTCATTATGGATCAGCTTTTGCAGAAAGCCCAGCGCCATCGTTTCTTCGGCATCAGCAATGGCCTCGACTTTTCCCACATCAGCCCCTTCCAGTTCGACAAGCTCATTGCTCGCAAATTGCAGTTTCCCGAGTTTGCTGATGACCTCCTCCATACCAACAGCAACCTGACAACCGCCAGCCTTGCTTCTCCCTCTACCTCCACCCTTGCCGCACCTACGCCCTGGGTGTGGAAAATGTCCGCGGCCCCGAACGACTACGTTGCCACAGCTAAAGATCGCGCCAAACGGTTCCTGGTACGCCGCAAGCTACTCTCCGATGCCGATCTTAAGCGCCCGCTTGTCTTGTTTGTTGGCCGGTTCCAATACAACAAGGGCCTTGCTTGGTTTGACGCTGCTGTCGAGCACTTTATCGCCAACAACATGACTTTTGTGATGCTGGGGCAGGAAAACAACTACCCGCTCGCCAAACTGGAACAGCTGCGTGACAAGTACCCCGATCACGTCCATCTCTTGACCACACCCAAACAGCATCGTCAATGGTCCATTTTCTGCCGTGCCGCTGCCGACTTTGTCTTTGTGCCCAGCCAAACCGAAAGCTTTGGCCTGGTCGCAGCCGAAGGGATGATGTTTGGTGCAGGTGTGATTTCCACAGGCGTGGGCGGCCTCCAAGAGTTCCTGATCGACCGGCCTTTGATGCAGCTCGACCCCGAAACAAATGCACCCTTGAACCCTCAACCTCGACGTATCCGCCTCCAGCGCAACAAAACCACAAAGGAACCGACCGTCACCTCGTCCGAGTACTACAATGCCTACCTTTTCAAGGATGGTTCCTCTTTACAAGAAGCCATCCGTGACGCCGCCTTGGACTACCAACGCCTACTTGCCAGCAAAGCTCTCCGTGAAGAATACCATTTGCGCATGATCTCGCATGCCATGGCTCTCAACTGGGACCGACGCGGCCTCGGCCCTTTGCATGAATACCAGCATGTCTATGCTATGTCTATGGCCTCCAATCGACGTAACTACAAATCCACGAAGAACCCTTCATGTGATATGTGTCTTCCTCGGTCTCTGCCTGCTCAAAAACCAAAGGTTGAAACAGTGGTCGTAGGGTGATCTCTCTCTCTGGATGTACCCTCCTTTTTTTTGTACACATCTTTTCTCTCCCACCATGTTTTATATGATTCTGCATCCTTTGCCCTTTGCTTTTTTTTTTCAAAACAACTATGGATTCCTACTTCCTCCTTTTTTTTTCTTTAGTCTATATGGCCTTTCCCTCCTCTCCGCCATTTGCATACCCCCCCCCTTTTGCCTTCTCTTCATATATATATATATTTGTATCTCATAAAGTGTATTTGTTTGACTGAATTGCCGGTCATTCGGACCCACACGGAAGGAACTAACCTTCTTTGCAGATCCGAGCAACTAGAATTCTCCATCGTTGGACACAGAAGCATTGCCACAAACTCTTCAGCTTCCGCCAATCAATATGGATCTAACCTTTATCAGACCAGGGCAAGTTCCTCTCTTTCGTTTTATTTCACTTCAAAACATTTGAAAATCATGTTCTTTACTGCGTTCATTGTCATTCTACTTGTAGCTTCATGCCAAGGCCAATTCACAAACATGCCTACATTGGACCCTCCCTCTGGCGCAGGTCTGTATTGGCCTTAAAAAGGGCGACCACCAACATCCTATTATTTTGCTGTCATAGGATGCACACTCATAGGACAGAGCATTTACTGTATTGGGGGTCGGGACAACCACCACAAGTTATTCTGCAACAACATCACTCGACGACTTGACCTGGATGATTTCAATTTTGAGCTGATCTTCACCCTTAACTGGACCGTTTCAGACTCCGCCGTGTGTACTCATGAAATGGTCGTCACCACTGTCCAATCGCCATCGAACACCCCCAGCGTCTTTGTCTTTGGTGGAGACTCGAACTATATGGGTACATCCCTAGGCTACTTGATGAATCCCATGGATAACAGTATCATCCAGACCATCACCGATCCCACCAATTCTACCATATTTACAACGTTCGTACAGAAAAAAAAAGAAAAAACCAGATATGAAAGGTTTTTATTACAATGGCATAGGTTCATTATTTTTCTATCATAGGTACCTAAGCGCAGGCGTGACATTACCCTCGGGTGATGTGTGGATGTTTGGCGGCGGAAATGTATTCGAACAAAAGGGGTAAGAAACAAAAGGGGATCCTGTTGCATCTCCGCCTTACTCAGTTCTCTTCCGTTATTTTTTTTTTTCAACAGAGAGTTTTATGTCGTTAGCGCAAGCGTTTTGATGTACAATGTAGCATCGGTAAGCCCATCTTTTTGCAAAACAATAGAAAATACATCACCAAAAATAACAAAAATATATCAACTTAACAAGAATCAAATGTCGGTGATCAACGCAAACACGCCTGGCAATGCAACGCGCTACGAGCACACGGCTACTTTGGCAGCAGACGGATCGGCCATTTACATCATTGGCGGTTTTACTTTGCCTCCATTTAGTATTACCCCTATTGGCGAAACAGATCCATCCGATCTCAACATCTGGTCCTTCAATCTTGCTTCGTCTCAATGGCAAACGCTGACACCCAAACGAATGACCCCAGATATCGGGCAAGCTCGTTCCCGCCACACAGCAACTCTCTGTAATGAAAAGAAATAGAAAAAAAAAATTGAAATAATAAGAGGCTCATCACCTTTTCCAGTACCAAATACTACCAGCATCCTCATTTTTGGCGGCTTCGATAATGTTCATATCGGTGGTAATTCTCCTTGTTCTTTTTGCTCTCAAAGGCTTTGATTTTAAACTCACAATTTCATTCATGTTTGAAAATGGGGACAAGCTCCGAGCGATTATGCGCTTATTTACGACTACGCCCAAAACACCATTTCTGATGCTAGGCAGAACCTTGTTAGCCAAACATTGCACGATGTCCGAGACAACTCTGCTGTGCTCTATACACGACCCACTGGCGAAAGCTTTATCTTCTTTCTCTTTGGTAGCCCTTCCACCGACATTCCGAATGGCCGCGTTGATATCTTGAACGTCACAACACCATCGAAGATGGCCTGGCTTGTGAACAACAACTCTCCACCACCGACGCAGGGCAGTGGAGCGCAGGGCAATGGCTCACAAGGAAGCAGTCCTGATAACGATAGCTCTTCGCTCTCCGTCAGTGACATTGCTGGCATTGCTGTTGGTTCGGTGGTAGCTGTTGTAAGTCATCTCTAAAGACGCAAATATGCTATGCCTGTCCAGGGGAAGAGACTGATGCCATTTTCTTTATTCAGTTAGGCGTGATTGGTGCTTTTGTCCTCTGGTACATTGGGAAAAACAAGAACCGGCAACTCATAAGCGAAGCCTTGGAAACCGATCCACGTAACGAACTATTGGAGCAGCAACAGGACATTGACACCGACAGTCCAGAAGGCGCTGCCGTCGTGTCTGACAATCAAGGCCTTCCAGCCAAAAGCAAGCCACTTGAAGGGTCACCTATACCATCTCAAGACCGAGCTAAGCCTTTTGAATCGCCAGAAAAGCCGTTTGAAGCCCACACCCAGTCTAATGAGGCATCTGACAAGCCTGTTGAATGGTCCACCAAGCCTTTTGAAGGACTCAATAAGCCTTTTGGCCGCGATCCATCGCAGGCGAAATAAAACAGAAGGAAATCGATCAGAGCTTAGACTCCCAATCAACGAAGCTTGGCTTCTACTGCTACTTGTCATTCTCATTTCGTTCAAGTGTTTGACAAGCCGACGCTACAAATGTTCCTCATCAGCCTTTCCAACTCTCTGTATACAATATAAAAAAGGGGGGCCATACGGCTGGTAATTATATCTTCTTGTTTCCTATAGAAAATGATGGCTTCTCCGACGAACTCGATGTCGTAAACATCACAACACCATCAAAATCGTTGAGCTCTCGAGCAACAACACTTCGCAGTCCAGCTTTTATCATGCATGCTGAAAGTCATATCCAGCAACGCGAAATTTCAATGAACGCCAACAGCGTGATGCCTTTTTTTTTCTTTTTTTTTTTTTTGACCATCAGTTTGACCTGATGGATGTCCTTACATTACGATGCTCTGCCAAGAGGAAGTATATAAAACACCCCAATAATGACCTGTGGACGCAGGTTTAAGCCATGAAATTTCGGAAGAGCAGCTAGTCACGGACACCAACATTGCTCAAGGTACTATCGACACTCACCTTCCCTTACAATCAAAAGCAACCATGTTAAGTGATCAACCGAGCCTTTAAGACACAATGCAAACCTTTAGAGCACTCAGCAAACTAGCTTCAATGCTAAAATGACTACTCGACACTGACCTATTGCAATATGATCGTGATCAAGAAAATATGAGGTTCAAGAGAGTGGATTCTTGCTCCTGGTTGAAACGATACAATGTCTACCATTCTTATGACATCTGTTCTCCGAAATTACCCACCTTTAGCCTACTTCCCTCCACCTGCTTCTTGTCACTCTGGAAAAGCGAAGAAAATGATCTTCTTTGGTCAAAATGCTGTCGCCAATCTCGTGATTAGAATCGCTTCGCCACATTTTTTTGACCTCACTAATTTTTAGACGTCTAGCACAATTGCCCTTTTTTGTCTATTTCTTTCTCTTCACACTTGAAAATGGTGCTCTTTCTTGTCCTGGTTGTCGTTTTTCTTGTGTGTTCTTGTCAGGGAGATTTCACAAACAATCCAACACTGGACCCCCCTTCTGGCGCAGGTCTATTTTGGCTGTGAGAAAAAAAAAGTGACGACTTAAAAATATATATTTGATGCTTTTGTAGGGTGCACGCTCGTTGGACAGAGTATTTATTGTATTGGAGGCGAGAACAGGAACACCTCTACATGGATACCGTGCACCAACACCGCTCGACGACTTGATTTGGCCGATTTCAACTTTGAGCTGATCTTCACCCTCAACTGGACCGTTGCAAACTCCCCCGTGTGCACCCATAATACGGTTATCAGCACCGTCCAAGCTCCATCAAACACCCCGAGCGTCTTTGTCTTCGGTGGCGACTCGACCTTTAATGGTACAGCCATCGGCTACTTGTTGAATCCAACGGACAACAGCATCATCCAGACCATCACCGATCGTACCAACTCAAGCCTATACGCCACGTAAACTAAAAAAAAAAAAAAATACAGAAGATTTGATTAGCTTGGTCAGAGGTTTATTCCTTTTTCTCTCACGTTGGCTGCCGTCGGGCAATGTCTGGATGTTTGGCGGCAGGAATATATTCAACGTCAGCGCCGTGTAACAAAAAAAATGACAATCCTTCTCCGCCATTCTCGTCTTAGCTCTCCCTTCTTATTATTTTATAGTGGTGACTGGTATACCAATTCGGCAAGTGTCTTGATATACAATGTGGCATCAGTAAGTAACATCCACTTCTTTGGCAACAAAAAAAGAATGCTTTAGCTAAACTAACAAAATATTAACTTCCAAGAATCAAATGTCGGTCATCAACGCAAACACGCCAGGCAATGCAACACGTATCGACCACACAGCTACTTTAGCAGCTGACGGATCAGCCATTTACATCATTGGCGGTTTGACTTTACCTCCATTTAGTATTGACACTTTATACCAACCGAATCTAACCGATCTTAACATCTGGTCCTTCAATCTTGCATCGTCACAATGGCAAGCTTTGACTCCCAAACTTAATTCTATTAATATTGGCGAAGCCCGTTCCTGCCACACAGCAACCCTCTGTAAAGAAAAGAAATAGAAAAAAAGGAGGATCATCTCATATTTTATTATGCCAGTGCCAAACTCTACTAGCATTCTCATTTTTGGCGGGTACCGAAACGCCAACTTGTTTGGTAAAATCTCCATTTTTACACTCTGCTTTCATGCTAAAAATGAGGCTAGGTCCTAGTGATTATGCGCTTATTTATGACTACGCCAAGAACACTCTCTCGGACGCTATACCAAACATCGTGAAGCAAAACTTGAACGATGTCGTTAGAAATTCTGCTGTGCTCTATACACGACCCACAGGCGAAAGCTTTATTTTCTTTCTGTTTGGCGGCCAATCCACTGGCAATTATTACAGCCGCGTGGATATCTTGAACATCACAACACCATCAAAAATGGCCTGGCTCACGAACAACAACTCGCCACCACCGAGTAGTGGCTCACAGGGCAGTGGGTCGCAAGGAAGCAATTCTGCAGGCGGCAACTCTTCCCTCTCCGCAGGTGCCATTGCTGGCATTGCTGTTGGCTCGGCGATGGCTGTTGTAAGTCATTTCTAGAGGCGCAAATAAGCGAGAAGTGCGAAGGGGAAGAATTTGACATCATTTTATTTGTTTAGTTTGGCGTAATTGGTGCTTTTGCCCTCTGGTACATTGCGAAAAAAAAAGAACCGACAAAACATAAGTGATGTCTTGGAAACCGATCCGCGTAACGACATTTCGAACGCGCAACAGGTCATGGAAACCGGCACTCCTGATGCTACCACTGCTGTCTCAGACAATAAAGGCGCTCCATCCAAAAGCAAACCATTTGAGGGCTCGACTGTGCCTTCTGAAGACCGAACCAAACCTTTTGAATCACCAGAAAAACCATTTGATGGACATAGCCAAGTGCCTGAAGAGTTGAACGAGGCGATCAAAGTACCTGGCAAGCCTGTTGACTGGTCCACCAAACCTTTTGAAGGACTCAATAAGCCTTTTGACCACGAACCAGCGTAGACCTGATGAGTAGAAAAATTGGGAGTATAGTCTCCCAATAAAGGAAGCTTGGTCGCTGCGTTATTTCTCCATTTCTGCCTCTCTATTGTGTCATGATCTCTTTCATCTCTTGCCGATTATGAAAAGGTTTATTACACAATTATCACTTCCCTTTAGTTTCTTTTGAAAAGTTGATGATACAACGATTTCCTCATTCACTCTTCTGCAGCAATCCGAAGAAAAAAAAAAAAAAGAATTGCATTTTTGGTAAAGTTGGTCCCTGAGAATAAAAGTGGTAGGCTTGTCAACTAAATATGGTAATCCAGCTTTTTTTCATTTTGGAAAAAAAAAATCAAATGCGTACACCACGCTTTTGAGTGATCTGGCTGTTATGAAATTTTGTGTACGTACGCAAACACGTGAATTATGATGATGGTGTAAAAACCACGTCGATTGGTGAAGGTCGCCCAGCCAGCTTTCGACTAGGTTCGTTTTGAGTCTTCCAATTCCTCAGCTAAAAATAATGAAAAAGTGGCCATTTTCACCAGGGGGTCCCCAGGCAATTTAACAAAAAAGCATAGTGCAAAATTGCTCTAAATAAATTCATTCCAAATTTTGTATACCAGCACAGAATGATTAGAAACAACCTTGACTGACACGAAAACTCTCAAAGACATCCCAAGGAAGAGTCAGATGGATCTTAGCCGGTCACCTTGAGCGCGCTGGCCAGGAAACGAAGACACCGCGCGGAGAGTGAACATAACCATAAAACACAATGAATGAAACGGAGAGTCAGAGAGCGCCAGAAAAAAACACACAAGGTTCTTCTTTTTTTTCTCGCTGACCATCACCGACCAAACTTGAACGACGCCCAAAGCAGCTGTCTCTCTTGTATTCTGGGCCAAATCGCAGGCAGTTTATCTCCTTGTTTGGTACAGACAACCATGCTGTCTCAGGTAGAGTCGCTATCTTAACGTCACAACGGGAACGAGATCGATGAGCTCTCGAGCACGTACACTCCGCATACGAGCTTTGGCTCACAAGATGGCAATTCTACTTGACGTCAAATCTTGCTTTTTGACAGGTGTTATCCTTGGTACTACCCGTAGGAACAGTGCTTGCAGGGACGTGAAAATTCCACAATGTCAACCGGGTGATGCTGGTTTTTTTTTTTAGCCAGCAGTTTGACCTGATGGACGCCACTACATCCTGGCGCTCTGCCAGGAGGAAGTATAAAAACAAAACACCTAGAAAATGGTATAGAAGCAGGCTCATGCCATGAACTTTCCAAAGGGCAGCTAGACACGGAAACCGACTTTGCTCCAGGTATCGTCGACGATCACTATCCCTTCCAATCAAAAGCAAGCATTCAATAAGCAAACCTGTTGAGAGTGAAAGCCTTTTAAGCACTCAATATATAGCTATTCCACTCTTGCCTACTGCAACAGGATGACCATAAAAAAATGATGCTCAAGAGAATGTATCTTTGCCTCTACTTGATGCAATGCGTGCCATATCTATGAGCACTGATCTCCAAAATAGCCTCCACCTTTTGCATGTACCCCGCCGTTTGCTTCTCATAAAATGTCCTTGTTTGGCTCAAATTATTGCTCTCATACTGGCCAACCGAAGGAAAACAACCTTCTTTGGTCAAAATAATTTCCCAGCCTCGCCTTCGCCACAATTTTTTTATTCCGCTAATTCGTAGCACCGTCGACTGCCCAGCCAGATTGCCCTTTTTTATCTTCTTCTTTCTCTTCAAAGCACTTGAAAACTATGCTCTTTTTTGGACTGGTTGTTGTTTTTCTTGTGTGTTCTTGTCAGGGCCAATTCGTAAATAATCCACCATTGGACCCTCCTTCTGGTGCAGGTCTGCTTTGGCTACGAAAAAAAAAGTGAGAGCTAAAAAATATGCTTGTTACTTTTGTAGGATGCACGCTTGTTGGACAAAGTATTCATTGTATTGGGGGCGAGAACTACAACTACTCTTCACCCATATCGTGCACCAACACCACTCGACGACTTGACTTGGCCGATTTCAACTTTGAGCTGATCTTCACCCTCAACTGGACTGTTTCAAGCACCCCCGTGTGTACCCAAGATATGGTTATCAGCAATGTCCAAGCTCCATCAAACACCCCCAGCGTCTTTATCTTTGGTGGCGACTCTACTTTTATGGGAACATCCATCGGCTACTTGATAAATCCAACGGACTACAGCATCGTCCAGACCATTACCGACCCCACCAATTCAAGCATATATGCCACGTAAACTAAAAAAAAAAAAGGGAAACTTGGTTGTTGGTCAAAGGTTTATTTTTCTCTCACGTTGGATCATAGTGGTTCAAGTGCAGGCGTGACGCTGCCGTCGGGCAATGTCTGGATGTTTGGCGGCAGAAATTTATTCAATTTCACGTAACAAAAAATTGGGCAATTCTTCTCCGCCATTCTCATCTTGCGCTCTCTTCCTTTTGCTTTATAGCGGTGACTGGAGTGCCAATACGGCAGCCATCTTGTTGTACAATGTGGCATCAGTAAGTAGCATCCACTTCTTTGTCAACAAAAAAAGAAGGCTTTAGCTGATCTAACAAAATATTAACTTCCAAGAATCAAATGTCGGTCATCAACGCAAACACGCCAGGCAATGCAACACGTACCGACCACACAGCTACTTTAGCAGCTGACGGATCAGCCATTTACATCATTGGCGGTTTGACTGTGCCTGCGTTTGGCGCTAACCCTATCTATCAACCGATTCCAGCCGATCTTAACATCTGGTCCTTCAATCTTGCTTCGTCGCAATGGCAGGCTTTGACTCCCAAACTTAGTTCCCCAGATATTGGCGAAGGCCGTTCCATTCACACAGCAACCCTCTGTAAACAAAACAAATAGAAAAAAAGGAGGATCATCTCATATGTTATTTTGCCAGTGCCCAACTCTACCAACATTCTTATTTTTGGTGGGTACCGAAATTCCGACTTCAATGGTAAAATCTCCATCTCCATTTGTACACTCTGCGACCTTGATTTTTACCTTTCGACTTCATGCTAAAAATGAGGTTAGCTCCTGGTGATTATGCTCTTATTTATGACTACGCCCAGAACACTCTCTCGGATGCTAGACCAAACATCGTGAAGCAAAACTTGAACGATATCCATAGCAACTCTGCTGTGCTCTATACACGACCCACAGGCGAAAGCTTTATCTTCTTTCTGTTTGGCGCCCCATCCACTGGCCGTATGGTTGGCCGTGTTGATATCTTGAACATCACAACACCATCAAAAATGGCCTGGCTCACGAACAACAACTCTCCACCACCAAACACAAATCCACAGGGCAATGACTCACAAGGAAACAATTCTGCTAGCGGTAGCTCTTCCCTCTCCTCCGGCGCCATTGCTGGCATTGCTGTTGGTTCGGCGGTGGCTGTCGTAAGTCACCTCTATATCTGATGGGTCTCCAGGGGAAGAGACTGATACCCTTTTTATTTGTTTAGTTAGGGGTGATTGGTGCTTTTGCCCTCTGGTACATTGCGAAAAAAAAAAACGACAAAACATAAGTGATGTCTTAGAAACCGATCCGCGTAACGACATTTCGAACGCGCAACAGGTCACGGAAACCGGCACTCCTGATGCTACCATTGTTGTCTCTGACAATCAAGGTGTTCCGTCCAAAAGCAAGCCGTTTGAGGGCTCGACTGTGCCTTCTGAAGACCGAACCAAACCTTTTGAATCACCAGAAAAACCATTTGATGGACATAGCCAAGTTCCTGAAGAGCTAAACAAACCCTTCGAAGCACCTGACAAGCCTGTTGAATGGTCCACCAAACCTTTTGAAGGACTCAATAAGCCTTTCGATGACGAACCATCGCGGACCTAATGAGTAGAATATAACCGGGCGTTCAACCTCTCACAATAAACGAAATTTGGTCACTGTCTTGCCTTTTCAATTGTGTCATTATCGTCTCCTACGAATTATGAATATATCTTTTATGCTACATTACATATCGCTCTCCTTCTGGTTTTTTTTGTCAAACTGATGACACGAATATTTCACGACTCCAAAGAAAAAAAAATGCGGTAGGCTCATCAACTAAATATGGTAATCTCATTTTGAAAAAAAAAAATCAATTGCGTACACCACACTTTTGCGTGGTCTGGCCGATATGAAATTTTGTGTACGTGCGCAAATGAGTGAATGATGATGGTGTTGAAAAAATCACGCCCATTGGTGAAGGTCACCCAGCCAACTTTTCACAAGTTTCGTTTTGAACCTTCCTACCCTCAGACTCCGCAACTGATCTTTGGCGCACAAAGAGGAAATCTACATGGCGGTAAACCTTAATTTCTGATACGTGCCATCCGTCCGTATTGCTCTTGGATCAGGGCATGATGCCGAGATTCATTGCCAGGCACATGAAAATTCATTGAACATCAACAGGGCGATGCTGATTTTTTTTCCCTATAATTTCGCTTGATTGACACTCTTACACGCAGGTGCTATGCGAAGAGGATGTATCAAAAACGCCGAGATATCAACTTGGAAGCAGGCTCACACCATGAAATTTCGGGAGAGCCGCAAGTCACGGAGTCAACATTGCACCAGGCACCGTCGACGAGATTGGATTTTCGTATCGGCTTGATACAATGCGTGTCGTGTTTATGAGCCCTGTTCTCCAAAATGGTGAACCTTTTACATGTTCCTCACCGTGTCTTTCTCATAAAATAACCTTGTATGGCTCAAATTGCTCCTTATTCTGGCCAACTGAAGAAAAACAACCTTCTTTGGTCAAAATATTATTCAGCCAACCACCTTCGCCACATTTTTTGACGTCCGCTAATTTGTGTCACGCTGTTCCTTTGACAACGTCTGGCCAGATTGCCCGTTTTTGTCAACTTCTTTTCTCTTCAAAGTTCTTGAAGACCATGTTCTTTTTTGTTCTGGCTTTCGCTTTTCTTGTATGCTCTTGTCGGGGCGATTTCACAAATATTCCAACACTTGATCCTCCTGCTGGCGCAGGTCTGCTTCGGCCACGGAAAAAAAGGCGAGAGCTAAAAAACCATGCTTGGTACTTTTGTAGGATGCACGCTTGTTGGACAGAGTATTTATTGTATTGGGGGCCAGAACAATCATTACGCTTTACCCTGCAACAACATCACTCGACGACTTGATTTGGCCGATTTCAACTTTGAGTTGATCTTCACCCTTAACTGGACCGTTTCAAACGCCGCCGTTTGCACCCACGATATGGTTGTCAGCAATGTCCAAACGCCAACCAACACCCCAGGCGTCTTTGTGTTTGGTGGCGACTCGACCTTTAAAGGTACAGCGCTCGGCTACTTGATGAACCCAATGGATAACAGCATCATCCAAACCATCACCGATCCCACTAATTCAAGCCTTTTCACCACGTAAACCAAAAAAAAAAAAAAAAAGAGCACAATGGAAACAAATATGATAGGCCCGTAATGGCCTTGAACAAAGACTTGTATTTATCTTTCTCTTTGGATCACAGGTTTTCCAGTGCAGGCGTGACATTGCCTTCTGGCAATGTCTGGATGTTCGGTGGCGAAAATGTATTCCCAAGCGGAGGGTAAACAAAAATGGCAATTTCCGATTTTATTACAGTCCGCCCATCTCTTTTTTTGCACCTTCCGTTTTTTTTTTAAAAAAATAGTAATTGGGTGGCCGTTAGCACAAGCGTCTTGATGTACAATGTAGCATCAGTAAGTAACATCGATGCCTTTGCAAACAAAAATGAAGGCACTAACAAATTTATCAACTTTCCAAGAATCAAATGTCGGTCATCAACACAAACTCGCCAGGCAATGCAACACGTGTAATGCATACGGCTACTTTGGCAGCAGACGGATCAGCGATTTACATCATTGGTGGTCTTACTGTGTCAGCATTTGGTGCTGTCCCTGCAACACAAACGAATCCAGCCGATCTCAACATCTGGTCCTTTAATCTTGCATCGTCCCAATGGCAAACTATTTCTCCCAAACTCAATTCCCCAAATATTGGCCAAGGCCGTTCCAGCCACACTGCAACCCTCCGTAAAGAGAAGAAGTAGAAAGAAAACAAGAGGCTCACGCTCCTTCTGTATTTTGCCAGTGCCACACACTACCAGTATCCTTATTTTTGGTGGTTACCAGAATAGTCTCCCCAACTGTAGGCTATTGGTCACTCTCTGCGGCTTTGATTTTAATCTTTCTCTCTTCATCTTAAAAAAGGGCAAGCTCCAAATGATTATGCGCTTATTTACGACTACGCCCAAAATACATTGTCTGATGCCAGGCCTAACTTCGCTAGTCAGAACCTGAACGACGTCCAAGGCAACTCTGCAGTTCTGTATACACGATCCACTGGCGAAAGCTTCATCTTCTTTCTGTTTGGCGGTCCTGCTAACGGCCATTTGAATAGCCGCGTGGATATCTTGAACGTCACAACACCATCGAAAATGGTCTGGCTCTCGAACAATAACTCCCCGCCACCAAGCAGTGGTTCACAAGGCAGCGGGCCACAGGCCAGCAGTTCCCAAGGAAGCAATGCTGCTGACAGCAGCTCCTCCCTCTCCACCAGCGCTATTGCTGGTATTGCTGTTGGCTCGGTAGTAGCTGTTGTAAGCTATCTTTAGAAGCTCACATATGGGATGAGTGTCCAGGGGAAGAGACTGATAACTTTGTTTAGTTTGGCGTGATTGGTGCTTTTGTCCTCTGGTTCATTGGGAAAAAGAAAAACCGTCAAATCATAAGCGAAGCCTTGGAAACGGACCCCCGTAACGATATCTCGAAACAGCAAGAGGACAGGGAAGCTGGCACTCCTGATGCCACCACCGTTGTCTCTGACAATCAAGACATTCAAGCCAAAAACAAACCATTTGAAGGCTCGACTGTGCCTTCTGAAGACCGAACCAAACCTTTTGAATCGCCAGAAAAGCCATTTGAAGCCCACACCCAGTCTACTGAAGCATCTGACAAGCCTGTTGAATGGTCCACGAAGCCTTTTGAAGGACTCAATAAACCTTTTGACTGCGATCCATCGCAGACGAAATAAAACAGAAGGAAATCTATCAGAGCTTAGACTCACAATCAACGAAGCTTGGCTTCTACTGCTACTTGTCATTCTCATTTCGTTCAAGTGTTTGACAAGTCGACGCTATAAATGTTCCTCATAAACCTTTCCAACTCTCTGTATACAATAAAAAAAGGGGGCCGTACGGCTGGTAGTTATATCTTCTTGTTTCCTATAGAAAATGATGGCTTCTCCGACAAACTCGATGTCGTAAACATCACAACACCATCAAAATCGTTGAGCTCTCGAGCAACAACACTTCGCAGTCCAGCTTTGGTCATGCATGCTGAAAGTCATATCCAGCAACGCGAAATTTCAATGAACGCCAACGGGTGATGCCTTTTTTTTTTTTTTTTTTTTTTTGACCATCAGTTTGACCTGATGGATGTCCTTACACTACGGTGCTCTGCCAAGAGGAAGTATATAACACACCCAGATAATGACCTGTGGACGCAAGTTTAAGCCATGAAATTTCGGAAGAGCAGCTAGTCACGGACACCAACATTGCTCAAGGTACTATCGACACTCACCTTCCCTTACAATCAAAAGCAACCATGTTAAGTGATCAACCGAACCTTTAAGACACAATGCAAACCTTTTAAGCACTCAGCAAACTAGCTTCAATGCTAAAATGACTACTCGACACTGACCTATTGCAATATGATCGTGATCAAGAAAATATGAGGTTCAAGAGAATGGATTCTTGCTCCTGGTTGAAACGATACAATAACTGCCATTCTTATGACGTCTGTTCTCCAAAATTACCCACCTTTAGCCTACTTCCCTCCATCTGCTTCTTGTCATTCTGGAAAAGCGAAGAAAATGTCCTTCTTTGGTCAAAATGCTGTAGCCAATCTTCTGATTAGAATCGCTTCGCCACATTTTTCTGATCTCCGCTAATTTGTAGCACGTCTAGCCCAATTGCCCTTTTTTGTCTACTTCTTTCTCTTCATACTTGAAAACGATGCTTTTTCTTGTCCTGGTTGTCGTTTTTCTTGTGTGGTCTTGTCAGGGCCAATTCACAAACAATCCAACACTGGACCCCCCTTCTGGCGCAGGTCTATTACGGATGTGAGAAAAAATGCGACGACTTAAAATATATATTTGATGCTTTTGTAGGGTGCACGCTCGTTGGACAGAGTATTTATTGTATTGGGGGCGAGAACAGGAACGACTCTACATGGATACCGTGCACCAACACCGCTCGACGACTTGACTTGGCCGATTTCAACTTTGAGTTGATCTTCACCCTCAACTGGACCGTCGCAAACTCGCCCGTGTGCACCCATGATACGGTTATCAGCACCGTCCAAGCTCCATCAAACATCCCGAGTGTCTTTGTCTTCGGTGGCGACTCGAACTTTAATGGTACAGCCATCGGCTACTTGTTGAATCCAACGGACAACAGCATCATCCAGACCATCACCGATCGTACCAACTCAAGCCTATACGCCACGTAAACTAAAAAAAAAAAAATACAGAAGGTTTGATTAGCTTGGTCAGAGGTTTATTCCTTTTTCTCTCACGTTGGATCATAGTGCTTCAAGCGCAGGCGTGACGCTGCCGTCGGGCAATGTCTGGATGTTTGGCGGCAGGAATATATTCAACGTCAGCGCCGTGTAACAAAAAAAAATGACAATCCTTCTCCGCCATTCTCATCTTTGCTCTCCCTTTCTATTAATTTTAAAGCGGTGACTTGTATACCAATTCGGCAAGTGTCTTGATGTACAATGTGGCATTGGTAAGTAGCATTCACTTCTTTGTCAACAAAAAAAGAATGCTTTAGCTAAACTAACAAAATATTAACTTCCAAGAATCAAATGTCGGTCATCAACGCAAACACGCCAGGCAATGCAACACGTACCGACCACACAGCTACTTTAGCAGCTGACGGATCAGCCATTTACATCATTGGCGGTTTGACTTTGCCTGTGTTTAGTATTGACACTTTATATCAACCGAATCCAACCGATCTTAACATCTGGTCCTTCAATCTTGCATCGTCACAATGGCAAGCTTTGACTCCCAAACTTAATTCTATTAATATTGGCGAAGCCCGTTCCGGCCACACAGCAACCCTCTGTAAAGAAAAGAAATAGAAAAAAAAAGGAGGATCACCTCATATTTTATCATGCCAGTGCCAAACTCTACCAGCATTCTCATTTTTGGCGGGTTCCGAAATACCGACTTGTTTGGTAAAATCTCCATTTTTACACTCTGCTTTCATGCTAAAAATGAGGCTAGGTCCTAGTGATTATGCGCTTATTTATGACTACGCCAAGAACACTCTCTCGGACGCTATACCAAACATCGTGAAGCAAAACTTGAACGATGTTCGTAGCAACTCTGCTGTGCTCTATACACGACCCACAGGCGAAAGCTTTATCTTCTTTCTGTTTGGCGGCCAAGGGGGTGGCCATTTTTACGGCCGTGTGGATATCTTGAACATCACAACACCTACAAAAATGGCCTGGCTCACGAACAACAACTCGCCACCACCGAGTAGTGGCTCACAGGGCAGTGGGTCGCAAGGAAGCAATCCTGCAGGCGGCAACTCTTCCCTCTCCGCAGGTGCCATTGCTGGCATTGCTGTTGGCTCGGCGGTGGCTGTTGTAAGTCATTTCTAGAGGCGCAAATAAGCGAGAAGTGCGAAGGGGAAGAAATTGACATCATTTTATTTGTTTAGTTTGGCGTAATTGGTGCTTTTGCCCTCTGGTACATTGCGAAAAAAAAGAATCGACAAAACATAAGTGACGTCTTGGAAACCGATCCGCGTAACGACATTTCGAACGCGCAACAGGTCATGGAAACTGGCACTCCTGATGCTACCACTGCTGTCTCAGACAATAAAGGCGCTCCATCCAAAAGCAAACCATTTGAGGGCTCGATTGTGCCTTCTGAAGACCGAACCAAACCTTTTGAATCACCAGAAAAACCATTCGATGGACATAGCCAAGTGCCTGAAGAGTTGAACGAGGCGATCAAAGTACCTGGCAAGCCTGTTGACTGGTCCACCAAACCTTTTGAAGGACTCAATAAGCCTTTTGACCACGAACCAGCGTAGACCTGATGAGTAGAAAAATTGGGAGTATAGTCTCACAATAAAGGAAGCTTGGTGGCTGCGTTATTTCTCCATTTCTGCCTCTCTCTATTGTGTCATGGTCTCTTTCGCCTCTTGCCGATTATGAAAAGGTTTTTTGTACAATTATCACTCCCCTTTAGTTTCTATTGACAAGTTAATGATACAATGATTTCCTCATTCACTCTTCTGCAGCAATCCGAAGAGAAAAAAAAAAGATTTACATTTTTGGTAAAGTTGGTCCCTGAAAAATGTGGTAGGCTTATCAGCTAAATATGGTAATCCAACTTCTTTTTCATTTTGGAAAAAAAAAATCAAATGCGTACACCACGCTTTTGAGTGATCTGGCTGTTATGAAATTTTGTGTACGTACGCAAACACGTGAATTATGATGATGGTGTAAAAACCACGTCGATTGGTGAAGATAACCCAGCCAGCTTTTGACTAGGGACGTTTTGAGTCTTCCAATTCCTCAGCTAAAAATAATGAAAAATTGGCCATTTTCACCAGGGGGTCCCCAGGCAATTTAACAAAAAAGTATAGTGCAAAATTGCTCTAAATAAATTCATTCCAAATTTTGTATACCAGCACAGAATGATTAGAAACAACCTTGACTGACACGAAAACTCTCAAAGACATCCCAAGGAAGAGTCAGATGGATCTTAGCCGGTCACCTTGAGCGCGCTGGCCAGGAAACGAAGACACCGCGCGGAGAGTGAACATAACCATAAAACACAATGAATGAAACGGAGAGTCAGAGAGCGCCAGAAAAAAACACACAAGGTTCTTCTTTTTTTTCTCGCTGACCATCACCGACCAAACTTGAACGACGCCCAAAGCAGCTGTCTCTCTTGTATTCTGGGCCAAATCGCAGGCAGTTTATCTCCTTGTTTGGTATAGACAACCATGCTGTCTCAGGTAGAGTCGCTATCTTAACGTCAGAACGGGAACGAGATCGATGAGCTCTCGAGCACGTACACTCCGCATGCGAGCTTTGGCTCACAAGATGGCAATTCTACTTGACATCAAATCTTGCTTTTTGACAGGTGTTATCCTTGGTACTGCCTGTAGGAATAGTGCTTGCAGGGACGTGAAAATTCCACAATGTCAACAGGGTGATGCTGGTTTTTTTTTTTTTTCGCCAGCAGTTTGACCTGATGGACGCCCCTACACCCTGGCGCTCTGCCAGGAGGAAGTATAAAAACAAAACACCTAGAAAATAGTATAGAAGCAGGCTCATGCCATGAACTTTCCAAAGGGCAGCTAGACACGGAAACCGACTTTGCTCCAGGTATCGTCGACGATCACTATCCCTTCCAATCAAAAGCAAGCATTCAATAATCAAACCTGTTGAGAGTGCAAGCCTTTTAAGCACTCAATATAGCTATTCCACTCTTGCCTACTGCAACAGGATGACCATAAAAAAATGATGCTCAAGAGAATATATCTTTGCCTCTACTTGATGCAATACGTGCCATATCTATGAGCACTGATCTCCAAAATAGCCTCCACCTATTGCATGTCCCCCACCGTTTACTTCTCATAAAATGTCCTTGTTTGGCTCAAATTATTGCTCTCATACTGGCCAACCGAAGGAAAACAACCTTCTTTGGTCAAAATAATTTCCCAGCCTCGCCTTCGCCACATTTTTTTTTTATTCCGCTAATTCGTAGCACCGTCGACTGCCCAGCCAGATTGCCCTTTTTTATCTACTTCTTTCTCTTCAAAGTACTTGAAAATTATGCTCTTTTTTGTACTGGTTGTTGTTTTTCTTGTGTGTTCTTGTCAGGGCCAATTCGTAAACAATCCAATATTGGACCCTCCTGCTGGCGCAGGTCTGCTTTGGCTTTGAAAAAAAAAAAAAGCGAGAGCTAAAAAATGTGCTTGTTACTTTTGTAGGATGCACGCTTGTTGGACAAAGTATTCATTGTATTGGGGGCGAGAACTACAACTACTCTTCACCCATAGGGTGCACCAACACCACTCGACGACTTGACTTGGCCGATTTCAACTTTGAGCTGATCTTCACCGTCAACTGGACTGTTTCAAGCACCCCCGTGTGTACCCGAAATATGGTTATCAGCAATGTCCAAGCTCCATCAAACACCCCCAGCGTCTTTCTCTTTGGTGGCGACTCTACCTTTATGGGAACATCCATCGGCTACTTGATAAATCCAACGGACTACAACATCGTCCAGACCATTACCGACCCCACCAATTCAAGCATATATGCCACGTAAACTAAAAAAAAAAAAGGGAAACTTGGTTGTTGGTCAAAGGTTTATTTTTCTCTCACGTTGGATCATAGTGGTTCAAGTGCAGGCGTGACGCTGCCGTCGGGCAATGTCTGGATGTTTGGCGGCAGAAATTTATTCAATTTCACGTAACAAAAAATTGGGCAATTCTTCTCCGCCATTCTCATCTTGCGCTCTCTTCCTTTTGCTTTATAGCGGTGACTGGAGTGCCAATACGGCAGCCATCTTGTTGTACAATGTGGCATCAGTAAGTAGCATCCACTTCTTTGTCAACAAAAAAAGAAGGCTTTAGCTGATCTAACAAAATATTAACTTCCAAGAATCAAATGTCGGTCATCAACGCAAACACGCCAGGCAATGCAACACGTACCGACCACACAGCTACTTTAGCAGCTGACGGATCAGCCATTTACATCATTGGCGGTTTGACTTTGCCTGTGTTTGGCGCTGACCCTGTCTACCAAACGAATCCAGCCGATCTTAACATCTGGTCCTTCAATCTTGCTTCGTCGCAATGGCAGGCTTTGACTCCCAAACTTAGTTCCCCAGATATTGGCCAAGCCCGTTCCAGTCACACAGCAACCCTCTGTAAAGAAAAGAAATAGGAAAAAAAAGGAGGATCATCTCATATGTTATTTTGCCAGTGCCCAACTCTACCAACATTCTTATTTTTGGTGGGTACCGAAATTCCGACTTCAATGGTAAAATCTCCATCTCCATTTGTACACTCTGCAGCCTTGATTTTTACCTTTCACTTTCATGCTAAAAATGAGGCTAGCTCCTGGTGATTATGCTCTTATTTATGACTACGCCCAGAACACTCTCTCGGATGCTAGACCAAACATCGTGAAGCAAAACTTGAACGATATCCATGGCAACTCTGCTGTGCTCTATACACGACCCACAGGCGAAAGCTTTATCTTCTTTCTGTTTGGCGCCCCATCCACTGGCCGCAAGGTTGGCCGTGTTGATATCTTGAACATAACAACACCATCAAGAATGGCCTGGCTCACGAACAACAACTCTCCACCACCAAACACAAATTCACAGGGCAATGGCTCACAAGGAAACAATCCTGCTAGCGGTAGCTCTTCTCTCTCCACCGGCGCCATTGCTGGCATTGCTGTTGGTTCGGCGGTGGCTGTCGTAAGTCACCTCTATATCTGATGGGTCTCCAGGGGAAGAGACTGATACCCTTTTTATTTGTTTAGTTAGGGGTGATTGGTGCTTTTGCCCTCTGGTACATTGCGAAAAAAAAAAAACGACAAAACATAAGTGATGTCTTAGAAACCGATCCGCGTAACGACATTTCGAACGCGCAACAGGTCACGGAAACCAACACTCCTGATGCTACCATTGTTGTCTCTGACAATCAAGGTGTTCCTTCCAAAAGCAAACCATTTGAGGACTCGACTGTGCCTTCTGAAGACCGAACCAAACCTTTTGAATCACCAGAAAAACCATTTGATGGACATAGCCAAGTTCCTGAAGAGCTAAGCAAACCCTTCGAAGCACCTGACAAGCCTGTTGAATGGTCCACCAAACCTTTTGAAGGACTCAATAAGCCTTTCGATGACGAACCATCGCAGACCTAATAAACTATAACCCCGGAGTTAATCCCAAAGGAGTGAAACCATTCCCTGCATCAGCCTCGACCAGGAACATTGTCAAAGCGTGGTTAGTTAATGGTTTGAGCTCAGCCTCAAGCTTGATGTAAACGACCGTCGAACTTGATTGTAGTGTCTGTCTATTGTCGTTATCATGCTCAGATGAACTAGGTGGGATTGTCAAACTCTTTTCTGTCGCTCTCCCATCTTTAATGCAAAAAAAAAAGGCTCTGCCAAAAAATTGAAATCGTCTTTCCATATGGAAGTATTTGCCATCAACACTGACGCGCCTGGTATCACAGAACGAACCCAATACACAGCGGCAGCAGGAAGATTGTTGATTACATAGCTTCACTGTTTTCGCGTTTGGTGTTGCCCCTTTGGTCATTGTACAGCTTTCGACCAAGATCTAACGTGACCAAATCATAAAGAGTTTAATCGACTGGGAACTTGAGCAACCGTTCTCCACAGCTCTGAGTATTGGCTCACAAGGAACTAATTCTATTGGTAGTACCCCTTCGTTATCCACAGATGCAATCCTTGGTTTTGCTGTTGGCCAGGTGCCGGCGAGAAAAGCTGGCGATTGTTGGAATCATCGGTGCTGTCCCAGACGTCAACCAATTTCCTCAAATCAAAAAAAAAACCATATGAAGGTTCGACCAAGCCTTTTGAAGAACTTTTCAAATCCTCTGAAGCACTGAGCAATCATGTTTCACTGGCCCACATAGGCATTTACCTCTGGGCATCATGCTGAAAAAATGAGAAGCGGAGAATGTATTTTGCCTATGCCTGACTGATGATGCATGCCAATTTGGCGGTTTGGTATCAAAAGGGTCTTCAATATCCTCGGTATTTTTTTGGTTGTTGCACGCTTAGTGCCAATTTAGTTTTATCTCATTGAATAAAAATGTGCATTACCGAAAAGGTCCGTGAGTCCTGATCAAAAATCGGTTGCATGAAAAAAAATTGCCAACCTTCACCAGATTTGTTAAAAGGAGGCTCTGTTGGTGTAACCTTAGTAAGTGTGTGACACAAAAAAATAGGTTTGTTAAAATTGCAAAAAAGCTGGATGTGCTCCTTCTTCCTTCTCCCTCTTTACGACTTTCTGAACGACTCATGTATTTACCAGCCCTGGCCGCCATTTTTCTGGTGGCATTCTGTCAGGCTGATTTTTCAAGTAACCCGTCTTTATCTAGCTTCGATGATGTCGGTATGGACAAACGATTAAACGAAGATATGCTACCTCGGCAGTAAAGCAAAGAGTTGACTTTTTCTTATGTTGGTTTCGTTCAGGGTGCACATTAGTTGGGCAGAGCATTTTCTGCTTTGGCGGTGACGCAACCAGTGACATTCAGTGCACAAACCAAACGCTGCGACTCGATTTGGCTAATTTCAATTTTAATGTGATCCTTACGCTCAACTGGGCTGTTGCTCAAGCCAATATTTGCAACGCTGCTTCCACGGTTGTCACCATCCCATCTTCGTCAGGTTCATCTAGCGTCCTTGCCTATAGTGGAATCAAGCCTTTCAGCAATTCTTCCCTCGGTTACCTCCTGAATCCATCTGACAGCAGCATTCTTCAGACGATCACCAACCCCTCCAACTCGTCACTCTTCACAACGTAAAAAAAAAAAAGATTGATTTTCAAACCCAGGTGCCCATACTTTTTTTCTTTCTTCCGTTTTTGCCATCACAGATACTACAGTGCTGGCGTCTACCTTTCCTCAGGCAACAAAGTGTGGATGTTTGGAGGTGAAAACACGATGCAACATCTTCCAACTGTCACAAAGTGAGTTGGTTTTTTGTCTGCTTTTGAGCATCGCTGAGGATTGTCTTACACGTCTTTACTCATTCAACTTCTCTTTTTTTTTTAACATAGCCCATATTTCCTGGACGGCACCAGCGTTTTGATGTACGATGTGGCATCTGTAAGCTGCGAATACTCCACCCCTGTGAGAAGAAAAAAACTTATAAAATGGCTATTTTTAGAATCAAATGTCGATGATCAACGCTGCCACACCTCAGAACACCACGCGCGTACAGCACACAGCAACATTGACAGCCGACGGATCGAAAATTTACGTGCTTGGAGGCTTCACACAACCTGCCTTTTCTAATTTTTCTCCCAACGTAACAGTTCAAACCGATCTCAACATCTGGTCGTATGATACCACCTCCACTCAATGGCAAGCTGTCACTCCTCAACTGGACTCGCCTGGACTTGGCCTGGCACGTGCCACACACACCACCACCCTGCGTAAGAAACTATACACCAGGTCACCCTTCTTTAACACCGACATTTAAATTATCCAGTGCCCAACACCACTCGCATGTTAATTTTTGGAGGGTACCTGAACTCGATGTATCAATGTAACATGCCGCCATCACTGCACCGCTAGCACTAACCAACCTATTTTTTCACATTCAAGCCGCTGGCCCAAGTGACTTTGCTCTAGTTTACGACTACGCCGAAAATAAGCTTTACAATGGCACGCAAAACATCACGAATCCGAGGATTTTAACTCAAAGCGCGTACCATTCAGCTGTACTCTATCCATCACCAACGGGCGAAAACTTTCTCTTTATCCTCTTTGGTGTCACCAATACCAAGAATGGGGGCATGGTCAACATTCTGAACGTCACGTCGCCTGCTAGTATGACTTGGCTCTCGAACGTCAACGGTCCTCAAAGCGGTGGACAGCAAGGCGGTAATGGTACGCAAAGTAGCAACACCAACAGCCAATCGCTCTCAACAGGCGCGATTGCTGGTATCGCTGTCGGTGCTGCTGTTGCAGGGGTAAGTAACGCACTCTGAATTGTTGAAGAATGAGCGTGATATCTGACCACCCTTTTTTTTTTTTTTTTTTTTTACTGCAAACCAGATTGGCATCATCGGCGCTTTTGTCTATTGGTGGATAATGAAGAAAAAAAGAAAAGAGCAAATCTTTGCAAACACCGTCCTTTCAGACCCTCGCAACAACAATCAGCACCATGCGTTGTTAACGACGACAGTTTCAGATAATAAGCCTTTTGAGAGAACCAACAAGCCATTTGAAGGTACCAACAAACCATTTGACACCAACCAAAAATAAATGAACAGAAATCTTCTTGTAAACGTATATGAATAAATATAGACGGAGTAAATTCTAAAAGCGTTTTAATAAGGTCGCATTTTACGGCTTGCCCCTAGAAAAAAAAATCGTAGACTCCTAAAAAAAAGTCAAGGACAGGATACGGTTGCCAAGAAGCAGGTGTTGACGGACTGTGCGGTGATTGAATATACCAATTCACTCAGGAATGGATTTTGTTGCCAGTTTTGATCTTTTTCACTCTTTTCCCCTCAAGGGGCGATCGAGTCCAGCGCTTTTTGTTGAAGCTAGAGGACGTGTCGCTGGTTGAGCATAAGGGTAACTTTAGCTTCTTGATACATTGTTGGGCGTCATTTGTGGTGGCGTCAATGTAGCGCTTCATCTTGAGAAGCTTTTGTGCAGTTAGCCCAACCTTGACGAGATCATCAATTGACTTTGGCAATTCAAGTTCATCAATTTCAACGAGTCGGTTGATACCATTTCCCGGTAGATCCATTTTCAACAACTCGCAGTGAAACCCATTGACCCACATACCGCATACTACTGGAGATTCAACTCCCAATATAATCAGTTCATTTAGCATCAGCATCATCTCCTTCGCCAGTTTATGAAATCTTGGTGACCCAACGACGAGTTCGGCGGCTTGATTTCGACAGCAAAGATATCAAACCGGTGGCCCATGACCGATGAGTATATGGTAAAATCAGGTTGAAATTTTCTCGTTGGGGAATTAGACGGCTCAGTTGCCGATGTAATATTTTGAATAAACACAGCAAGTAATTCAATTAGAATCTTTTCTATGTTTATTTTAACTTCGATAATTCGAATGAAGAAGCAAAAGAAACTAAGGGAAAATAAAAAAAAAAGGATTTAAGCAATTCGACTAGGTGCGGAGTTTACTCGTGCACTTGTCTAATTCTAGAACAAGTCTCCGCACAGTGGATCTCCCTCAGCTTGCATATTTCTTTCTTCCTGACGCTAATACGCACGAAAGAGAAAAGCATTCTATACACCGTTCACGTCTTAGCTAGGGCGCATGCCACAGCCGAAAGTGAAGTCGATTCAGTTGACGGCAGTGGTGCTGAAGAGGTTGAGGGTGAGGTACACGTTGTTGAGGAGGTTGGGGACGAGGCGCCCGTTGTCGTGGGGGTTAAGGACATGGTGCCTGTGGTCGAGGAGGTCGAGGGCAAGGTAACTGTTGGCGGGAAGGATGAGATTGAGGCATAGGATGAATTTGTAGTCGAGGGTAATGCGGTAACGGAGCTGGAGGAGGCTTGATGGAAAGCATATGCCATCTGGGAATTTGCCCACAATGATTCCAGGTGATTACCATAGAAGATATTGTTTAAAAATGGAGCCACGAATCGATGTGCAAATGTATCCTCTGCTCCTCGTTTCGGTTGTTTCGGATGAGCCGCCATCGTTCGCGTCAAACTGATGAATATGTGTGCGATGTCCACAAAATGGCCGTTTCTAGTTTCGCTGCTTGAAAGTAAAATCGAACCAAATTCGCGCTCAAGGGCGAACCGATCACCAGAATCGATGGCCTAAGAAAAAAAAAAGTTGAATATAACAAATCGCTCATCGTGTATTTTTACCTGTTGAATATTTGTGGCCCAAATGACAACGTCTTTCGGTAGTGTGACAGGATCGCTCTTCAGAGAATCATAAACGGTTTGGATCTGGGTGTCCGATAGATATGCAATACAAGATTTTGACATCATCAGCGGAAAGTAGAAGACGTGGTGAATCGATCTACAAAATGAAAATCAGTCTCATTGTTGAAGCGTGGCAGCAATCTAATTCGTCACTTACAAAATTCGGGTCAACGACAGTTCTTTATGCAATGTTCTGGCATTATGCTGAATCGATTGTTGCCGAAAGCTACTTAGGTAATCGCTGACATCCATTGATCCAACTTGCCACTGGTTTTGAGGTTTCATTCAGGTGAGCCGAGAACTTTTTTTCATTATTTTATTATTGCCTCACCTTCATATCCATCACATCGCACTGAGCAACATGATCGTTGGTAGGAGTATCCACCATCGTTCTTGTGGTTCGCCACGGCATTTCCTCTATGGATGACAGGCTTTTTGAGGAATTGCTGTCATTGTCCACGGGTAGTCTTAACAAAAAAACTATTAATTAATAAAACGATAGTACAGACGCGCTACTTACAATGCATTGTGTTTATTAACAACGTGTGCCATCAGTTCTGATCTATTAGAGAATAGATCAAAACAACCTGGACACATCAGTTTGATTAGAATCGTAGGATTGGCGTCGTGCAAAGTCTCGGTGTATTGCTTTGTATTTTTGGGCAGTCTAGTTCCCCTATTCGACTCTGGTGCAAACAAAATTGCATGCTTGCGGTGACAATGGTATATCAGAGACTGCCTCTGTGAAAACTGCTTATCATTATAACAAAACGGGCATCAATGTTGTCAGAACCATAACGAAAAAAAGGACAAAAGAGTTTTTTTTTTCCTGCAAACCACCACTTCGCAATCGGCGATGAGCGGCGCCTGAATATGGCAGTCCATTTTTATTTTCAAAACGAAAAAGAAACAAACGCTGTAATGCACTTTTGAATGATCAGATCGATGTGAAATTTAGAGTGAATGTGTAAATGCATGAATGATGATAGTGCTAAAAAAATCAGGAAGATTGATGCAAGTCACTCAGCCAATGTTTGATCAGTTTCGGTTTGGCACCTCCGACTCGTCAGCTAAAAACATCAAAAAATCGGCCCCTCTTTCATTCTTTTTTTTTTTTCCATTCTCAACGATCCAACGGCCAAGGAATCCACTTGCCATGCGCTTGTAGTAGCCACGCGAGGTTCAGTCCCCTGGCGCCCTAAGTGAAAGTGATTGGGCCTTAGAGTTGCTATGCATATTGGTTTCCGTGTGTATAGACCATCATGAGTAGCGTCGTGCCGTTTTGGTTTTTTTTATGGATGATGCAAGGTAAATTCGCTTGTTTGTTTTTGACATTTGTAAACCACCTACTAACATAATGTCTGAGTACAAACTTCCTTAGTTTATGTGTTGATGACTGCAGATGGGGCAATAGGAATCTACTTGCCATGCGCTTGTAGTAGCCACGCGAGGTTCAGTCCCCTGGCGCCCTTAAGTGAAAGTGATTGGGCCTTAGAGTTACTATGCATATTGGTTTCCGTGTGTATAGACCATCATGAGTAGCGTATGCCTTATCTGCACTGGTTCTGGTTACCCACAATCAAGGCAAACAGAAGAGAACTATGGTCGTCCAAAGACTAATCGACATCGTTGCCTAAGTCCAACATTCATAATGCTCATGGAGCCCTGCCCTTGCGATATGACCCCACTATCTCTTTTTTTATTGCCTCAAATAATCGCCAAAATGGCCCATTTATTTCTGGAAGTTTCATTTTCACTAACCAACCTGTCTTAAGTTGTGACCGATCCCAAAATTGCTGCGGGAACTATAGCACAGTGTCATTTTTGTTTTTGTTTGTTGTGTTTTCTTTTTCTTCTTCTTTTAGAATTAAAATAAGCCTAGAAAAGATTCTGACTGAATCACTTGCTTCGTTTATTTCTAACAAAATTTTACACCCACCTATACTCTTCGAGTACCTTGCCCTTGCGCTGAAAGGACTCTTGCAATTTGGATTACAATTTGCCACACTCGCATGAAATTTCATTGTCAATCTCTTTGGGCGCTTCGTCCTTCTCGTTGTCCTTCTTGTCAATTTAATGGACGAGCTCTTGCCATACCAAGAAGAGGAGCCTTCTCAAAAGCAAGTGGCCACGCCAATGACTAAACCATCAGGCCTCCCTTGACCCCATTGTACATACGTAGCCAAGTACGGTTATGATATCCCTCCTCAGCGAAAATTATCAGGTCCGTACTGTCCATGCCAATCGCTGTGCAGTTTTTTTTTTTGGTGCTCTCTGCGAGGATGGCTTACATAAAGGCAGCTAGACACTGATCTTTTGTATTATTACTTCACCTTGCAGCCCTCCTCTGCAAGAATGGAACTTGACAATCAACCAACGTATGGAGCACGAATTAACCAGGAGAAGGAGACAATGTCAACCGAAGAGACACAAAGACATTTTATGTCGTAGGTTTTTTTATTTTTATCAAACTCATTTCGTTTTTTCCTCATAAAACCTGTCCTGTCTGAAGTTATGGTGAGGAGCTAGAGAATGTTGAACATTGGAGTAAAGATAAGCCATTCCTTCTCTCACTCTTCGCGTTTTTGTGTGGAAGTGTCTTGCAGCTTTTTGCCTAGTGGATCTTCGTCGACTTCAAAAGTAGCTGCGGCTGTTTCTTCGATTCAATCAAGCCGAGCATTACAAGCTTCCACCACGGAAGCACCTAACAGGACCTCTCTTTTCATTTCCTTTGAATATTTTCAAGTGCTGTCAAATAAATGTACTTCAATGGTGGCCATGATCCTATATGGCACCTCGAGTTAAAGCAAAGAAAAGGTATCGAATGCTGGTATCTGATTGGCTGTAACTGAAAGTTGCCAGGAAAAAGGTCGAGGATGTTTGTTTCTTTTTCTCTTTTTATCTTTTTCTTTCCCTGATTGACAAGATGACTTCTGGTAAGAAACATTGCCATCTACCTAAATCTAATAGATTAGATGGATACCAGTTGGTAGATGCATTTGTGCTAATCATATCATCTGCTTTTTTTATTTTTTTGATTTGATTTTGTCACATTTTACTCAATAGACGACGTTCGTGCTGCTTCCCGTGCTTCTGCTTCTACTGCTACTTCCGGTGCTTCCACCGCTCCATCTTCCCGTGCTTCTGGCCTTAGTGCCTCCATCTGTAAGTTTTGGTTATAGACTCCATTGGCTACTTGCTGGACATTGCCATTGCTTATTGCAACGTTTGTTTACTCAACATTGGCTTTTTTTTTTTTTTTTTTTTTTTTCAAGATGCTTTTTCCGGTTCAGTTCCCGCCGATGATAATGGTAAGTGCTTCGAAAAACAAGAACTAAGCAACTGCATGTTTTTAACTGCTTTTTTGTTACTTTTATTATTCCATTGCTACTCTAGATAAAAAAACCAGTAAGTGACATTCACAAAATGAAAAAAAAAAGGTTTAAAAAAAAGAAAAGTCAACCACTCTCCAAGAATTGTCTTTCATGCAAAGATCGCTGACTTTTTGATTTCCTCTTCTCCGCATAGAAAAAAATGGTAAGAATTTGGATCTGACTGTTACGAAACGAGTCGGACTAACCAACACCTCTCTTAATCTGCTTCTTGTGTTTGACTCGACTAGAAAACACCCGTAAGTTTGAAGCTGGCTGTAAAGCGTTTCCAGAAAGAGGATTCACCTATTTCTTTTTTTAATCATTGCCTACCATAGAAAAAATCACCAAAAGTAAGTTGAACCTACCATCAGGAGGACACAAATAAGATCGTGAATAATTCAACTAAAGTTTCTTTGCTTTATTTACATTAGAAAATGCAGTAGAAAACCCAGAAAATACCTCCTATGCCCCCTCCTCTATGCCTTATGCCTCTTCTTCTTCTATGCCCTATGCCCCCTATGCCTCTCCTTATATGCCCTATGCCCCCTCCTCTATGCCCTATGCTCCGTCTTCTATGCCCTATGCCACCACCACTGCTTCTCTGACTTCTGCCCCTGCCTCTCCTTCCAACCCCACCAAACGTAACGCAGGTGGCAATGACGAAACCCGTTTTGCTGGTAAGTTCATTACCCTTTGTCGGTGAGGAAACCAGAGCCCAATGAAACTCACTTCTCATTTTTTTTCTATAGCCCGTCGTGGCATCAAGAGTAAGCAAAAAAAAAAAAAGGATGTCAAGATCATAGTCTCTAAGTATCACCCTTTTTATTTTAGGTGCATGCCACGCCGCCCAGGCACCAGGCCCCATGGTGCCTGGCTTTGGCATCAACCTTGCCGTTGCCAACGCAACGGCAATCAGGCTGACTGCAGCCGCAGCCGCAGCCGCAGCTGCTGCCGTCACCGCCACTGCTGCTGTCCCAAGTGCTGGTGACTTTTCTGCTGCTGTTCCTGCAGCAGCAGCAGCAGCAGCAGCTGCCGTCGATTCCGCTGCTCTTGCGGCCTCCATCGTGCCCAATGTTCCTGCTTCGGTGGTTCCTCTTCTCTCGGTGGCTGCAGCTACCGCAGCTGCAGTTCTTGCAGCTGTACCTGCAGCTGTCCCTGGTGATGCTGCTGCCCGTCTTGTTGCCGCCGCTGTTGCTGCTGCCGTTGTTCCCGGCGCCGCTTTTTCTGCTGCCGGCGTTGCCGCCGCCGCTGCTCCCGTTGCTTCCGGTGCTTCCGGTGCTCCTGCTGCTGTCTCCGTTCTTGCTGGTCCTGCTGGCCCTGTTGCTGGCCCTGCTGGCCCTGCTGTTGGCCCTGTTGCTGGCCCTGTTGCTGGCCCTGTTGCTGGCCCTGTTGCTGGCCCTGTTGTTGGCCCTGCTGCTGCTTCTGCTCCTGTCCCTGCTCGCGTCGCAGGCAAAAAGCGACGCGGGCACGGAGAGGACAATGAACGTTTCTCTGGTAAGCATCATTAATTTTAAGAAAACAGCGTTTTCTATCTGACACTTACATTTATTGCTATCCCATATTATTCTTGTAGGCCGTCGTGGCTCGAAGTGTAAGTTGTTCAAAAAAAAAAAAAAAAACGGAGTGATGGCCAAGCGAAATTGATGTAACGCACGGTTTTTATATTCTTAGTTGGCCGCTCGTCGGGCGCGAGCGCGTCTGCCACTGTTCCGGCCGTCTGGCCATGGTCCTCCCTTGCCCTTGGCTGGGGCGCAGTTTTGCCTGTTCTCCCTGGCGTTGTTTTGGTTGCGGGCCCTGTTCGCCGGGCGACGGGCCCGCATACGGCACACTATGCCGCCCTGTTAGCTTGCCCCCCTGCCCTCCGCAAGCTAAGCACAAAGGGCATTCGGGGTAAGTCATAACAAAAAAATCTTACATGTTGTTGACCTGTCATTATTTTTTTCCTGGTCTTAGGCAAGCTGGCTCGTCAACGCCGCCCAGCAGAGCCCAAGCCCAAGCCAAAGCCTCTCTCTTTCCGCCCTCGCCGCTCCACCACAAAGGCGGCAATTGCAGCCAAGAGGGCGGTTAAGGCTTTGGCAGGCTCTTCTGGTGCTGGGTGGCTGACCAGCCGCACCCTGGCCAATGCTGCTCTGTGCCAGGAAGTACATCGTGTGCTTCCTGGCACCAACTTTGGTGCGGAATTTGGTTCTGGGGTGGAGCCACCTCCACCCCATCTTTCTCGCGAGAACATGTTGCGTAAGTTATCACTCTGTTCACCTACACATTTTATTTCGTTCTGATAGTGATCTAATTTTTTTTTTCTTATAGTCATGAAGGACATGTTCTCGCGAGGTGGCCAAAACTAAGGCCACCACTCGCTGGTCTTTCTGGTGTCCTGTCTTGGTCTGGCTCTGGCTCCAAACTCTGGCTGGTTGTCTTCTCCGGCGCTTGGATGACTTGTTGGTAGGCAATGCTATGACGACGCTTCCCCTGTTCCCAATGGGGTCCCACAGGGCAGCGTTCACCAAAAGCAACGAAAGAACGAAAAAAAAAAAAAAACGCATGCAAAGAAAAGCATGCAAAGAAAACGCACACGTCAAAGCAACAATACCTTTTTTCATGTTTTGGACTGAATGGTACGTCAGAGCTGGAAAAAAAAAAACGCTGAAATGCTTTGCTGATCAGATGCATTGACCTTTTTTTTTTTTTTTTTCGCGAGAGACAGGAAACTTGGTGGTTGGCCAGGCCTCCTCTAGCACGGCGTCTTTGCTTTGACTCTAAACGGTCAAATCATTGGCATATACTGGGCTATGTGGCATGGCTTCTTTTTGCCTCTAGGCTTTGGGATCATGAGGGAATGTACGGGTATTGTTGCTCCGTGCTATCAAAAAAAAAAGTTCAGTTGCTGGTGACACTACCCGCCGGGATCCTGGGGACAGTGGAAGCCCAACTGTCGTCATAGCACCCTACTGGCAGTCATCTTAAACAAGCCCTGACCTCCAACCTCGCAACTCTGAGCCCAAACTACCGCCCACCAAGACAGGCGGCTCTGGTATCAAGTCAACTATGTCAACACAGGTGGTGTTGTATCGTGATGGTACAAGCCAAGCCAAGCCTTGGTCGTTTATACCTATGGCTAGCGCGTACGTATTTACCAAGATCGTCTACTATTGGCCATGCGCTGAAGTACCTGTGATGGCCCTCTCGTTTTGATCTATGGGCCTGTCAAGGCTGCACCCCTTGGCATGACTGGCTTCAAGTTACCCTTTGGTCAACATATCAATCAAGCTATGGTCTTTTTTTTTTTTTTTTTGCCACAGGCAATGGTGGCTAATGCCCTGAAATCAATGGATGGGCGAGAGATGCACCAGTGTACCTGGTCAAATCAATGACAGATCAGCAACGTGTCTGGTACGTGAAGATGTCACATCCTCTGCCTTGTCAAGCAGTAAGGTCAGACTCTCGATATTGCTGGCCAACTACCTTTGACTCTTAGTCCATTTGAGTCATGCCAGTACCATTACACATGATTGTCAACGTTCAAGACGTTTCTCTTTGTCACTCTCAACACAAATCAGTCATGGTGGAGCAATGTTATCAAGCAAGCGTTGGTCGCATTTTGGTGATATGGTAAGTTTTGGTTGCATGACTGGGCAAGGAAATAGGCTGAAGCTTACACCTCTTTTTTTATAGTGGGAAGCATTTTTTTTTTTTTTTGGGAAACATGGCTGCTAGGTCACTCTCACAGCACGCCATTGTCCCCTTTGGGTTGGATTTTTCATTTTTTTGGTTACAACGTCGTCAATGGTCAAGCACAATGCATGAACAAAAGGGAACTTTGTGGGAAGCAACGCGTTGGGTTGTTGGTGGATGTTGGTGCTGTAAACCTCTGGCAAGCATAGTACTCTCTTGGGAGCACAAGACTTTGGTGGAATTGGCTATCATCTCTGAATACTCGATTATGAAGGCACTTTACACTCTCGTTGGTGGTAATTTGTATGGTGGCATTATTGAACCGGTCGTCATACACGAGGCAAGGCAAGGGAAGAAACCATTGGCATCTTTGGGCGCAAGTAAGCATGTTTGTGAAAGGGAGCTACACTATAGAAGCCATCTTCTTAAGCACTGACACTTTTTATTTTCATGGTAGGGGTCTACTTTTGGAGCACTCTCTACCTGACAACATCTATCAAAACACACCTCTGGCAATACCTGGTTGGGCCTGTGGGTCTTTTTCAAACAAAACCTCGGAGATGGTTTTTTTTAGTGTGGTGGAACAGTTGACATCTCATTAGCGGAAAGTAAATGGCAACACACTTTTATGATGGCATAATCGAAGCACGTCTCTGGCTCAAGTAAATCCTCTGGCTGCCGCGATAAATAAGGTTACGTTGATGGGATACAAATTGATGCAAGGCGGTTGATGCTCACTTTTTTTTTAATACATCAAGATTTTATTCAAGTTACATGGCGATACAAGCGGCTTTTGGAATTTTGCCTGGCGTGGTAGTGTGTGTGTATGATTGCAGTGGTGCTCTGTCTGGTAAAAAATGGCCACGATTCGACTTAAAGAACCCAGGACAAGAAAGCGTTTGTACGCGCATTCGAACTTCATCTGGATGGGGAACGCGAACAAATCTGTGACAAGCGGTTGGCTCTTCGCTGAACAATGACTATGCAATTATCTTGAATTTTGACCGAGGATGACTCAAACTCGAACAACTGCACAATCCTCCAAAAAGCGCAATCCTCCAAAAAATATGCGATAAAAGAAAAAAAAAAGAAAAAAAAAAAGAAAAAAAAAAGAAAAAAAAAAAAAAAAGAACATCATTCAAAATCGCATGGCATAATAACTTGCCCTCAGCTGCTTGCAGCAAATCAAAATCACCAACCCCTCACGTAATACCTCTCCTCCGACCCCAATGGCATTGCTATCTCTTGGCGCCTTCCTTTTACCATGGCAGACACTCGCATCATATGCACACACGTACCACACAACAACTTGAATAGCCTGTATTAAAATAAACGAACAGACATCATCTTTAAGATGTCACAAAATAAACCTATTTCTTTTACTTGGTGGGTGGTGGTGGGTAGCTGATGTATGCAGATGTTCAGTTGCAGCACGTTCAACATCTACTTGGCAGTTTGGCTTGAGCAATAGTGTAGCGGACATGGATCTGGATTAATAATAAAATAAAGCACGATCGATCTGTTTTTTCAACGTCCTAGGATATAGCAAAAATCAAAGGAAATATGAATGCAGTGCATAGAAATGGTGGTTGCTATCTATCTATCCCTGGCGAAAATGACTGATTTTTCATTTTTTTAAGCTGGGGAATCGGAAGTGTCAAAATAAAACAGATCGAAAGTTGGCTGGGCGACCTTCACCAATTGACTTGATTTTTTCAGCACCATCATCATTCATGCATTTGCGTTCCCTTGCAAAATTTAAGGTCGTTCTGACCACCCAAAAGTGCTGTGCAGCACTTGATTTATTTTTTTTCAAAATGAAGAAAAACCCATGGCCATATTCAGCCTCCGCAAGTACCTCCTGATTCATCAACCATTGAGCCCACCATCTTGAAGAATTAACCTTGAAGAGCTATTTATTCATTTTTTTATTGATAAAACTACAAAAGGAGTTTGTTGAGGCAATCGTCGATGCGACGTGCAGAATGGCCAATGAAACCAGCAAGGTCCCTCTTTGTAACCTGGAGGCATGCTTCGGTAATTCTTTGCGTTAAAGTTTCATTGTCCAAGAGCTTGTCTCTCTTGACCAAGTTTTTCAAAAGTGCCCAAAACTGTTCAATTGGATTTAGCTCAGGGGAGTAAGGAGGTAGATAGACGCAGTTATAGCCTTTTTCCTTGATGAGCGCTTCAATTTTTTCATTGCCATGGATGGGAACGATGTCCATCACCAAGCGAGCCCCTTTCATTGATTTGAATTTGTCCAATTCATTCATCATGCTCAGCAAAAATGCTACAAAATGGTGGTGTTTGTTCCGGTGCCCATTTTCTTCACTTCATCTTCTGCAAGTCGCCGTTTCTTGCTTGATTTGTAATTGTGTCATGTCAGCTCTATTAAAAAGTTACATATCTTACTTTTTTTTATGACTTTTTCCTTTCCATTTTTTTTCTGACGGCTGAAGGAGGCGAAATTGTTTTTAATTTCAAACATGCGCAATACGTAACAAAACAAGGAAATCTACATACAAAAAAGATACAACATGGGGATAAGCTATTACATGAAAACGAGTGGACAAAAGGAGAAGTGGAGATGGGCGAGGGAGAAGTTGGATTTAACGGCGCTTGTTGCCCGAACGTTTGCCAGCTTTCTTGGAACCCTTGGCACCCGAGTCGCCATTAATGAATTGCATCACTTGGTCAATGGGCAGTTCGCCTTTAGGTATTTCCCGAGCAGGAGCAGGAGTACTAGACACGGCCTGGGCATTGGTAGGCATAAGCGTAGGTTGCTGCTGTTGAATGCGTGCGCGTTGAGCCTAGGGGAAAAAACTAAAGTTAGTATTTTCGAGGATCCCAAGTGCATTCTCGTTCAGAGAAACAACTTACCGTGGCGGTAGCGTTGGCAGTCAACTCTTTGAGCCACATGCTGCTTTCCTTGGTGCGAGGGTCATCTTCGCCAAGCTGAGAAAAAGGCAGAGAAAGGTTAGCACCCAGCTTTTTTTTTTTTTTTTGATCCTGCGGAGCTCTCGCTCTGGCGTTACCTTTTTTTCAAATACACCATAGGCGATACGTTCGGCAGCCAAAGCTTTGTTGAAATCGCTTTCCAAGGTATAGGCCTTTGCAAGTACACGGTAGCCAGTGGCTGTGATGACATGGTCTTTGCCCAAGATGGCTTCTTGTGTGGCACAGGCACGCTCAAAGAATTTGGTGCTGTTGGGGTAATCGCGTAATGATTGGAGCATCACGCCAGCATTGTTCTAGTGTTCATTGATAAATAAATAATACGAAAGGGCCGAAGGTTAATATACTAAAAGGCAACAGTAAACAATATCACTTACATCAGCAGTGGCAGAGTCAGGATGGCCAGGACCAAACAATAGATCCCAGTAGTAAAGGGCATGGCGGATGTATCGCAGGGCCAATTTGGTGCGACCAGCAGCATGTTCAAACAAACCAAGGTTCAACTAAATAAAGAAAGCAGCTGTGAGCGTCAGCCATGATGGGTTTACATCCTCCATTAACTTACGTAGTGGTGAACAGTCTCAGGGTGATCCACACCGAGGGTACGTTCAGAGGCAATAACAGCCTTTCGTTGCAGGTCCAATGCAGCTTCGCGGTCTTCACTGTGGTGATAAATCATGGCCAGAGTAGCGTAGCACTTGCTGGTTTCGGGGTGCAAGTAGCCGTAGGTTTGTTCGTGCAATGTCAAGGACTCCAGAAGCAGTTCCAAGCCTAGTTGACGGTGACCTTGAGCCAAGCTCATCTTGCCAGCTTCAAACGTTTCTTCAGCAAAGACACTCTGAAAAAAAAAGGAGAAAAAACGTAAGCTACTCATTCTTCCATCGCTCATAACACACTTACTCGAGGGGCAGCCTGCTTCACAGTAGGCATGACGTTGAGAATGTCTTCGGGGATAAAGGTGGTCTTGCGACGAGGAGGCAAGGCCAGGAGGGCGTCGAGGGCTTGCTGCTGCTTCTTATTCTTGCGTGAAGTAGGTTTTTGGTTCTTGGCTCGCAAAGATTCCAGTCGGGCGTCTTCGTCGGCGTTGGCCTTGACTTCGTCATCGGTAAAGGCATGGAATCGGTAGTCGATGGCTTCGATTTGGATGCCCACACGCAGACAGATTTCACGCAGCGTGGGAAGTGACTTGAGCTGAGCAACGGCATTATCCGTCAGGGCAAAGCGGAACCACAACAGGACTTGCTCTTGCAATTTCTTCGAGAGCGAGGCAGGCGTCAGGTGAGTCCATTCAAAGTCATTGCGCGACTTGCCAAAAGGCACGACAGGTAAGGGCTTGTTGTTGACGCCTTCGCCAAGCAAACAGTTGAAGTAGTGGGCGATGCAGCTGCGTGATTCTTCCAAGGTGCAAGAGGCCAGGTACTTGCGTAGCAAACGTTTGCTGGCACGCACAACCATTTCTTGGACAGCCAGGTCGTAGATATGTTGGATACGCTTGTCCTGGCTCAGGGACACGAGGTCAGCAAGCTTACCAAGGTAGCGCATGTTGATACCGCGGCGGTGCATAGCCTTGGTAAGGGCATCGCCATCCAAAGGAGAAATGGCGTACGAGGCAAAGTCCAGGACAAGACTGGGAATGATTTCATCGTTCAAGAACTTGGAAGCGTCACGCACCACTTGCTCTTGAGCTTCGACTTCGTCCTTGCTAGCTCCACTGGCCTGGCTAGCGAACACGTCTGGGTTGAAGGTCAATTCGAACTCGTTGACATCGATCTTAATATCGTCCTCGTCCTCCTCGTCTTGGGCCTCGCCTTCCTTGGTTTCCTTGTCAGCATCAGGAGCGGCGTCGGTGCTGTTTTTCTTTTCTTCAGCGCGTTCAGCTTTGATCGCTTCGGTCTTGGCCTTGACCCATTGTCTGAACTTGTGTTCCCAGTAAAGGCTGACCAACTCTGGACGGAGCAGGGTCATTTGATGGGGGTAGGTGGGCTTGCCATCCTTGGTCTGGCACTCGGCTTCTTGGAATTCGATGTCCACGGGGTTCAGACGGTAGAGGTCCAGTAAGTAGCGGCGGCCATCGGCACCAAGCAAGCCCTTGGTTTCGAGCGATGTGTGCAAGCTCACGGTGTGGTCTTGACCATCCTTGACAGGGTGCTCGGCCAAGTGGAGCGATTTGGCCAGCTGCTCGCCAATCAGGTCGTGGAAGGTCTTGTCGGCAGCAACGGTATCGCCGTTGTCAACGGAACCATACACAATGGCGTTTTCGTCTTGGCGGCGGAAGATACCAGGCACAATGCTTTGAGCTACCACGCGCACGCCCTTGTAGTCGACAATGACGCTGCCCAAAGTGGAAAGGCCTTCGGGGTCGACGCTATTGACAATCTTGACACCTTCGAGGTCCTTGTTGGTAGCGACATGGGCGGCAGCATCGCCGCCGACGGCTTCCATGGTGCCTCGACCGTCGTTGGCCTTGCTGAAGAAGATGTTGTTGTAGACAAACATGTGGGCGTCTTCGGTTTCCAAAGGATTGAGGGGAGTGATCGAGCCTTGGACGACAGCCATGGCACCACGCACAGCAGCTTCAGTGAATTCCGACTGCACCTTGGCAATCAAGCGTTCACGGAAGACACGTTCCTGTAGGTTGGTGCGAGGCAATTCACGGTGCGATTGCAGTTCGTCATTCCAGTCACGCGAAGCTTCGGCAGCATCAGGGCCAAAGTTGAGCAACGTTTCAGCAGGGCGAGTGGCGTCATAGGTGGGCACTTCGGGCTTGACAGCCCAAGGCTGTTCAGGGAAGTAGGTGTTGATGGGCAAGACCTCAAGCATGTGGTGTTGGGTGATGAAGTCTTGGGCCAGCGCAAAGTTCTTTGCGAAGAGAGGCGATACGAGTTGCAACAGGCGGATCAGCGAGTGAGCATGTTTGCCGCGGCCGCGAGGGTTGAATTCGGTCAGAGTGGACTGGTTGACGTAGAATCCATGCGAGGTGGCCGTGATGCACAAGGTCTCGTTTTCCAAGGTGACAACTGTCAGGTACAAAAGGTCACCGTTTAAACGGCGAGCGTGGGTCACAGGGTTCCAGCCGGACAATGCCAAGCTCTTGAGACACTGGGGAGGGGTGCGGTTAAAAGCCTTGGGTACAAAGTCGGACAATTTGGATTTGGCATTGACATCCACACCGGTGAAGGCATGTTCGGGGACAGGTTCGTCTGAAAACAAATCTTCGAGCTTCTTTTCACCTTCGGCAGTGATTTCTTCATCTAAATCCAAGAAGAGGTTAGAGATTTAAAGTTCAGGACCCATTTTCTCTTACCGATTTCACCGGTGACAGCGGTCAAGTAGGACAAGGCAGTGTCAATGCCAATGGCGCTTGCGTTGGGTTTGTAAGGACCACCGAGCAAATCACGAAGACGGTTGACATGCAGACGCACATCCTTTTCCGTGTAAGCATCTAATCAAACATAGAGAAATACACCTTCTTTTTAGAGTTTCCCTCCTATTTTTATCCAAAAGGTCATACCTTCGACGAGTTCCAATTCACTGTCGGTGGTAATGTTCTCTACTTCGCCCAATTCCAAAAAGTCGTTGATGCGCTTGCCATTGAATTTCAGATAGAAGCAAGAGTGGACGCAAGTTTCAGGCGATTCCATGATGGATTGCTTGATGTCTTGAATGGATTCTCTGGCGCTGACCTACGAACCGAACCCCAACAAGTTCAGACATTTTCTTAAAAAAAAAAAACATGCAATGGACATTACCAGGATCTTGATTTCATTGAGTTTACCAGAAGCAGGCAGCTTGATAGTCAGTTGATAGGGTTCTTCAACAGGTGCTATAAGGAACACAACTCCAAGGTGAGTTCCCAGGTGAAGCATGTCAAACCTTACCTTCTTCAGGGACTTGGTCAAGTGGCTGATCCACCACGGTTTCTTTTTGATCGCGGTCGGCCATGACTAAAGACCGAGTGAATAATAATGAAAAATGAGTGACCAAAGACGATGGCGCCCATCCCCTGTTGATTTGCTTCTTTGATCCTTACGTGAAGCGACAATAAAGGAAAAAAGTTTAAGAAGAAAAAAAAAAATAAAAAAAAAGTGTCCCGCTTGAAGAATAAAAAAACGAGGATTTTGCTCACCCTGGCCCGCTTTGCATGTAACCCCGAAGAAAAGTGTGGGGGACGGACCATGGGAAAACTACCATTAGGGGGTGACTCGTGCTTTCATGGCCACCGTCCCCCTTCTCAAGGAATCTTCTCGTTTGATGGAGAGCTTGCCACTGCCATTCAGAGCCTTCGGTGATCATTTACCAACCAGCAGAACTTTTCAGCAGGCAGAAGTTTTCTGCTCGTCTCTTAGGTGTAATGACGAATCATTACCAGTAGGTGCTCTCATAACTTCTTGGATTATGATTTCGATGTGGGTGGCTGCTGGACAGTGATATTATGGGTACCAGAATCATGTCATCCAGGAACTTTTTTTTTTTGCATTGTGTAGGCAGACGGGGCAGCCAACACGAGCGTATGGTTGAAAAGCTTACCGTGGGTTTTATACGATAAATATATTATAAACGGATAGTTCTTTACAAACACTCTTTATTTCGACATCTATCCCAACATCTGTAAGAATGCGAGACGAAGCCTTTGATGTGCCTTTTTTCAACACTGTTGCAAGCTTCTGTGATTCTTTTCAGTTCGCCAAAGGCATTCAAGGTATCAAAAACAGAAGTGCAGCAAGGGCATCCATACATGACACAGTCGGCTAATTCTTTTTCAACAAGAGTCGCTCCTGGAGGCAATCGAACTTTTCTACTGGAAGCAATCACCAAGCCATAGTTTTCCGCGTTTTGATAACGTCGGCAAAGGTACTGCTTTCGAGTAAATCCAGTTTCATTGCATTTGTGACAAGCGTAGGCCACATGTTCGTGATTGTCATAGCTGGTAGCCTCGAAAAAAAAAAAAAAAAAAAAAGAGGAAAAAGTGTTGTTTTTTACTCCCCTTTTGCCACAAAAAAAGGCTCCAGCCCAATATTGCACAGTGAGGTACTCCCTCAGCGTGTGTATTGTGTCGTTCAGCATGCGTAATGCGCTCTGCAATGAGTATAATTTAAATTGCATATTTCTTTGACAGACTGCTAACGAGCTGCAATGGCAGGCAACAAGTCAACGTCGCGCAGAATTTAACTGCACTCCGTCTGGTCCATTTTTTATTTTTTTTTTTCTTTCTCGTTTTTGTCCTCACAGTTTTGATCAACAGTGCAAAATGAAGAATAATAATTCTGACAGAGTGGAGCGAGCCAACATTGTTAGAGGTAAACGTTCAAGATCCTCTGTTAATTACGATGAATCAAACAAAAAGCAACCTGGCCCCAGCAAACGACGCCAAACAACAAACAGTGATTCCAAGTTGATAAGCGACTCATCGTCCAATTCCGATTCTGAGTCTGATCATTTGGAGATCCCCCAACAGAAGAAATCGCAAAATGGACGATCTGAAAAGGCTCCTCGGCAGAACACAAGACAAAAAGATCGATCAGACAAGGTGGAACGAGCCAACATTATTAAAGGCAAACGTACAAGAACTACAGTGAATTATGGCGAATCGGACAAGAAAAATCCCATCCCCAAGACACAAAAGAAAAACAAAGATACCAGCTTGAAAGCAAAACGACGCCAATCAAAAGGCAGTGACGACGACAGCGATGCTGATATCAGCACGAGCGATTCATCCTCTGATGCAGACTCTGACTCTGATCATTTCGAGCCACCTGTTTCACAGCCCAAGTCTCGTCTGTTAGCAACATTGAACAAGAAACGATCCACCACAGCTCGATCCAAAAGTGCCATCAAAAAGCCACAAACTATCACCAAACGCAAAATGGCTGCTGCGTCGAAACGATCTGTACAGAGGTAAAACTGTTGGAAGACACAAAAACGTCAGGAACCTGATCCCTCATTTTTCAATAGAGTGAATCAAAGGTCGACGACATCACTACGAAAAGTGACTCGCTCAGATGCTACATTAACTGCTTACGAACTTGCTCGTGAGCGGCTGCACGTATCTGCTGTGCCTGACTCTCTGCCTTGCCGTGAAGAAGAATTCGAAGAAATATCTAGCTACCTCGAAAGTGCGCTGATCGAAGGGACGGGGACCTGTGTGTGTAAGCTGCCTTCTCATCAACGAATGTTTGTGGCGCCAAGCGAAGCTCACGCTTTTCATTCTTTTTTGTATTCTTGGACGTTTCATTTAGATATATCTGGCGTACCTGGCACAGGCAAGACAGCAACTGTGCTGGAAGTCATCCGTGGCATGCAACATCGGTCAGAAGAAAATGTAAGGACTTACACGCGGATCAAAGGGAGTAGGAAACTAGAGGTCTAGATCCTCATTTTTTTTTTCTACGTAGGAATTACCACCCTTTGACTTTGTGGAAATCAACGGAATGAAACTGACCGACCCAGCACAAGCGTACAGCATCCTATGGGAATGCATTGACCGTCAAAATAGCCAGGACCGCAAGAAACGAGTAACATCAAGACATGCATTGGACCTCCTGGATCAAAATTTCAGCAACCCTGATGAATCAGGCAGAACAACGTACGTCCCTGCATCCAAAAACTCTCAAGATGCGAGAGAAAAATCATATGCGGCAGTCTCATTTTTTTTTTCGTGGCTTTATGTAGGCTGGTGCTTATGGATGAATTGGATTTGCTAGTAACAAAGAATCAGTCTGTCATGTACAACTTTTTCGAATGGCCCAATCGCGCATACTCCAAGTTGATCGTCGTTGCTATCGCCAACACCATGGATCTGCCGGAACGCATGTTGCAAAACAAGATCTCCAGCCGCATAGGCTTGACTCGCGTCAATTTCCAAGCCTACACTCATCTACAACTGAACGAGATCGTCGAGTCCCGACTCAAGGGGATCGAGACGTTTGAGGCGGATGCTGTCGAATTTGCCGCACGCAAGGTCAGTGCTGTGTCAGGCGATGCACGTCGAGCCCTGGATATCTGCCGTCGCGCCGTGGAAATCGTGGAAAGCAAGCAAGGCTCAGTTACCATCGCTGTTGTGAATCAGGCCATCAAGGAAATGTTCTCGTCGCCGTCCGTAGCCTTTATCCAGGCTTGCTCTCTGCATCAAAAGGTGTTCCTGATCAGCGTTATGCAGCGTATCCGACAATTGGGCATTGCCGATATCGAGTTTGGTGATGTTGCTCAGCACCATCTGCAAACCTGTAAATGGCACCATCTTGATCCTCCCACCACAAGCGACTTGATGCGCATATGTGAATCTCTGGGACAGTCCCGTGCAATCTTAATCGAAGATGGCCGTTTGGATCTCAGCATGCGTGTTACCCTCAACTTCTCTGAAGAAGACGTCATCATGGCATGCAAAGCCGATCGTGTCCTCGGCCGCTTAGTGTCATAGTACGCACCCATAGTAAAACTCAGTATTTATTTTTGCATTCGTTGCACATTGTGAGAAGAGCCAAGGCACCTCGGAGTGACCGACCTACTTCACCGACACCACCTACACAAATGAATGCATAGACAATGAGAGCTCCATAATCTCGCACCGTGCGGGATTTCTTTTTTATTTTTTTAAAAAAAAAAAATCAATGTAGCCTAAGCAAGTATCATTTACTGTAAGCCCGGAGTGACAAAGATTTCCAACCAAGAGGTCAAAAACCGGCCAAAGAAAAAAAGAAAAGGCTGTGAACTCGAAGCCAATCAACCGCCCTCACATAGCCTGAAACACGACATTTATTAGTCACAGTCAGAGGACTCTGTTATGATTATTTCTTCTTCCGGATCTAATTTTCAAATCATTATATAAAACAACCACTTCGATTCTCGTATTCTTACAAAGGCACCTGCAAAATCGAGCCGATCTGCTCTACTATCACTACCTCTTGAGTTAATTTTGCTGATCATCCACTACCTCCCATTCCAGGAGAAAGTATCAATTAGTAAGGCATACCCTTCACTACGGCAATATGTTTCACCAGATCCAGTTTGGAAAACGATCGTGCGCAAAAACAAAGCCGATTACACCAAAGACCAGCTTCGGGGCGCACGGACACGAGGTTTCTTTAACCTGGTCGCACCACTGGCTTACAACATATGCCAGCGGCGTCATACCTTTGATAAATTAAGGTGTGATATCCGGGTCATGTGGACGGAGGTGGAAGGGAAGAATGCACCTGGGCAATGGCTTTGCGCTTTGTGCAAAAGCGAATTGGAATTGTTCCCATCGCAATTGAAGGCCATTGCCGAGCGTGCATCTTCCTGCAACTGCCAGTCCTCGTCCTGCTCGCCCCCTTCCCTTTGCACATGCTCCTCCTCCTCGCCTGGCTCCTCTTCCTCGTCTGGCTCCTCTTCCTCGCCTTGTTCCTCCTCCTCCTCGCCTTGTTCCTCCTCCTCCTCGCCTGGTTCCTCCTCCTCGCCCTCCTCTCACGCTTCTCCTTCTCCTGTATATAAAGGAAAAGGAAAAGGTAGGCAAATGTGATATTATACCCCTTATACAATAATCCAAATCAAATAGCAGTCATCAGTGAAAAAATGCAAAGTGCTGTAAAAACGTTATTACCTTGAAAAAGAAAAGAAAGAAAAGGCGGGTTTATTCTCATACCTTTTGAAGATATGAGCCTCGGTTATCAAACCTCACGTTCCTGGACTTTACAGAATTTTTAGTGATGATGGTTTGCGCGCAGGATAAAAATTTTAACAGGCAAAAGAAAACCAATTCACAGGCAAAATAAATTTGAGTGCACGTAAACCAGGTCTGATTTGCACGCAAAGCATTTCCAGTGCACGTGAATCTGGTTCTCCAGCCACGCAAACCAGGCTTCCGACTCCCGCAAACCTGATGTTCTCCACCCGCAAACCAGATCACCGTCTCCCGCAAATTTGATTTCGAAGTGCGGGAAGGCTTGGATAGTAGGAAGGTGTCATCAACATGAGTTGCCCGCCCAACCTTTTTTTTTCTTGTCGCACTTCCACATCTTTTTTTTTGAACGCACCGAGTCATCCAAAAAAAAAAGATGTCGTCAACTCCCAAGTTTGATCATTTTTGAACATTTTTGAACGCACCGAGTCATCCAAAAAAAAAGATGTCGAAGTGCGACAATAAAAAAAGGCTGGGCGGCGGGCGACTCACCTGGATGACACCTTGAACGTAAGTGCGACAATAAAAAAAAGGTTGGGCGGGTAACTCATGTTGATGACATCTTCCTACTATCCAAGCCTTCCCGCACTTCGAAATCAAGTTTGCGGAAGTCGGTGATCTGGTTTGCGGGTGGAGAACATCAGGTTTGCGGGAGTCGGAAGCCTGGTTTGCGTGGCTGGAGAACCAGGTTCACGTGCACTGGAAATGCTTTGCGTGCAAATCAGACCTGGTTTGCGTGCACTCAAATTTATTTTGCCAGTGAATTGGTTTTCTTTTGCCTGCTAAAATTTCTATCCTGCGCGCCATCATCACTAAAAATACTGTAGCTTCAGCTTCTGTGAATCCTCAGAGAAAAAAAAAAAAACAGCAAGGAAAATGACTGGGAGACTATGCCAAAATCAACTATATCCAACATTTTCTTCGACTCACACTAAACACAGTTTTGCGACAAAGAACTGCATAGACACGGAAGTGTAAAGACAAACTGGGTTGGAGCGAGAAAAGATGCTTGCGCAAAACTTAAGTTTCCTTTATCCAGTCTCATAACAGAAATGAATGACAGCCGCCAAGCAGGCAGATTTAACAGAGAGTGGATATCATGTTTAATTGATTTAGTGGAAATGCTACAGTGGAAGGGTAAGAACAAGAAACGAGCGTATGAGAACGTGGCCGAGATATAAGTGAAAAAAAAAAAGAGGGACATCTAATCAAATCCAGAGAAAACGTCGTGAGCAGCAGTGAGATGTACAGTGCCTGTGTCGAGGTCGATGGCATAGCAGAGAAAAGTGGCATCGACACTAGTAAAATGAAAGTGAGTGGGCGCAATTGTTGAGCAAAGTAGACGACTTACATGCTCATCAAGGTATAAGAGAAGAACTGAGATATATAAAGAGGGGCAAGGGAAGCCATAAAGCCCAAGACATAACCATGAGACGAATGGAGCTGGTGACTAGCAAACACATAGGCAGCAAGCCCCGAAGCAATCGACACAACCAGCGAGCCAATATAGAGTACAAGCCGGGTAATCAAATCTGTGCAGGAGGGAGGGTCAATAACTTTCCTTGCCTTGACCTGGGTCTTTTTGGCTTACCGCCCACAAGGCCAGAAATGAGGTTGCGACGGAAGATCTTGGTGCCAGCCTTGGCTGATGCACAGAAACTGTCGCCTGTGATGCCAGCAAGGCCAATGACATAGTTGTTGATATTGCTTATCAATGCTTCAACGTAGGTGAGGATGGCTGAGACTAGCGATGTCAATGGCCAATTCGATCTTGTGTACTAGACATTTATAAAAAAAGGTTTCAAATTCACCAGAGTCATTTTCTACCACTACGCTCATTTACCTTTTTCATATGCCTTGTCAAAAAATGGAGTAGCTGTACAAGAGACAAGATAAGGCCACCGAAAGCCAGTGTACCAAAGGAAGTGGTCGAGGCATTGTAGAGTGCGATTTTCCAAGATTGTTTAGTATCCATTCGTTGAGGGTCGAGGCGATGAAAGTACCACTGAGCTGTGATGGCTGACAAAGCAAACCTGTGGAATAGAAGGGTTCAGGCCCTGGATGAGTCTAGGCATACTATTCTCTTACCTTTGCATGTTGATCAGAATGGCTGCAGTCCAGAAATAGACAAAGATGTGGAACACTGCCCACAGGTAGGCATTGCTGCTTACAATCCAGTTAGAGCCTAGGAGAGCAAATGATGGATATGAGGTTGTAAGGGGCTCCCTCCTCGATTCTCTTACCAGAGGTCAAGCCCATGAGCCAGAGTCGATTGAACAGGGTGATCCATAGGGTAGTAAAAACGATAAATACGGCCAATAAAATCAAAGATACAATGGCGATACCAGGATTGAAGCGCATCACATCACATGAAAGCTATTCAAGATAATAAAGGTCAGTCATGGATGACTTTCTGTGCCCCATGATAAGCCCCCCTGCCCGGTATTTTCCCATTCGTTTCGCCGCATATTTTTGCATGAAATACCTCAATAATGGTGATTGTCTTGTTGATTTTGTGTCGGTTGATGTACACCAGAAATGAATACATGGCACTGATAACCAATGGGATCATGGACAGGACGGTGAGACTAAAATTAAAGAAAATATTGGTAAAGCTATTGCCTTGTGTCAAAAAGATCGCTTTACCTTTTGTTCTGTGAAAATTCACCTGTACCAAACGAGTGCTTGTGCAGGGATTCAGAGAAAGACCAAATAAACATACCGACGAATGAGGCAGGGACAACGAAGAGTGTGCCCCAAACGATGACCTGACAAAAAAAAGATGAGATGCTGGATCTCGATTTCAAGGAGCCTGGTTTCATTTACCTTTGTCATTTTGCGCAGTACATATATCCAGACGGATCCACTGATAATCGCCAATGCCATCATCAATGTCAATAGGCCTAAAGAGGGAAGAGTCCATTATTTTAAGTTCCTTGTTTCAACCTTGACGTTTACCAGCACTCTCTTTAATAGTTGCAAAAGTGGTGCCACGGGCTAGTTTTTCGATCGATTTTTCCTAATATTCAGCAGATGGTTAGGACTCGCGCAACTGGGCACAGGATATCTTACGCTCGTTGTAAAAAGAATGACAAGACCCGAAGCAAGGTAAAAGCCAAAGCACAAGATGTACAGCGCCATAAACACTGGGTCTCGATACTTTTTTTCAGTTTTGGATGAAATGACAGAGGGAATCTATGGCAAAGGGAGCAAACGTGTCAGATTCCAGACGTTGCAGATTTTTTTTGAGAGTTACCGCAGCAGTAGTGGGTAGGAGTGATTCGGATAACTGTTTTGCAGCTTGTGAAGGGAAGTTTTCGGGAGAAGGGAGATCTAAATAGATGGCAGAAGGTTTCTAGTAAAAGATGGGTTGAGCGATTTTATAAAAACAAGGCTATGAATAGTCGACGTTCACTTACGGGACTTTCTTCATAAGTTGAGTTGTCTTCACGCAGCATGTCGTCTTGGCTAAAAATGAGTTGACTGCGGTCAGAGTAATGACCATAGGATTCTTCCAATGGTATACTCTCATCGCCAAGCTGCTGTGTCGAGTAAAAGAGACTTTGTGTGGTGGCGTGTTCATGGTAAAAATTGTCGTCATCCTCATTCTCCGATTCTGCTTCCATTTGAGCATAGGCAGACCGCCAAGACGGTGGTTCCAGCAGGCTTTGTCGTAATGTTGAGTAGACACTTCTAGCAAGATTAGGTAATGACTGATCCATGAGAGTGCGATCAAAAAATAGTGTGAAAAAGGGTGAATAATAAAGAAAAAGAGGGAAAGAGAATCCCTTTTTTTTTTTTTTTTTTTTTCGCCCTTTTCAAACGCTTGTCTGACCTTTGCTTGCGTGTGACCCAGTGCCCATCAAAAGGTCACGTTACCCCAAACAACCAAAAAAAAAATCCAAGGCTGTCTTCCCGAATGCGAGCGTTTACTTTCAATTTGTCAAGGCATGGCCTTGGTACATCCATACTCGGCGGGAGAAGACGAAGGTGCTACTCGCCTCTTATCGTGGTATGGTCACCAGATGAGCCTGGAGGTCAATCAATGTTCATGCGAGAATGGGCCAATGGGATGTGGTCAAACTAAGCCAATCAGCATCCACTACAACTGCGTGACTGAGATTGTCGAGGCTGAGGAAAGCTGGATGGGTCGGGGTCAAAGTGAAAAAAAAATCGCTGCCAGCCTACTGTTTTCTTTTTCCCTCTTCTTTCCATTACACAACACTTTCACAATGTCTGGTTGGAAATCTGCTGGTATTACGTACGTCGATCACTGTTAATGTTAAGTAGATGAACATGAAATACATTTGCCATGTTTTAATCATTTACTGCGACAAAAGCTGGCCAGGATCACTCACTTTTTTTCTTTTTTGTTTTTTGTTTGTTTTTTTTTTTTTTTTTCCTTGATGGATGATACTATAGTTACGTCCAATACGCTAACATCTGCGCTCGTGCCCTCCGTAACGCTTTGAAGGATGAAGCTCGCACCCAACAAGTGCTCGCCCGCAACACCAACGGCCTCAAGTTCCAAAAGTGGGAAAACGGCGTTAGCAAGGAACAAGTAAGTTCCAAAAAATGGCAACAAGACGATGCATGACTAACGTTTTTCTTCCGTTGGCAGCAATTCGTTCGCAAGGCTGAAGCTGCTCAATAGATTTATGTTGTCCTGTTAACCAACAACAATAAAAAGAAACTTACCCTACAATCTCCTTAAAAATCAGGGCTTATTTTCTCGTGTATCTTAGCCTGTCGCTCATTTTTTGCCCTTTTTAACAAGGGTTCTTCGAGGATGTTCTTGAATAATGAGGATAAAAGTCAGAGTATTATATGATGTAATAATAAAGAGTTGAGGCAGTGGCAACAGTATGGAAGACATAGATATTTGGCAGAGAAAAGAATGGCATTTGGTTAGCAATTAGTGCCACCTGCGAAGACCTCTCGGCGGGTCTTCATAGCTAGCGGCTGATTCTGGAAGGTGGTGGATACCAAAATAAATCAGTGGAGTGCTCGTTGTGGATGTGTTGATACCGACGTGTAGCTCGTCAGCATTCTGTTAAAGAAATATGCAATTTAAATAATATTCATTGCAGTGCGCATTGCACATGCTGAACGACACAATACACACGCCGAGGGAGTGCCTCAGTGTGCAATATTGGGCTGGAGGCCTTATTATTATTATTATTATTATTTTTTGGGCTATTGGCTGGGGGAAAAGAAGAGCAAGCCCTGCAAAATACCCTCTAAGAAGCGTTCATAAAGTAGAATGTAGACACAAGCATAGACTCGGGTTTCCTTTGGTCTACCCAGTAGGTAACGTTGCTTTATTACGAAAAAAACAGGTTGCTAAATAAATTTGTGGTATCGTAATTTGGATAAAAAAATATGCAGGGCGAGAAGGGAAAACGCAAGGGTTACATCATGTTACAATCTTCTTTGTTGTGACGGAAGTCTGCGGTTAAGCGCATGCTGCCAAAGTCTCTGCTAATTCTGGTCGAGGAATGCACTGCTGGGTCTTGGTGCTGTTGCCGGGTGAAAGAGTTGGTTTTTTCCAGGCGCTCTTTTGCATCCAGCTGACCTTTGGCTGCGGCCTGTTCAAAGCATTCCATGGCGTACTGGTAATTTCTTGGTATTCCTAGGCCAATTTCATAATACCACCTAAACGGAAAGAAGCAAGAAAAAAGGGTGAGAAGGCTACTTTTCCCTGGAGGGGCAGGTGTATTTACCCAAGCAAAAAGCTGGCATCGGGTAAGCCGCCCCGGGCGGCGCGTCGGCACCAGGAAAAGGCCATTTCAGGGTTGACGTCGTGACTAGCAAACCAGCCAGAGGTATCTTGTTCTAATCGGTGCTGTTCATCGTCGTCACTAGGACCATGGCAGCCGCGGTTGTACAGACGGCTCAAGGCCAACATCGATTGCAGATGGCCTTTGTTGGCGGCATCAGTGTAAAATGAAAAGGCTTTGGCTACATCCATCGGGATACCATACGAGCCATGTTCATAGATATGGCCAGCACGATTTTTGGCCCCCACATTTCCTAGATTAGCAGATTGTTCCATATAACCAATGACGTCTGGAAGCTGACCAAAGGCTTCAGTAAGCTCACTAAAAACATAAAAAAAATTAGCACCTATCTCCCCTGGTCGTTTGCCTCCACTCAAGAACATACGTAGGTACAGAGAGCTTGGAGTATCGGTTGGTCAAAATCAAGGCTAGCACATATGGAGGTTCACTACATTCTTCAGTGGAAGCATTGACTGCAAGCATCAGATGCTCCATCCCTAGCCGCAGGTTTTGTGGCTGACCCAATTCACCATGCAGATGGATCTTTGCGATTTTCTATTTCCTCCCACCGAAAAAAAAAATAAGTAAACTGCAAGTAGCAAAAGCATAAAAAAAAGAGCTTTTACGTAGATAGCTTGAGGATAATTGAATTCGGCGGCACGTTGGAACAAAAAGAGAGCTTCTTCACTGTTTCTGTTGGACGATTCGAGGCGGGCAGCTAGGCGGTAGTAGGCTTCGGGCAGGTTGGCGCCAACGGCAAGACGGTACAATCGCTCGATCTTTTTGTTGTGATTGCCACTGTAACCATAGAGATGATCTTCCATCCAGGTGGCTTCCATGAGAGCTGCCTCAGGAATCCCTTGCTCAGACAATCGCCGGACCCAGCGAACAGCTTCGCGTTCAAAGCCTCGTCGCCTACCGCGTGTGGCATCTTCGACATTATCGGTGTGGCCTTGGTTCGGTTGGAATAGCTTGGCAACCTGAATCAGGTACTTGGCATAGGCGAGCTGCACGTAGGGGTCGTTTGTCCTCTTGGCCATTTCACCGTAAACGCGGACGGCATCAGGATTATTCGTCAGGCTGTAGGAGGCGATGTTGTACCGGGAAGTTTGAGCAGTGGCATTGATGGTGTTGGTGTTCCCCACGAGCTGCTGGGATAGAGTCGAGAGTGGTCTGTCCAAGCTGTTACGGTGGCTAGTGCTAGTGGTGACGCTTCCGTCTTGGTGGAAAGAACCTGAGGTTGATCCGTGACTGCTACTACGGCGATCCTGCTGATCGACAGCGGGCGTTGCTGTTGCCGGCACTTTTCCTCGACCGACTTGAGATGCTGAGACGGGGCCATCGCCAGTCACGGGCGAGAAGATCGAGGGGCTAGAGAAATCGAGCTCAGGCAAGTATGTTTGACTGTCGTTTTCAGCACCACGTTGTGTAGGAGACTTTGCGCTTCCCGGAGGCAAGGTTGAAAGCGATGTGGAGGCAGATTCAGCTGCAGGCTGTTGGGTGGCGGTAGAAGTAGGCTGGGGTTGAGCGGCCGAGGAAGAGGAAGCAGAGGCAGCTGTGACCGGCGAATGACCGATGGCAAAATTCCGATTGATGATGACATAACGATCTTTTGGGGGTGGAGGGGGAGGGGCATTTGGTTCGGCTGGATGGGGAGAAGCGTGTGCATGGTGGTGGTGGTGGTGATGGTGGTGGAATTCATCTGCATCGGGTTGCTGGGAGTGACGGTGTGTATGGGGCGACAGGTCGGTCTGAGAGGCCGCAGATTCCCGCCTGACAGCATCTTTTGCTGCACCAGAGGTCAGTGTGAAGCTGGGAAAGCTGGGCAAGGAAGCAGGAGGAGACTGAGATTGTTGGCTGAGTTTGGGGTGGGTATTAATGACATGGCGCGAGGGCTCGATGATACTGGCATGCTTAGCAAACGACTGGATCTGGGTGTCCTTGGGGTCGGCTACAGATTTCTTGGTAGGGTCATAAAGCACCTTGGATGCCTTTCGTTCAACGTCGACACGCGCAGATGTGACGCCCTCGGCAACGTCGACTTCGGCGGTGGAAGGAGGAGGAGTAGGAACGGGTTCAGAAGAAGCAGCAGATTGAGAGGTTTGGGAAAGAGGACGGTCGGGTGGTGGTGTGGTTGCCAGCGGCTGGGTAGGAATGGATTCAGGTACGTGCGCGGAGGAGGATGGCTCGGGGCTGTTGGCATTTTTTATTTGGACGGAGGAAGCAGGGGCGGGAGAGACGGGTATAACAGAAGAGGGAGGTGAAACGTGGGTTGGTATGGGGTCATCTTCGTCGTCACTAAGGTCAGCAGGGTCAAGATTGACAGCGAACAAACCCAAGGGTTGCGTTGCCATGTTCGCTGAATCGGCACTGCGGCTCGAAGACGACGAAGCCAGAGAGGATGCCGAGTTGCGATTAGAGGTGAGTGTTCGATTGGCTCCGGGTATGGGTGGATTGGGTTCGGTAAGAGCAAGGATAGACGGGCGAGTTTCGTCTACCTTTGGTGTGAGACTTATCACAGCAGAAGTGGGCATGGTGTTGTAAATGACTCTGCCATCAGGCTGGCGTATCGGTTCACCGTTGTTTTCCAAAGGGCGAATGGTATATATCACTGTGGGTGTTCGTGGTGACGCTGGTGATGGAGGTGAATTTGGTCGCAGCATGGTGTTGAAATTACAAATAAATAAAGAAAGAAAAAGGTGGAGAGGAGGGGAAAAGGGGCGTTCTCCCCTTTTTTTCTTTTTGGGGAAAATGGGCAAAAATACTAAAGTTCGATTGAGGCGTGAATCTTGACCATGAATGGACATGCTTTGTGTTACAAAATGCCAGTTGGGCTGAGCCACCCTTTCCTGAGATGATCCAATTGTGGACTGAATCAAGTTCAGAGCGTTTTTTTTCCCGTAGTGCATTGTGTTCCAACGCTTTTATACAAACAAAAAGTACAGCGCGATCGTTTATTATTAAATTAAAAATGGCAACACAAACAAATACGTAACAAGGTAAAAAAAAAAAAAAAATACTTAACAGGCAATGTCAGAACGACGAACAGGATACTTTTTGGCAAGGTAAGCGTGGACAGGGCCGAGGACAACCAGGCGTTCCCAAATGTGGGTGGTGACGATGTTTCCGACAATTAGGCCCCAGAGCTTCCATCGGAAATCGCGGGGGAACACATTGTGACCCAGAGGGGTGTTGTAATCTTCAATGTAAAAGTCGATGTTTGGATAGTGCAGGACGTTTTCCAGAACTTCCTTTGTACCACACTGGAAGCGGAAGAGACAGCCAAAGCGATTAGGATCGGCCAGGGCCCAGTACGATGCAATGGCAAAGTATAAGGCAAACAAAAAGACCAGCATGTAGTTTCGGTAAAAAGGCTTGCGGAAATAGTAACCCCAGTTCTGGATGGCGGCGTTATTGATGAACTGGAATACGCAGACCAACGACAGCAGTTCGCCTTCATAGTTGTCAGCTAGCAGCCACCACTTGGAGATGTCGACAGCCGACGAGTCGAATTCATTGCAGCGGAAAAAGGGTTGTTGGAAGAGCATGCCGTAGCCAGCGATCAAGAAGGTCCAGTTGAGAATGACCACGCCAATAGCACTGGACAGGATCTGGGGACCGAGGATCTGGGCCGTGGGTCGATGAGGTGTCAGCTCTGATGCAGCCTTGGATTGAGACACAGCAATGGTCAGTAGCACAGTAATAAACACATCAACAGCAATCCAAATATTTTGAGACATCGAGATTGAAAAATAAAAGGTGAAGATCTTCAGCATCATCATTACTTGGCCATATACTGTGTCATAAGAGAAGGGCGGGAGGAGGTAAAAAAAAAAAAAAAGGCGCTTAGCTGGCTTTTTCACTTATTGCATTGCTTCACTTACAAATTAAATACTTGTAGCCAGTGATGGAGGTAGCGAGAGCAGCACGACCTTGGCGGATCAGTTCAACACAGGATTTGACACTGCGGTTGCTGGTGCTAAAGGGGGACACGATCGAGGCTTCAGCGTCGGACATTGCAATACCCACGTGAGCGGCACGCAGTGCACCGCAGTCGTTGCCGCCGTCGCCAGTCATTGCCGTAATGCCACGTTCCATGTGGAGCTTGATACATTGTACTTTGCCATGGGGTGTCATGCGAGCAAACACTCGGGTGTCGAGCAGATATTGACGCATCATGTCATGATCCACCAGCCAGTCAAAGGCCTTACCGGTAACAGCCAATTCCACAGGCGTGTGATCTTTGTTCCGTAAGTACTGGTCAACGTCGACATCGGCAAAAGTCTCGGGCTCGTCAACATCAGTCCATTTGACACGAGGTCCAGCGATGCCCGACTTTTCATTAGGGTCAGTCACCAGGTCGCCCAGCAGGATCTTGGCATGAGGCTTGGTCATGCCGCATTGCCGACCGATAAACACACCGGTTAGAGCGGTGTCGCCAGTGATCATGACAGTGCGGGTGGCGCCTTGCTTGAGTTTGGCGATGTTTTCAGCAGTGTCAGGTTTGAGCTGATTCTTGAAGAGGAGGAGGCCCATGAGCGAAACTTGTTGTTCCATGGTTTCGCGGTCCCATTGTTTAAAAGCAGCAAGACCACCAATCTGATCCAGATCAATTTCACGGTGGGAAACAGCCAGGACGTAACAACCATGGCGCGCCATGTCAGAGGTTACTTGGTCGTAGTCAGAGGGAATGGATCCAGGAAGAGAGATTTCGCGTATCTTTTCATAGGCACCCTTGACGAACACGTGCACTTTGTTGGTGGCGGTATCCAGCACAGCCACAGACATAGACATACGTGCGTGTACAAATTCAAACCGTTTGATTACATGCACAGGTTGAAGGGATGCAGAGACGGTTGGGGTTTCTTGGGGAGGCAACAGGGTGTCGACGTAGCCTTCCTGGGCTTCTTTTTCATCCTGGGCGGCTTTCTTCAGAGTCCACTTGGAAGCCTTGAACATTTCGATGTCGACAGGGTTACCGATCCACTGGTCATGAAGTACTGTGACGGAGTGGCAAGTGGCCATGGAGATTTGCATGAGCTTGGGCGTGTCAGCAACCGTTTCGTGCATCATGCCCATCTTGTTGTTATCAGTCACGGGTTGGGCGCCGTAGAACTCCAAGCCTTCCTTGGTCAAAGTGCCAGTTTTGTCAAAACAGAAGATTTGTACTACAAAGGACATGTTAACGAGATGAGTTTTTAACGTAAGTCGTGATTTCTATCTGTACCTTTGCCGGCCATCAAAATACGAGGCAGATCCACACAGTAAATTTGCTTGTCACGGAGACGGCCAGCAGCCACAGATTGGCCAACGACCAAGGCAGCCGGGAGTAAAGGTGAAATCAATTGGCAAATGGCAAACATGGCATAAAACCAAGCACCTAAGATAAAAAAGAAAAAAAAAGTGATAAGAAGACAGAATGGATATGCAAAAAAAAAAAAAAAAAAAACCTACTTGTGCCAGTGGCATACAGCCAGATGGCGAGACCGAGGACGATCAAACTGCAGCAAAGGAGGATCAGAATAACAATTTTGAGCTGCTCGTCAAAGATAAAGGAGACACGGGTGGGGAAGAGGATTTTCTTGATGAGTTTGCCTTTGTCAGTGCCGGTGCCGGTGTGGGTGACCAGAGCGAGACATTTGCCGTCAGTGGTGGTAGGTTGGACTTGGCAGATGGTCGTTCCAGCAAAGATTGTGGCCATTTTGCTGGTGCCGCTAGACCGGTCGTATTCGGTGTCATCGTCCATGCGCACAGGGAATTTTCGGATGGGCAGAGGCTCGCCAGTCAAGGAGCTTTCGTCCACCACCACGTTGCCAGACAAGATCACGCCATCACAGGGCGTCACTTTTCCTTGGGTCAATTCAATCACATCACCAGGAATCAGTTCGTGTGTCGAGGCTTCCTTCCATTCACCATCACGCAACAAGATCACAGTGTCGGTGCTTTCGGCCATCTTTTTGATCCGTTTTTCTGAGCGCAAGCGCACCACCACCTTGACCAGCGCCGAGATCAAAATCACCACAGTGTCAGCAATGCCCACTTGCCCTGGTTTTTAAAAAGGAAAAAGGGTGAGTTTCGAGAAGAAGGGCCCATGTGCCATTATTTCCAAAGGTTTACAGTAGGCAAAGTAGTAAAAGAGCCAGAGGACAGTGAACTGATAGGTGTAGAAAAAGGAGGTGAATTCACGCACAAAGGCCATAAAGACGTTGGGAACATAGACAGCGATAAAATTGGGGCCGATGAGAGCTTCGCGAGCCTTGGCTTCTTGGGTGGTCAGGCCAGTGGTGAGCTTGGCCAGGTCCGAGTGGCGGTCGCCCAGGTCGATGGTGTGGGTCAAAAAAGTGCCGGAATGGTAAAGGTAGCGCGTGCACTGGTAAACAAAGTACATGGAGCCATCTTGATTACGTACCAGTCTGGTGGTTTCAATATTTCTATCCAGACCAATCACCCTTTTGGCTTGTTGTTCAACAAATTGAGCAAATTTCATCACCATGTTGCTTTGGCGCTGCATGAATAAAAAGGCTGCGCAAAATATAAACGTGAGTCCTCGAGTTGAAAGTGACTGTTTTTGAACTCACCATCCTGTTTGGCTTCAATTTGGACATATTGACCACGTTCATAAGAGCAGCGGACTCGGAAAAAGTTCGACAGACGAGAACGGAAGATGGTGATAGAGGCAAACCAGCCAAAGAAGAGGTACCACATGCCAATGAAAGTAGAGGTAGCCACTAAAGCAATTTCATTGAAGAGGGCGTAGTTGTCGTAATAATCCTTGGTCAACATGATCATGAAACCCACATGACCCAGGGTTTGCAGCAAAAAGATAGATAGAGCAAGGTAGCCTATATAATCACGGCGATAGGCTTTGATATCCAAATCGGCATCGGACTCTGAATCTTCGGCATCTTGTTCAATGACCTGCAGAAATCAAGAAAACACAGAATTATGTCGGAGCGTGTGAGTTCCTTCACAGCCTTTCTCATTTTGCTCATCCTCTTTCTTACCATGTTTTTCTTGTCCAAACCAGTGTCGTTGTGAGATTGCCATTTCTGGTCGACTTCCTTTGCAGTAAACGCCTTTAATATGAAAAAGGGAATAAACCAAGGTAAGTATTTCATTTGTTCGCCTCCTTTTTTTTATCCCCTTTTGAGCCGATGGTTGTCGTCTCCACATCCTCCTGCGTTCAAAATCCACCTCCTAATTCCTCCTCGATTTTTGTTTTCTTCTCAGCACACACGGTTCCATGACTTCTTTACATTCAAAAGCTTGCCACCTCCCCCGTGCCGTTCCCCCTGATCCTTTTTTTGGACTTACCCGTTCACGAACGTATTTGTAAAAGGCCCAGAGCAATAGGTTCGCAATACAAGAGCCATAGAAAGCGTAAGCAGCCAGGTAAACAGGCTCGGTATAAGTAAGAGGTGGGTAAACGGTGGCTGGACAGTCACTCCACATGGGCGTTTGGTCGGTTGGGTTGGAAGTCCAAGATGAGACGTTGAGGACGGCAGGGTCGGTTTTTTGAACGTGCTGGGCACAGGCAGCCAGACCTTGCGCTTTTTTGTTGGAAGCATCAAAGTTGGGAATGCTGACGGTCATGCCAGAGCAGGGATACACCAGGCCTACAAGGTCCGATTGACCTGAGCAGCTACAGGATGACACCAAAGAGCTAGGGCAGCTATCGCGACAGGAGCCATCGACACAAAACTGCTGACCAGACGGACAGGACGGGCGAGCTTCAGTGGGGCAGCTGTTGATATTCCTTACACACAAGGTTGAACAAGGATATGCATTGTAAGTGGGTAGTGGACATTTGTTGCCATAAATATCATAGCCATTCACTATTGAATGTCAAGCATAGAAGAAAATAAAAACAAGTAAGTAAAAAAAAAAGAAGCACGATCACCCACAAACGTATAAAAAACAAACGAGGACGACTTTACCTGTATTAAACTTGGGAGTGGCATGAACCCAAGACACAAGAGTAACAATGCAAGTGCTAATGAGCAACAGTCGACTCATTAGAGTTACAGAAATAAATAATAAAGAAAAAGAAGCTGAAGAATAAAAAAAGGGCAACCGCTTTTGATCTCACTCCTGCTTTCGCGGGTTAGGAACTCTATTTCCAAAAAGGGAAAGGCTGCCATTGCGGTGTTTCATTGCCGCCAGTGGTTGGCAACACAAAAGCGACCCAGGGTTTCTTTCTGTTTTTATTGTTATGACGTCAATCCATCACGGCGAGTGCGTCTTCTAATTTTTAACCGAGTCTTTCTCAGGCGGCTATCCACGTCGTCCAAGCGAGCTTCAAGTTCTTCGCGCTTTCTTCGATACAAAGCACTTGCGCCACTGACGGGGATTTTGCTGTATTCCGCTTGAAGCTAGATGAAAATCAAAAAAGAAGAGGGTGTCATTGGGGATGAACTCTATTTTTTTGACAATTTTCTCCTATTTTTTAAGGTTTACCAAATCTTTTTCACGAAGGCAGTTCTGCAATTGAGTTTCTAAGTCCTTCAAAGAGATGGAATGGCTGGTGGTGGCTGTGGCAACGACCGAGCGCCGGGAGCTTGTGCTTGTTGTGTTGGTTTTGGAAGGGCTGGTATGGACCTTGGGTTTCTCTTCATCCCTAAAGAAAAAAGATGTGTGAGCTCCTGGCCTTTTGCATGCATCATGCCCCCTTTTTTCGTCTTCTATGAGCCGGCTTGCTCCCTTGAACTTTTTTTTTTTTTCTTACTTTGGCTTGCTAGGCTTGTCATCAAAGACTTCTAGGCGCAACAGTTGTTCCAGTGTGGATTTCAAAAATTTGACCTGGTCAGCGGGGATGTGATTTGGGTCAGTGGTCGAAGGTTGGAGCGCAGCTTCCAATTGCAAGTTTTTGCTTTGGAGGTCAGCATTCAGGGCTTGTTTGTCTCGATCTAGTTGCTTCAGTTGCATCATGGCTTCGTTCAGCTTTTCCATCGTAGCCGATAATTCATCTTGGAAACGTTCCTTTTCGACCTAAAAAAAAAAAAAAGGTCAACCTCATAAGCCATCGGCGACAGTCGTTCGTCGTTACCCGTTCGTGCTGATGTTTTCGTTTCCATTCTTGATTTTCCTTGGTCAAGGCATCAACATTTTGACAAAGATACGAAATGTCCTTGTTGTAGGCTAACGATGGCTCGGAGGAAATAGGGAAAAGGGTGTAGAGGCGAGAGAGAGAGAGAGAGAGAATTAGAAAGAAGAGTTCCATCATTTTCTTGACTGGGATCTATTGCTAGTCATTACCTTCTTTTTGTCTTTGCAAGGCATAAACAACAGCACGTTCGCTGTCAAGTTCTTGCTTGAGAAGTTCCACAGAAAGATGATGACGATGCTGCATGGAATGGGTGGTGGAATTGTGGTGATGCATAGGACCAGGGTGGGACATGCGTTTTGAACGAAGAGAGGCAGCAGGCAGTTTGGGTGATAGGGCTGGTGAGGCTGGCTTTTTCATGTAGGTAGGCAAATCGACAGCTGAGCCGGGTGGAGATAAATAATAATATGCCATGGCACGGTCGATGTCCGCAGGCTCCTCAATCATGGATACTGGTCGGCGAGGGTGCGGTGGGTAGCGGGTATAGCGAAGCTGGTGGTGGTGCTTGATCATAGGTTTAGCTGTCATTGGAGGGCTGTCAGAAACAATGGAGGAGGGGCAACTTCCGGAAAACAACGTAAAATCATCGTCGTCAACATCGGGCACGACCACAACCTGATCATCAAGGGAGCTGTCGTCAGGTGGAGTGGTAAGCGGCTGATCGTCAAGAGTGCAATCCGAAAGGCGACGGATGTACGAGCGCTGTTGTTTACTTGATCTAGGTAGCCCGGGTGCTGACCTTCCCGATTGGGCTATTTGTTGTAAACTTGTCATCGAGGCAGGCCGCTGAAGCACTGATCGATGATCGTCCTCGGGATTCTTTGGCCGCTCTTCACCTGTGGAAGCATAAAAAGTCAATTAACCCAAAAATAATAAAATATAAAAATAAAAAAAAACCAGTTTTTTCATACCAAGCTCGACCCCAGAACAAAGAGATTCCCTAAGGGAAAAAAAAATGGGTGAGTCCATTTGGGTTGGATAGTAAACGATGCATGGTCTCCTAGGACAAGAGCCAAAAAAAGAAGGAGCACTTTTTTTTTTTTTTTTTTTTTTTTTTGAGCCTACATGGATTGAGGATCTTTTCTTATCGATACTGGTCATTCCAAAAGGAGATGGGTGGCAAAGAGAAAAAAAAAAAAAAGATGAGACTTTCACCCAAGTTTGTATGCGATCCCTACCTGCGGAGGGCTTTCGGAAAAGAGGACGGTCTGACTTTGTTCGTGAGAAACGCTTCAGAGGCCAAAAGTTTTGATTAGAAGGGGTATGCTGGGACATAAATACAAAAAACACAGGAAAGAAACAAAAAAATAAATAAACAAAAGGCTGGGTATCGTGGCTAGCAAAGTGCTGAGAGGACGGGTGTCGAGTGGGGGTGGGCAAAGAAAAAGGAAAAGAGAGAAAAAAAACGATCAGGGCTTTTTATTTGGGTAAGAGGATGTGCATTTTTGTCAAGAGCGCAAAACAAGTTTTGAATCACAGACGATTCATGCAAAAGCGAGGCTGACGATCCATCCTTCAAAATAGATCCATATTTCACCCACTTTGCTTGGGAATTTAACATCATGCTGATGCATGGAAAGAAAAAGAGAGTGTTGTTTAATGAACCACGTCTAATTTGTCCACAGTCATCTAGATTTAAAAGAAACAAAGATCGATAGCTATCAAGAAGATACCCCCTTACGGCTCTTGCATTTTTTTTTATTATTAAACGGGTAAATGGGGGCCATGGCGAGAGAAGGTGAGCGAAGGGGTTTATTCCTCATCCGAGTCGGAGTCTATCGGGGCAATACTGGCTTGCTGATATGCTTTGGCCACTGGGTTTTCTACATCCACAATACCAGTTTTCTTGAGACGTTCAAAGAGGACAAACAAGCGTTCGGCCTCACGTTCCTTTTCTTCATCAGTCATGTCGGCGAGAGATGGGCCGTCGTCTTGCGCATCGAGGTATTGTCCAGTAATTGGATTGATATTTCGGTTTTGGCTAGACTCTGGCGCATCATGAGGAGGTTCCATGGCGATGCCTTTGTTGACAAGATACCCGATGGCATTGCCGTAACCAACTTGCTGGCTGAATGTGGTGGGATTCTCGTCGCACAAGACAAATAACGTTTCACTGACGGCATCTCGTGTCTGTGGTGCCATCGTGCACGTCATCAATCGGATCAAGCACCCAGACAAGCTCATGTTTTGATGGACAGGTGCCTCGCGATCGCTGGGAAACAAAAAAAAAAAAAAAAAGAATCAGAGATGCAACCTTTTTTCTTTTTTTAGTAATATGGAAGCTTGTTTTTTTTTTTTTACCTCTGAGGCAACATTTCCTGGGCAAAAAGAGCACGAGCAGACACATCACCATGAGCAAGAGTGCGGATCACCAAAATGATTGGTGATAATGCGGCATCCAAATTGTAATGCTGACTATGGGCAGCATGGTCAGGGTCGCCGGTGGGTAATAGGTAATCGATGGTGTCTTGAAGACGGCGGGTTAAGGTGTCGACGAGATAGCCTCGGCTGTCTTTCAAGGTGGTGCCTATGGGTACAAATGATTCATAGTCTGCCATCCATACTTCATGCATCGGTTCATAGGGGTATTGCATCAGTACATGAATGGCATGAGACAGAGGTGGGGTCATGGGCATGGGCTTGGGCGCCGGGACTCGGAAGACCAATTTCATAATGGGTACCAGGGACCTTTTGAAAGAATCGATAGAGGCATTCTCTTTGGTGTCTTTCTGTTCCATGGTAACGGTCATGCTGAACAGTAACTTTAGCGCTTCGTTGATCACTGTGACTGAGTTGATGGGCTGCGACGTATCCATATCAGGTTCGGCCAGAAGTTTGTCGACATTTTCATTCAGGATCTTGAGAAAAAAAAAATGAGTCTCCTTTTTTCATGTTGGATCTCCTTTTTTTTTTTTTTTTTTACCCGTTCCATTGGCGAGGCAAGGTTGCACGTCATGATCAAATCCACAATATCTGGTCGTCGCACAGCCATGAAAAAGAGAATCCGGCACAAAAGAAATTGAACAGGTAGGCTGAGAGGAGACTGTTGGAGCCATCGGCAGGAGATTTGAATGCCTTTATGAGATTCGAAATAGTCCTTCACCCCATCGTGCAGGAAAATGCAATTATAGACGCATTTGAGGGCTTCGTGCGTGCATTCATCATCCACAAATTCGGCGGATTCTGCTATGCCAGCCAGTCGCATCAATGTTGTGAAGCCCTGTTTGATATAAACTGCTTGAATCTCTCTTTCTCCACTTTCTAACCAGTTCTGGCTGTACCTTTTCAGAAAACAGGTCTTCAGCACCGGTTTGGTCCCGCCCCAGTAGCTTAAGGGCTTCCAGAGCTAAGCATTTTACTGTTTTGAAGAAAATTAGGAAAGAATGAGATAAAGAAAGCTCAAGATGAATCGAACTTACTGTTGCCTTGCCATTCTTGCTCGTCCAGATGTTTCAGCAATCCTTGAATCACGGTTGGTTTTTCATCCATCAACACAGCTTCGTGTTTAAAAAAAAAAAAAGAGTCAGGCTATGTCATTTGTACTCTACAAGCAGTCATGAGCTTACTATTTGGATCATTGATAACGGTTTGTAAATACTGTGTCAGTTGTTGATCGGATGAATGCAAAATATCAAGGGCCATTGGATAAGAAGCAGTAGCAAGGGAAGAGAAAAAAATGAAGGCGGATCCACCCAAAATGGTAGACAGCCTGCTTTTTATTTTTTTTTTTATTTTTTTTAGCTTTTTTTTAAAAAATAGACGCACTAGAAGATGGCTAGCAATTTAACATCTGTAATTATTGGAGCCAAAGGAAAGCACACAGCTACGGTAGTATTTTTGCATGGATTGGGCGATTCTGGTCATGGCTGGTCGTTTTTAGCTAGTGAACTTGGCTCAGTGTTCCCTCATATCAAATGGATCCTTCCCAATGCGTAAGTCTCTGCCTATTTCATTGATACGATCTTGCTGAGGGAACTCATCCATAACAATACTATTTTCTAGTCCTGAAAAACCTATTACATTGAACGGTGGCTTCCGTATGCCAGGTAAACGATGACTACTTTTCAGGTACATAGACACTCATACCCCTGTCTTTTTTACGAGCTTAGCCTGGTTTGACCTGACCGGTTTGGATAAGTCTAGCTTGGCCGACGAGGATGAAAAAGGCATGCTGTCTTCCTTGGCATCAGGTAAAGCAAGCAGAAACGAGATAGAATAGATTATGCAAGTCTTTTTTAACGTACCTAGTGAACAAGGTGATCCAAGCGGAAGTGGATAGTGGGATTCCCTCGGAGCGGATCATTGTGGGAGGATTTTCCCAAGGTGGCGTGATGGCTTTGTTGACAGGGTTGACCTCGGAACGGAAGTTTGGAGGGATCATTGCTTGTAGCACCTGGTTGGGCATGGCGGAAAAGATGAAAACGGTAAGTCCACCAAACTTGCTCGATTGAAAGTTCTACATCTTTTTTTTTTCTAGATGGGTGCCGAAGCCAACAAAAAAACACCTATTCTGATGTGTCACGGTGATGCCGATCCTGTGGTTCGCTACCAATTTGGCGAAGAATCCGCCAACAAGCTGAAATCTTACGGCTACTCTGTCAATTTCAAGACCTATCCTGGCATGCCCCATTCCGCCTGCCCCGATGAAATTCAAGAAATTGCCATGTTCATCAAGAAATATGTTTCGGATGCATGAACTCGACCTTCATTTTAGGCAAGTGCAACATAAAAATAGAACATTTTGAGATGTTGTCTAATAAAGAAGTAGAGTCTCGGGGCCTCCAAACCTCTTTTTAAACGCACACTTGCATCATGCAACCCACTCTTATCCAGGTTTTTTGCCGGGAAAAAAATACAAAGATCAAGGGGGTGTCATCTAGGGGGAAACAAGTTGAATCATGACGTGAAGAGTAACATGGCAAAAAAGAAAGGAGGAAAGAGTTCCAAGGAGAAAGAAAGGGGGTGAAGCGGTTGACGACAACGTGGCCTAGGTTTGGAAATCCATGCTTGTTCAAATGAAACTCCGAAATCTTGAGGTTAAGGTTTTTTCAACGATGGTTTTATTAACACACTAAAGGGTTACAAAAAAACACCTGGAGCAAATGGAATAAAGTATAAGAATAGACAGAATAAACAGGACAAGGGCAGCATGATAAAAATAAAAAAAAAGTATGGAAAACAAATAAGTACGTACACTAAAATTATGAATTGTATAAAAAAAAAGAGGGGGGGGGACACACAGGGTAAAGGGTAGAGGGTAAATTGTAAACAAAGAGAAAAAAAAAGCACAACATGCAAAAAAAGTGGAATACAACAAAAAAGGGAAATACCCAAGCATCAGGATGATTTGCGGTGCTGAGACTTGCGATGAATCTTTGAATGACGACGCAAATTGCTCACAACTGAAAAACGACGTCCACAACCTTCTTCTTGACATTGATAAGGTTTCTATATAAACCAAGAATGAATACATTGCTACAGACATACTTCTTTTTTTTTTTTTTTTACCTCGCCAGTATGGCTGTGCATGTGAGTGGCAAGAGAACTTGGGCGGGTGAAGCGCTTGACGCACAGGGTGCATTTGTAACGTCTTGGTGTGGGCGAGGTGCAAGGGCTGGGGTCCTGTTTTCCGAGAGGACATCGAAGAGGAGGATGGCGGGTGCGTGATGATTGGCCAAGGGGTTCTTCCACCGAGGAAGAAGAAGAGGAGGTGGACAAGACCATGGGACCATAGGGATACATGGAGCGAGCGTCATATCGGCGATTGATTTCTGGGTCCTGCAGTGGCATGCCGTGGAGGTCCTCGGCTGGTAAGGTTGCATGGAATTGATCATACAACGTGGTTGGATAGTGGATCATGGGAACACAGTTGCAAGGAGGCTGGGAAGGTTTAGTATACATGGTTTGCCAGTCTTGATAGGATCTTGCTTGGTCGGGCTTCCAGTACATCATACCATCCGAGGGCGTGGGTGAGGACGTGGGCAGGTCTTTGATAAACGAGTGCATGGAAGCTGGTGAAAACGGGATGGGTGAGGCAGGTGGGTCGGTAGGATGACTTTCAAAGGATGAGGGCAAAGGCGAAAGCAATTCTTGTTGTATGGGTTTGTCTACGCAAAGAGGAGGCGGGGTATACTTGGCAAGAGAATAAGCTTCTTCTTCTTGGGCGTAAGCTTCATTGCTGGTGCTGAGACTGCTAATGGAGCTGCTGCTACTGCTGATAGTAGGGTTTTCATACACAGTTTGATAATGACAAGGCATTGCGTCTTTTTGAGAATAGTATGGAAGAGATTTATCCATTTCAAATGACATTTTTTTTTGGGCGATGGTTGTTGGAAAGTGAAAAAAGAAATAAAAAAAAAAGCTGGGAAGAGAGAGAAAAAAGAAAAAAGGGAATAAAAAAAAAAGCACAGTCTTTATTTTCTTGAGCAAATAGCTATTATATAAACACACATAAATAGATACATGATCATACAGAGAGGAGAAAAAAGGAGTTGGGAAAAGGGGGGAAAAAGAAAGAGGAGGCAAGGGGAAATATTTTTTTTTTTGGGTGGCGACAGCAAAAAAAAAAAAAAAAAAAAAGAAAAGAGAAACGTTGACTGGCGTAAAGGACCCCTTTGAAAAAAAAGAGATCATGAGTACCCCCTTTTTGCTATAACTCAATGATTACTGCTTACAAGTAAACAGTCTTTCTTGCCACATTTCTAAATAAAAAGGATCTTTCCTCCAGCAACAAAAAAGAACGTTGAAACCCCGCGCCAGCTAGCAAAAGAGGCGGCGGACACACACCTTTTTTTTTTTTTTTTTCTTCATTCTTGTTTAATGGCGGATCCAGCGCAAAAACGACCAGCTTCAGGCGAATTAACAGGTCGAGAAAAGCGACGAGGTAAGACTTGATGGAACCATTGCCTTGTATACTTATTTATCACCCTTTTACTCTTAGTAAAGTATAATAATGCGCGTCGAATGACAAACCAACAAGGTAAATGTTTGATAGGGGGTTACTCAAGGGCAAGGGGGAAAACCATGGAGAAAAAAACAATGAACCCTTTTTTTTTTCTGGAATGTTAAACATTAACCCTTTTATTTGTATTGTTTGTTATGGCATCTCCTATTCATTGTTCATGGCAAAATAGATCGTGGCTATAAACAAAAACATGGCCATCCAAAGATTGATCAGATCCAATCCATCCAGTCCTCCATTGCCAATGCAAGGTAGTTTGTCACCTTTATGCTGATGGCAAGAGCTTACTGTTGATACTGACCTTACCTGATACGTTCATGTATTTAGCTACGCCACCAACTTTTTAGCTTTTCAGTGTGTTCCAAAAACGCTTCGCCGTCGAACCGCAAGCCGTAACGCCAAACGCTTACCGAGATGCCTCCGACATTGGGGTGAAAAAGACGTAAGTCCAGCGGCTTCCCCCCCCTTTTTTTTTTTTTGCCATTGTCAACAAGACACATGGACGCTTATACTCCTATTTCAAAAGATTGCCAAGTCACCTCCTGTCAAGCGCAAGCCCAAACAATGCAAGAAACGCCCAAAAACTAGGAACCTTGTCGAAGAATACAAACGGCGCCAACGTAAAAGCTGGCACTAGAAAAAAAAAAGAGTGTCTGATTTTCTTTCTTTTGAGCAGTAGACAAAAAGCAATGGCTAGAAACGCATATCTGGCATACAAAGCGCATGAAAATGGAAACCCTCTGGGGCTATCGCCTGGCGAAACATCTCCATTTCAAATCTCAACGCCCAGCCTATCGATCCTTCTCGCATTTGACCGTCATGCATGACTCGTCTTACATCGGCTGCTTGGAATGGGAAGGTGCGCGCCAGACCATTCAATCCGCCTTGCACCCCCTGATGGACCCGGGCTTACCCTCCCTGGCAAGCGCTCGGTAATGAGAGACAGAAAACGGTCCTGCCTTCCGTTGCTCACGTCTGATGTCTCCTATTTTTTAAGGTTTGCCAATGGTCAACGGATCGGGTATCAATTTTTGTATCAATGCTATCCAACCGTCTTTTTCTGTCCTGTGATGTTTCTCTGGTGTGCCAGCGACAACCAAGCAGGCACTGCTCGTTTGTGGATGTGGTTGCATCCGTCTTGTTTTGACCAAGCGCATGGCCTGTTTTTACAAATGATCCAACGTGACAAGCTTGGTAACGCGCCTTCTCACTTTTCTGCTAAATCTTCTCATATTTCTACCTCCTTTTTCCCCCCCCAACGCAGACATCCAGCTGATTGACCGACGACTTGATCTTGTCCGATTTGATTTTTCTGGACCCCAATCGACCACGTTGTTGCAGGCCATTCTGGACCCAGTGGATGATCAAAAAAGTGCCTCCTCTTGGCATGCGCTAGCATCCTTACGGTCCACGTCTACTTTGCCTCCTGGAAGTGTGCTGGCCATGAATGTCAAAGATCCCCGCTTGGCGTAAGTAAAGACGCGCGTCGTATGCATGGATAAGTAACTCTTTTTTCCCTCTACAAAAAAAGATTTCCACAAAAGATCCAGTGGGATCAACAGGGTCCAGTGGACAAGGCAGAAAAGGATCGTCTACATGACTTGTGTTTATCGTGGCCCACAGACGTGGCACAGTCGATGCTCTGGGATCAACAGGTTTGCCGGCAGGCGTTCGAAGATCGACCGTCGGAACAAGTCTTGATCCAGCGACGCCAGGACAACAATGGTGGCCCACTTGATTTTACAGACAACGACGTGACTGTGCCTATCGTCCTGATCCAGCGTGGCCAGACAGCTGTCGACTCAAAGCAAGCCAACAGCAAGGAGCTAACAGAAGGCTGGACCTTGGTCATGCCTCGTGGCTGGGCCATGGCGTTCTGGAAGGCATGTTCCTTTGCTGGCGCCCGTGCTGCTGGTCTGAACGAAATGCGCACCCTCCATTTTGAAAGTGGTGTCTCGTTTTACCCTTTTGACCATCCTGGTACCGAAGGCTGGCGCCAATGGCGTGAAGATTATAAAACCAAGGCTGACCTCGTCTGGCAACGTCGACCACCAGCCAAGCGCGCCAATTATACCCATCTCGGCCGACAAGCCCCCTTTGAGGCCCCTTTTGAAACCCTGGTGCCTGACTCCTTCTGGGTGGTCTATACCAAACGCGCATTGCTGGCCTATCTCGACCATTCCCCGCTTTGGTCTCCCAAGCATACCAACACAGCCTTGGTCACCGTCCGAATTGTGATGACCAGCCGCGGCAAACCCGTCCAGAACGCAGCCATCCGTCTCTCCTCGGACCCCAACCCTATCATCGGCTACATGACCTCCGCTGGCTTTTCTATGACCGAGAGCTGCGGTGCCGGCATCGGTGTATGCACTTTGGCTGGTCTAGTTCAATTAATGCAAGCAACGTAAGCATGCGAAAAAAAAAATAACCAAAACAACACACCTCATTTTGTTCTCATTTAGAAACGGCCCTGGGCTAAAAAAGGCAACCGCCCAGTATCAAGTACTCATTCAAAACCCAAGCAGCTCAAAGCACCGACCAGCCCAGCTTTCCGTTCACGTCGTCTAGTACAATAGCTGATTTATTTATTCGCCCACCTGTACACAATAGAGCATGCAATGGGATGGATAGAATAGGTCGTGCTGGTATGACTGATCTCCAAGGACAAGGGAACCAATCATTTGGCGGTGAAAAATTGTGGAGAAGATTTTTTTCCCCACACACATTTCTTTTAGGAAACCTCCCCTCATTTCCATACGCTGCCTTTTGATTAAAACAGGACCAACGATCCTTTGCAACACCATTTATAATAATGAGAATTGGGAATGTGCTTCTGTCTGCTTGCGTATGAGCAGCCATTGTTGAAAAAAAAATGAATCTCCACTTTTTTTTTTCAAACGCCAAATCAGCGGCGACATGTGAAAATCGAGCGACAAGTTTTCTAAAACAAAAAGCAACCAAAAGAGCTGAAAAAATCCAAATGTACGATTGCTTCTGAACCTCATAAAAGAGGAGGTTCGCTGCTGCAGCGTGTCAGGTGGATGTCAGGTTAAGAAAAGCAGAGAGTCGTGGCTGAACGGAGGTAAAAGGAGAGAAAAACAAAAAGATGATACAGTTTTTCCAGAAGAGAGCCATTCAATTTTATAGAATAGCATGAGAACGTGGTAAACTCACTCCCCACTCAACCCACCTTTTTTGACCGTGGCCAATGCTAGGCGATCTACACTTTACTCGGGGGATGGCTCAAGTGTGAGTTTTGGGGCATGAAAATGGGACCAATCATCAACATTTGACATGTGCATTCTGGGTTTGAATACACTCAGCTTGCACATTGGAATGAAATGGAAGGAGGCGGACCCAATGAAATAACCAGGGCATAAAAAAAAACCAAAAGACCAAAGCACTTTCAAAAGCTTTCTTTCTATCTTTCTTATTCATTGTTGCCACGAAGGAAGGATGTATTCGAGATCAAAAAAGGTCAAAACGGAAAAAAAAGGGATTGACCAATAGGAAGAACAATCTCGGTAAACGGCATGTGAAAGCGAATCTTGCTGACACTGTTTTTCCGCTTTGAATGCCCATTTCCACTTAGTCAAGCTTTTTTTTTTGGTGTGTATAAATTTTCCTTGGTGTTTTTCCCTTTTTTCCCTTTTTTCTTTTCATTGTCTTTTTCATACTAAATCAAATGGCTTCTCGTCTTCAACAAGTTTCTGGTCACATTGCTCCCTCTGGTGGTGCCGCCAACAAGGTTGGTGTCAAGTCCCCCGAAGACATCGTCATTGTCTCTGCCCTCCGTTCTGCCATCACTCGCGCTCGCAAGGGTGGTTTCAAGGACTCTCTCCCTGAAGGTAAACCAGTGGACACAAGTGTTTTGCCATGCTAACCCGTCATCCCTTTCTTAGAAATTCTCTCTGGTGTCTTCAAGGGTGTGTTGGAACAAACCAAGATTGACCCTGCTTTGGTCAACGACATCACTGTCGGTACTGTCTTGGCCCAAGGTGGTGGTGCTACCAACGCCCGTATGGCTGCTCTCCACGCTGGTTTCCCTGAATCCACTGCTATCAGCACCTGCAACCGTCAATGCTCTTCTGGTCTCCAAGCCGTCGTCCAAATCGCCACTGCTATCCAAGCCGGTTTGATCGAAATCGGTATCGGTGCCGGTTTTGAATCCATGACCAAGAACTATGGTGCCACTTCTTTGGCCCCCACCTCTGAAAAGATCGCTGACGAATGTGAATCTGCCGCTGACTGTTTGATTCCCATGGGGTAAGAAAAAGGAAAGGCGCCAAAGCATGTGATCCTCATCTTCTATTTCTTCTAGTATCACCTCCGAAAACGTTGCCAAGGACTACAGCGTCTCCCGTGACAAGCAAGACACCTTCGCCGCCTCCTCCTACTTCAAGGCCGAACAAGCCCAAAAGAACGGCTGGTTCAAGGATGAAATCGTCCCTATCAAGGTTGTTGTCGAAGACGCCGAAGGCAATGAACAAACCATTGTTGTTGACAAGGACGATGGTGTCCGCCCCGGTACCACCAAGGAAAAGTTGGCCAAGCTCAAGCCCGCTTTCGATGAAGATGGCTGCACCACTGCTGGTAACGCCTCCCAAGTCTCTGACGGTGCTGCCGCCGTCTTGTTGATGAAGCGCAAGGTAAATCCCCGCCCCCTCCCCTCTGCTGAGATATATATTCAGGTATTCATTCTCTTTTTTTTTTTTTTTTTTTTTTCTAGACTGCCGAAAAGCTTGGTCTGCCCGTCATCGGTAAATACATCACCTCTGCTGTTGTTGGTGTGCCTCCCCGTATCATGGGTGTTGGCCCCGCTTATGCCATCCCCGCTGCCCTTGAAAAGGCTGGTCTCACCGTCAAGGACGTCGACACTTTCGAAATCAACGAAGCCTTTGCTTCCCAAGCCGTCTACTCTGCTGACAAGATCGGCATTGACTACGCCAAGATCAACGAACACGGTGGTGGTAAGTCTAGGGTTCTCGAGAAACAATGCTTGGTGCGCTGGGATATTCATCTGTCCTTTTTTTTGTAGCCATTGCCTTTGGTCACCCTCTCGGTGTCACTGGTGCCCGTCAAGTAAGTAGTATACGAAAAAATGATCGAGGACATGACAGTAACCCATTTTTTTATTTAGATTGCTACCTTGTTCGGTGTGTTGAAGCGTACCAACAAGAAGGTCGGTGTCACCTCCATGTGTATCGGTTCTGGCATGGTAAGTTTTAGTGAGGCGCAATGAAAGCGGCGTATGCTCATTTTTTTTATTTATTCCAGGGTATGGCTGCCGTCTTCGAACGCGAATAAATGTATTTCTTAAACCTTGTAGATAAAAAAAATAATCAATGTGAATAAAAACGATTCCAAGAAATGAAACAAGTCCGTAAGACGCATAAGCGATCACAGGCTACTTTCTCCTCGTTCCTAACAAACCAAGCCAGTATTTGTCAAAGAAGACAATTCATTGCTGTGACTGTCGCGTGAGATCTAATTCTCCTGAGCAGTTCCGTTTTAACATGTCAGATTCTCCGGCTAGGCCCTAGACTTGGCCACCAAAGGTCAGGCTCAACTAAGCGGCCAGTCAATCAAAACCCACCCCACAATTTTGTACAGTATTCTTCTTTAACTCCTTCAGCAGTTGTCTCCAAGGCCTCGCTCCAAGTGCATTCGACAGGGATCCAAAAGCTGGTCTAGCGATGACAGCAATGTATGGTGTCAAATTGATTTATGAAAATAGATTTTTAATAAACTAGCAGGAGCACATTAAGATTCCTTAAAGCAACGTGCTGTTTAAAGTAAGGTAGGCTTAGGGGTGGAGAGTAGGAGGTTAGGTCATTGGCTTGTCAACGACGTCGCAGTTATGCATAAAAGGCGACACCAGCCTTCAGCCAAGGTTTGGCCGCATCCTTGCGTTTGGCGCTGGTATCCTTGCGACTCCGTGAATAGTAATGAGATATGGGTCGTAAGTGAGGCTATTCATGTACCTTTTCACAAATGGTTGGAAGGCAAAGACAAAAACCCAGAATAAAGAATAAAAAAGGAAAACAACTGCGCGGAAGTTGAATATGGCACTCTCTTCGTTTCGTAAAAAAAAAAAAAAAAAAAAGGCAAACATTGCACAGCACTTTTGTGAGATCAGATCCATGTAAAATTTTGCAAAGGTGTGCAGACCAATGAATGATGATGTTCCTGAAATATTCACATCGATTGATGAAGATCACTCAGCCAACTTTTGATCACTTTCGATTTGACATCTCCGAACCACCAGCTAAAAAAAAAGAAAAATCGGCCATTTTCACCAGGGACACCCCAGGCGATCTGGTCAAAAATTTGCAGTGCTAAATTGCTCGAAATAAATTCACCTCAAATTTTGCATGCCAGTGCAATATCATTAGAAATGACCTTGATTAAAATTTGGAGTCTCTGGAGCAGCGGAGGGAAGGGCTAGATGGCTAATGACCAATTGCATTGCTTCCACAAGCTTGGAATCAAAGATATGGAGTACGAATATGGCAATTCGTTAGACCTCGAAAAAAAAAATTGCAAAAACGTTGTTCTCTTGGCCATCAACACTTTTAATAGACTAACTCCAAATAATATTTTGTATCGGCCAGGCAAACGATCAATGCTCTAACGCATGCTTTAGGTGGGTAGATTGGCGGAAGACGATGTAGGCTGCTTTTTTTTTTCTTTCATTTTCTCTTGCGCAGGTAGGCGGACCAGTCTATCATATAAAATTCTTGCAAAAAAAGCTCTCTCAGAAAGGGAAAAGAGAAATCGAATAGGTGCAAGCAGAACCAATCCATATGGCATCATGCAAGGAAAAGGGTATGGGGAAAATCCGGCAAATCAGAGGCAAGAACAATTTCCAGGAGAGCAATGAATGGTGAGGAAAGCCTTCGGAGTTGCGCCATTACATTCTCATAAATTGAATCCTTGCACGCATTTATGCTCCCTTTACCTTTTCAAAACTAGCAACCAGAAATCTGTTTGGTGATGCAGTTGACCTCTGAAGAAATCGAAAAAGCTATTGTGAATGAAGATGTGCTGGGACGCAAAATCCGCAACGACACGGTCGGACCTAGAGGCTGGCTCGGAGAAAACGCTCGTGAGCTGGCCAACTATGTAGCCAACTTGCGTTCTGTCGATCACGCCTTCCTGGATATCTTGCCAAAGTTGCATACGATATCAGAGAATTATGCACATGCCTCCATCGCCGCGGCGTTCAACTGGGATGAAGTGGCAGCCGACCTTGTGGATCATGAAGGTGACTGGTTCATCGTAGCATTCCGCAGTGTGCGTAAAGCTCAAGCGGATAACCATCTCCTCTTTGAAGCGGATGAAAAGGCCCAAGAAGAAGCCATCCATAGTGGTGGATTATTAAAGGTGAGGCAAGGCGTATAAAAAGAGAAGATAGAGGAGGAAGAAAATAAAGAGGGCCGATTCACCTTACTTATCTTTTCTATTGCTTTGTATAAATGATATTAGTACTGGTATGGTGATCTTAATTTCCATCGTGAATGCCTTGCAATGTGTATCTGGGTCAACCGAGAATTTGCTCTGAAAGCAACACATAAACCACTACATCTGCAGGCTGCCAAACTAGCAAACGAGATGTATGACACCTACCAACTGGAACGCTATACCCTCTCAAAGAAAAAAGGTGAAGCGACGTTTTCTATTAAGGAATTGTCCTCACCGCATCCGCCTTTCGTGAAGCAATAAATCACACAGATCGGGTTGCCAAAAAATTCATGCTGAAATCATGAGCACGTGCGATTTTTTTTTTTTCTTGTTCGCCCCACCCTTTTTTTTTTTTTTTTTTTTGCTGATCTCCTGTCTTTTTGTGTCTGTAAATCCTTGTTCTATTAATGTCATTTCGGTTGGCATACTTGAAATGGGGCGTGCCCCTTGTGTTCACGACTTCTACTGCTGGCTTTATGTATGGTCAACATGCATCGCCCTCACCTCCTCATACCATAGTCATACAGCGAGATCAACTGAACGAACCCCTCGAATCCCGCCGATCGTGGCTCACTCGCCATATGACACCCTGCCTCATGGAAGCAAAACCCGATTCTTCAGGCAGTAATGGTATCGATGACATTGAAAAACTCGCCGCTGCCATTCAACAACAAGCCTTTGAAGCCATTCAAAAGTCGAAGGCTAGCATTTTAGACTTGGAAGATCAGCTTCTGCGACGCATCCTCGGCACCATCCCGTTGATCAAGGATGCCCAAAACCTAACAGCCGATCAACTTCGTGAATCGGTCACCAAGCTCTGGGAATCGTTCACCATTGCCGATCTTCTGGATGCTACTACCGATGCAAAAGATCCCACCGCCAATCCCGAAATGACCATGGATGCCCACGTGAGGTAAAAAAAAATGAACGAAGGGATTGTCGTACACCTTCATGCCAACCTAAACGCTCCTATTTTTTTTTTTTTTTTTTTTGCCTAGGCAAGGATCTCAGCTCTGTGATGACGAAGAAGAGTTCAGGCGAATGCGCAAAGCTTATCAACGACTAGCTTTTGCTAAATTTATTGAAGTGGATCCTGCATATGTTGATGAGCAAGACATCCCAGTCGTTGGGGTTGCTTCAAGGTGAGAGAAGTAAAAAATCCAAATGTCAATAGCTTATTTTTTTTTTTCGCTGGGTGATTTAGTGGTGGTGGCTACCGCGCTATGATCGGCCTGACTGGATACTTGAAGGGCATGCAAGAATCAGGTGCATTGGACTGCGTCACATATCTAGCAGGTAGGCAGCACACAACGGCAAAGGACAAGCAAGTCTCACGCGAAAATCTCAATATAGGCGTTTCCGGTTCCTGTTGGGGCCTCTCTCTTTTCAATAGCGTTCTGACGAATGGTGACGCAGATAAAATGATCGAAGTGCTGAAAAAACGTGTCACTACACATTTTGCCAGCGTGCCCAAGGTGTATGCATTGGCGTCTGCCTCGACAATGAATGCCAAAAATATTCTGCAAGGCATCGGCCAGCGGTACCTACAGCAACACACTGTGAGCTTAGTGGACCTGTTTGGCATGCTGATTGGTACCAAGCTATTCACCACCATTGATAAGACCTCGGGCGAGCAGCTCCTCGAAAAATCGGACATGAAACTTACCAGCCAAGCTAAATTCTCTCAGGATGGATCTCACCCGATGCCAATCTACTGCGTAGTGCACCAAAACTTGGAGAAGCTGCTGGAGGAGGAACAAAGCCTCGACACCGACGAAATGGACAAAGCCCACATCATCGCCAAAATTAACGAACTGATCTTTTCCACGCCACTCAATACCTCCGGCACCGACTATATGTGGTTTGAATTCACTCCCTATGAAATTGGTTCCAGTGAAGTCGATGGTAAGCCGAATGGGGAATGCAAACTGTCCTCTGACTGTCCATTGTGGTTTGTTGCTAGCATGGGTACCTACGTGGTCCTTTGGCCGGCCCTTTGATCATGGTGTCAGCACTGTTCGCCTTCCTGAACAGCGCCTGGATGTGCTACTGGGGTAAGAGAGCGCAGGAGTGGAAAAGGCAGTCTTATATTTGTCATCCATAGTGTCTTTGGCTCGGCGTTTACAGCAACTGTTGTGCATTTTTACCGGGAAATCCGTGGCCTGTTGCCGACGACATCCGTTAACATCCTGGACGATACGATCGAACGGTACCAGTCCTCGCTGGCGACATTTTACCCCATTTCTCCAGCCATGTATCCAAACCCGTTCCATCATCTGGACGCCGCCCTGGGCACTCGGCCTCGACCATCTTTTGTGACCGAGTCCAAGAACCTGTATTTGATGGACGCAGGCATGGACAACAATATCCCTTTCCATTGTTACCTTGGCCGACGTGACGTGGATGTCATCCTAGCCTTTGATCTCAGTGCAGATATCAGCACAGCACCCCACTTGAGTCGAGCCGAAGGTTATGTGAAACGACATGGCATCGAGGGCTGGCCTGAGAACGTGCGGTGGCCTAACAAGAAGGATGACCTGGACGAATGGATCGAGCCCTATGGTCTTGGTACATGCACCGTCTTCCCTACCACAGCTACCACCTCAAGGCTTAAACAAGATCGCCACCAGCCCATCGAAGAAATGATGAACGAAGAATGGGTGGTTCAAGAAAAGAAGCATCTTACGCTGCTGTACTATCCATTTATCGTCAACCACCGCTTTGACCCTGAATTTGACCCTCAAACCGCCGACTTTTGCGCCACCTGGAACTTCGTCTACAAGCCTGAGCAGGTGGACCGTGTTGTGAATCTCGCGAAAGCCAACTGGGACGATAATGTAGACAAGGTTCGTGCTGCTCTTTATGCTGCTTGGCAACGTAAAAGACTCCTTCGACTCCAGCAAGAAACACTGGCTGCTGTAGAAGACCCATTTTGATGGGTAGGCCTGTGTTTCCATTTTTTATTAGCATATTTTTATACTGTAGACATCATCCTTTTTTTTTTAATACATCAAATCCTATTCTGTGGGGGGGGGGGTTATTGTGGGTGGCTCAAAAAAAAAAAAAAAAGAAGCGATGGTCGATGTTGTTGGCCCTTCAATGTTCGATATCCTCCCAATCACGACCTTTGACATTAGCCAACTGATCATCGTTCATCACTTCGCCGGTGGTAAAGTAGCCTGAAGCAATTTTAGCGTCAATCTCAACCCTTGAATCCTCGGGAATCAGTTCGTCTGGGATAGATACGCGTTCCAAAATTGGAATACCAGAATCAACAATTGCATCGTGTTTCTAGACGAAGAGAAGTGTAAGCAGGACATGCCTTTTTGTGCATCATCACGGAATTACCATATTTGACATGCTCTATTAAAAACAAATAAATAAAAAGCGGTCAATCTCCATTGAAAAACCAGGTGGACGGGGTTTACCATCATTCGATCGATTTTTTGAATACCTAACCAGTGTAGCACATCGGGCATCAGCGCTTGGAAGCGCATGTCCTTGACACCAGCAATACACTCCGTTCGCAAAAAGTAGTTGTTGGCTGTATCGCCACCCACTTGTCGCTTGCCTAGAGAAGAGGAAGACCATCAGCTGACTACGATGGCCTTGGAAGAAAGCCTTACGGGCATTGTACACGAGATACTTGGTGACTTCCCCAAGTGCTCGTCCTTCTTTGCGGACTACATACACATAAAAAAGTCAATGATAACGTAAGGAAAAGTGCAACGTGAACCTACAGTAGACGATCACACCGACGCCGTCTTGCTGGGCTTGCTTGACGCATTCTTCTATGCCAAAAATCAAATATGGGCGACAGGTGCAGATGTCACTTCCTGCAAAATTAAACAATAACAATAAAAAAAAGTCAGGTTTCCCTGCAAGTACAGTGATTGCATGATGTTACGTTACCAAAGACATCAGAGCCATTGCATTCGTCATGCACTCGCAACGTCAATTTTTTGGAAGGATCTAGGAAAATACAAGAGAAGCATCAGCATTGGCCAACACTGGTAGCCATGCCTTTGCTTTTTTTTTTTTTTTTTACCTGATACATAAGCTGGATTGCCAAATATGTAGACACTGATGCCACCAATGGGAGGGAGGAAGACCTTGAGGTCTGGACGGGTGATCAATTCGGGGTACATGCCGCCAGTGTCTTCACTGTCATCCAAATGTCGCCGAGGCAAAAAAAAAAAAAAAACATCGGTCATGTGCGCTTCCTTTTTTTTTATCAGTCTCTTTCTCATCTTACAATAGAGATCGTCGTAAGAGGCCTTCATCAATTCCAAAGCGTTCAGCCACACCAGGGAGATACCAGACAGGCTCAACAGCGGCTTTGGAAACAGCAAGATCGCCACGATTGTTGACGACAATTTTGCCATCGACGGGGAGTGAGCCATTTTTGACGGCCATTTCCATTTCAGCCATGGTCATGTGTGCCTTGGTTGCAGCGATCGTTGGGCGGATGTCTAGACCGTCGTCATACTCTTTGCTGAAAAGCTTGGGAGCCAAGTGACCCCACGGGTCAAGCGACACGATTTTGGTTGGGTCAAACCATTGAGAATTGGGGTTGATATCAAAAGCAGGTTCGGTCATTGCAAAATTGGGACGATGGTTGTTGAGCAAGTCACCTGTAGCTAAAGCCAATGCGCGATAGATACAGTACGAGCCACCATAAGCACCGATGGCATTCCTAAAGATGGATGAGTCCCGAGAAAGTCGATTTGTTCATTTTACCGTTTCTTGATGCTTTGAGAGTGTCTCGAAGCAATAACAGGACCACGCTCCTTATGACCAGGTGCACCCCAGGTCAAGGGAACAGGTCTCACGCCAAGCTGGTTAGGATAAGCTAATGATAAGAAAAAGGGTGAACCTCAGGCGATACCATCCTTGTTTCATGGTCACTTACTAGTCAAAATAATCCGTTGTTGACCCGATGTCACTTCGGTCTTTTTACCAGACGTCGAGGGGGTGGAAGGGGAGACAGGCGAGGTTGGCTCATTAGAATCTGACTTGGATTCCAGTAGCTTGGAGATCTACAAGCAACATGGAAAAAGGTGAGCGACATGACTCTTTATGCATGGCACACTTACTTTTTCAGCAAGTTGCACTTGATTTAATCGCAGTGCTTCCAAGTTTGTTTGAATTTCATCCGTTAAAGAATCTGATCTGGTCATCCTACGTGGAAAATCAATAGGAAAGAAAGAGGGGAATAAAAAGAAAGTTGGAAAATATTCCTTTTGAACGCATGAACCTCATTTTGGGTGGGAAAAAATAAAACTCAGGGGCGGAAATCACGACGGATGGCGCTTCGCATTGTGTCACACACGTCCGCAATGAAACGATAAACAACCGTTTCATTTTCTAGTAGCACCTTTTGGAGAAAGTATTCTATTTTATTGCATCAACAAGAGGTAAGCAACTATTTAAGGGCGCAGTTTGGTTTGTTGTGAATCAGCTGACCTGCACCGGGAAAGTGGCAGCTGCCACTAGGATGTCACAAAAGAGGGATGTTTTTTTTTCACACACCAGCTTTTTATTTTTCTTGCTTTTCTTTTTCTTTTCTTTTTTTTTTTTTTTATTGTACGCATTCAATGAAAATGACTGGATTCATCCATATTAGCCAACATCCCGTTATTGCTGTCAAGCTTTCACAATTGCGTGAAGCCAATCAATCATCGAAATCTACGAGGGAACTTGTTAACGATATAACCAACTTGCTCGCTTATGAAGCTTCTGTAGACCTCCCAATCTCACGAGAAAAAACGGTAACCTCATAAACGATATTGTTATGCGTTGTAGACCTGTGCCCATTCATTTTGTTTCCTTTAGCTCATGTCGCCTTATCAAGCCTATCAAGCTGCAGAATTGAAACAGCGTGTTGCCCTGATTCCCGTGCTTCGCTCTGGGCTCGGCATGGTTCCTGGTAAATAGGACTTGTTATCTTTGGTACGTGATTTTTGATACTCCATTTTCTGCCCATCCACATAGGCTTCTCTGCCCTCTTCCCTGATGCATCTGTCTTTCATCTAGGCCTGTTTCGTGAAAAGGTATTTAAAGCAAATAGCCACTTGCTTCATTTCATCCCTTTTTTGCTGAATCACATCCCAGATCACGCTGCAACCTGTGGAATATTACAACAAATTACCGGAAAACCCCAATGTGGATCTGTGTTATGTCTTGGACCCGGTGATTGCAACGGGTAAAAAAAAAAAAAAGGATTGGATTCAGATGTGCTTATACACCTTTTAGGTAACACCGCTGTGGCAACCGTCAATATTCTAAAGGAGTGGGGCATTCCAGGCGAGCAAATCAAATTCGTTGGCCTTCTTGCAGCAAGTTTTACCCCCCCCCTGAAATGTCACAGTCCATGAACGTCTAACCATCTTCTTTGACAGTCCAGCCAAGGTGTCACGCATTTACAAAAGGAACATCCTGACATTCATGTCTATGTTGCCGATGTGGATGAAGTGCTTGACGACCATGGGTATGTTCTAAAGGCATATAAAAAAAGAAAAAGGGATCTCACCCATACGTTTGCAACTTCAACAGGTTCATACGACCTGGTCTTGGCGACATTGGTGATCGCTTGATGAACACAGGGTTTTAGAGGAAGCAAGTTACACAACGGTCGGCATGAAAAGGAGGCAGTCAAGTAAATGCCAGCTCAAATAAACGGGATATTGTTTTTTTTTTTTTTTTTTTCTGTAACATAAAATGGCGAGGGTGTTGGTTTTATTGCACTTACTAGCGAGCAGCCTCAGTTTCGCGGACGGTGGTAGGTTTATATCAATTACTTCATGTTTGCTAACACCTCCCACATCACCAGTGGCCTTTTCCACCCAGTGCTGGGAAAAATTGAATGGAAAACAAAATTTATTCCTCGACGGTGGGCTTTCACAAATCAATGATCTCAGCGGAGGCTGGGTGACTCGCCAGCCAGATGATTGGGTGCGCTATCAACAGCAATACATTAACGTCTCCATGTCTAATTACTACGTGTCATTTGCAACAGGTAACCGTGTACTGCAAGTAAAAAAAGAGACATAGACAAATAAGCTCCCGTTTTTTTTTTTTTTTTTACCCTCAATCAGTTGGAGGGTGTGTTGGGCCTAGCCGATTCAAACCCAGTGGCTTTATTTTTCAAGAAACCGGAGCAGCCTCCGAGCAATCAGATGGCAAGTTGATGGCCATTGCTGATGAACCATTGTCTCAGACGGTTCACGTTGTTTCCGACTATCTGACATACTTTGTGGATGACCATGCCGTGGCAAGTCACAGGAAGATGAAGGAGGGTGGTTGCTAACCTGGCTATGTTTTTTTCTTTCCAGAACCTCACGTTTATCCCTTCATGGAACGTTCCTGACAAGCAAGCCATCCTGTATGAAGTGGCCTTCAGTCGTGGTCTAGTAGTTGTCTTTGAGTTCTTTGACCAATGGAATGCCTCGCTTGCCAATGCTTCGACTGGCGTGTTGAAAAACACTTTGGACATCCCTGACATTGTGCTTCCGCCAAAGTCTCGCTCAATTGTAAGCCTGAAAAAAAAATGTGCTGTAAAGTGACAAGTGTCATTTTGTAGCGGGTGACATTGTATGGGTCCCGAGCATTTCCACCCTGTTTTACGTATCTTTATTCGGGCCTTTATGTCGATTTGCAAGCAACAACGCTCTACAAAACGTGCTCCATGAGTAAGCTTCAGGCGGAATGCCTCCTGTTCCAAGCTCCATTTTACTTTTTTTTTTTTTTTTGGCCTTGTTGGCTGGCAGTGTCCTCAATTTTCCAGTACCTATGTCTCGGCAACTTCTTTGCCATACCTATGCTATTTTCCATCATGCATTGGCTCTCTGTTCTTTCTTTTCCACCGTACGATTCATTTTCCCGTAAAAGTGGCTGCTGACGCCTTCTTCATGTTTTTAGCCCCGTCCGATTTTTGTGCCGTCAACCCTCCCACCCCGTGCTCCTTTGTATCTTTTTAATGATTGGCAAGACATCCCATTGTTTTTTCATCTTTTATAATAACCATTTATTTTAGGCTCTTTTATTTTCACAGAGGCATGGAATGTCATCAACTCGCAATCTAGCATTTTTCACACTTGGCTGCCCCGCGCGGCAAAAATAATTGGCAAGCACGCAATTTATTTTCGTTGCCTTTTTCACTCAGCTTCTCTTTTGCTTCTTTTTTTTAGAGCTGTTCCTTTCCTTCTTCTTGTATGCTGCTTGTTTTTACCCTGTATACACATCCAAAAAAAGAAAAACGTTTGAGGGGTTGATAATTGACGTCATTCTGCACGTAGCTTTTTTTATGCTACCACGCCAGCGCAGAATCTCGGACGGCTAGCATTTTTGGTACGTCGTTTTTTCTACCTTCTCGCTGCTCACCACCCAACCTCTTTTTATACTTCCTTACCAAAACGAAGGGTGCTATTGTGTTGTTGTTTTATTTGGACTTCGTGTAACACTGGACCTGCCCACATTTGTTGTGACGTATGCACGTGACCTACTCTTTCTTGTGCTCAACGGCGTCAGCACCCTCCCAACTTTGGTGGCCAATATTATCGTGCTTGCCTATTTTATTCACCGCTCTATCACTTTTGAAGCCTGTGATCTATGCCGAGCAGAATTCTTACAAGTTCAAGATATTGAGGAAATGTACGTCAAGACCATGGTCAACAACAAGCCCTTTACTTTCGAGGTAAGCTGATCTACGCTTGAGAAATACCTTTAGCTCACTTGACCTATTTCCCCATAGAGACGCGTGCCAACATCTGTTTTCAGGCGACTAAAGGAAGCTTACCAAATCATATCCAAGGATACTGTTATCCATGCTTGGACCAACCGCAACGAATGGAAAAAGGGTGCCCGAAAAATTTTAGGCTTGGACGAGTTCATCCGGTAAAAAAAAAAAAAAAAAAAAAAAAGACCTGCGCAGCTGCTTACTGATTTCTGTAGAATTCCTTATCCGGTGAAAATATCCTTGTCGATCGTGATTTATTGTGTGGGGCAATTGATCCCCGTACTGTTGACTCATTTGGTAGGCGTTGGCGGGCGCATCCCGACACACATCTGCATCTGGGCGCCATATCTTAGCCAGCTGCAGTACCACCCAAACCCGATGGCGTTTGCCTTGCGAACCTATTTCTTAATGAAGGTCAATATCTACCTCACAATAGTTGGTGCAGGAGGCTGTAAGTCCAATGAAAAACCACACGTAGAAAAAAAAAAGTAGGCAGGTTGTTGATCCTCCTTGTAGTTGCCATGCTCTACTCGCTGGGCATCTTGCGCAGGGTGACCAAAGACATCTATCAACTGCGAAAAGGAAACTATGGTCTCTTTAAAGGAAAACGGAACAGCGAGCAAGTAACCCTCCCCACCGTTCTTTCTGTAGCTGACGTCCCATTTTTTTTTCCTGTGCCAATAGCATTGATTTGGACGATGCGATTCGATTCATGGGGGTGTGTGTCGGCTTCGGTAATGCCACCCCTGGCCAATGCGAAATGACATCACAGTGATTTTTGTCTTATCAATTGTCACAGGGTTCACAGGAACGCTTTATTTCATGATGGAAATCGCCTTTATTGGTACACTGATCGTCATGGCCATTCAGCTGCCTCGGGCTTGGGATGCGCTTTACCATCACGTTGGCTCAGGTAAGCTTTTCTACGCCTTGACACTCAGAGCGACAGTAAAACATTAAAAACTATAAAAGGAGCATTTTTTGCAAGCTTCTTCATAGCTTTGGTTGTGCAGATGATCCAGAAACGCATTACAAGACTTTTATTTTTGCGAAATGGTACGTATTTTGGCATCAAGAACCGTTCGCTGCTGCTGCATTACATGTATTTTTTTGTGTTTACTTCAATGACTCGAGCACTGACCTCGTATGTGGTGCGCACGCTCAAGCTATTATTCAGGTACCCGGTTTTCAGCCTGCGCGTCGACAGAAACGCTGAGACCTGGAGCGTTCGTCGCGGTGATGGCGGCTTCATCGGTTACTGTGGCATGGTAAAACCATTTCCTCCCAACGAAATGAAGCTTCCAATCGACCTTATATTTTTCATGGCCTAGCTACACACAGAGCATGAATTCAACAATCCGATTGTTTTGGTTTTTTTAGAAGGTCTGTTGCATTTAATGAAGAAAAAGCGACCCCGTCTTGGCCTGTGCCGCGCTCACACTGTGCTCAAGGATTTGGAAGCGCGAGAACATTGTGTGTCAAAAGCGATACGTAGCCGTTCACCTAAAGCTAGGAACCGTTGGTTTGTAGCGGTGACTTTGATTCAAAACCCACTTGTAAGATTTGTAGAACGGATGAATCTATCAAATGCCATATTCATCGTTTCAATTTCCACTCAAGAAGCTTCGGCAACATCGAAAAATTCGTTGGTGAATTGGATCTCCGCCTGCTTTTTTTTTTTTTGACGGCCTCTCCCCACGTTGCTCTTTTTTTTTTTTTTTTTCCTGACCTTTTTGTGATCCTTCGTCATCAAATAAAGTAGCGTGTGTCCTTGTTGCATTGTGTAAAAGTATACCTTATTTATTTCCTTCTTGACCTCGCCCATCTTTCTTTGCTTGACTATTCCAAAAAATCACCATGGAAAGTCATCCTCAACATCCATCTGGATCCGCCCAACCTCTACCGTACCTACGACCTCCCGGGAATAATGCGTTTTCTCCATTAGCTCGACCAGGTAAATAAGTGCTGCAATTGCATTCTTGACAAGAGCATTCATACCACTGTAGTCACTAATCCCAATGCTCTTCCTCTTTTTTTTTTTTTTTTTTTTACTCTGCTTTAGTGATGGCTCGGCCAGTGAGTGTGTCCTCCGGTCAATCCCCGATGGCTCGACCACCTGCCATTAATCAAAACCAATCTATACGACCTTCTCCATCTCCAGGATTACCATACCGTCCACCTGCATTACCTGGCTTGCTTCCACCTCGTCCAATGTCGCCACAACACCAAGCCATGGGCCGACCTCCTTCCCAAATTGTCAGCCCTGCACCACTTCCGGCTGCCCGGAATATGCCATACCACTTGCATAATCGACCTGCCATTTCCCCCAGTGCCTTGGCTCTCTCTGTGGCCAATTCCCCTGTTCCTTCCTTGACTGACACAATGGGCACCATGTCCATCCAACCTTCACCACTCTCTTCTTCGCCTGCCACTCCCCAGCAGCCCTCCATGTTCCAACAAACCACCATGCCCCAGCCGCCAGCCATGCTCCAGCAGCCAGCCATTTCCCAGCAACCAGCCATTTCCCAGCAACCAGCCATTCCCCAGCAACCTAACATAGTCGCAGAACAACAAGCACAACGGCCCGTGTTGTCTTCGTCACCTGCTGGTCAGCTTCCCCCTCCTCCTGCTCCTATCGCGGCATCTGCACCTCGACCAGGTCGCAGTAAGCGCGTGTATGCCAGTCTCAATCCTCCAGCAGTCCCACCAAAACAGGATAACCTGGCTGCCTATCAGCAACAGCAACCTCAGCAACCTCAGCAGCCACAGCACATGAATGCGCCGACCCAGCCTACTGCTCCTGCCACGGCCCAGCCCCTACCACCAGCCCCCAACAACCAACCGATCAATGGCCCTCCCATCCCCCCTCCCAAAAACAAGATCGATCCGAATCAAATTCCTTCCCCGGTCGCATTGCAAATGAAGGATCACGAACGCTACCTCTCAGATCCCTTTGGCACTTGCACCAAAGAACAGCCATTGCCTCTTGCTTGTACAGATGTCCACATTATTGATCAAGGTAAGCTAGCAATAGATGTAAATGCAGCAAGAGTAACCAAAGAGTTTTATTTTACTCGTTCTGATTAGGCAACAGTAACCCTCGGTTTATACGTTCGACATTGAAGCATGTACCCAACACTGCAGAGCTACTACGAGACACAAAATTGCCTTTTGGCATGGTTGTGCAACCGCTAGCCAAGCTCCATCCTCGAGATGACCCGATAGTGGTGGCCGAGACTACTGAAGAAGGACCTATGCGCTGTCAACGTTGCAAGGCCTACATCAATCCATGGTGTCGATTTACTGACGGCGGGCGTAAATTCAACTGCAACCTTTGCGGCTTTGATAGCGACGGTAAGCACCGTGACAACCAAAATCACAAAGAAAAAAAAAAAAAAAAAGGGCGACACTGGCCGGCACGCACCCTTCCTTCTTGCTTACTGTTCACATTTCTAGTGCCTGATTATTATTACAGCAGTTTAGATATGAGTGGGCGTCGCATGGATGCCCATGAGCGATTGGAACTTCAACGCGGCACGGTCGAGTTTGTTGTGCCAAAGGACTATTGGATTCGACAGCCCAGCCATCTACGTGTCGTGTTCGCCATTGATGTGACCTGGAGTGCTATTCACAGCGGCATGCTCCAAGTGTTTTGCCAGACACTCAAAAACATCCTGTATCAATCCAACGAACTTGACCCCCATGTGCAGATCGCCATCATTACGTTTGATACCTCGCTTCATTTCTATAATCTCAACGTAATTCATTCTTCCTCTTTCATTTTACGTAGCGAACGAGCGACTCACTTTTCTTAATCATCATTCTAGCCTAATCTGGAACAGGCATCCATGCTGGTGGTGTCTGATCTGGAAGATGTGTTCGTGCCTCTGGTCGACGGTTTTTTCGTAAATCCGCAAGAATCTCGCTCGATCATCGAGGACCTGCTGGATCAATTGCCCATCATCTTTGCTGAAAACAAGACGCCTTCGCCCACCCTTTTCCCAACTGTCAAGGCCTGTTTAGCCTCGCTGGTAAGTGAGAGAGAAGGCAAAATGATAGAGACACGAAATCTTACATTCCACAATCAGGCGCCTCTTGGTGGTAAAATCACGGTCTTGCAAACTTCCTTGCCGTCGTTTGGTCCAAACGGGCTCAAGAATCGGGACGACGTCAAGGCGTATGGCACTGATAAAGAAAAACAATTACTTTTACCTCAGGATCAAGCATACTACACGTTGGCCAAAGAGTGCGTGTCGCATGGGGTTTGCGTCGATCTGTGGCTCTTCCCGTTACAAGGCTACGTGGATGTCAGTACTCTTGGTAAGACGCGGCTTGATAGAAAGCTGGTAGGATCCTGACTTTATTTTTTTCCGATCATCTTAGGCATCCTTCCTGCTGTGACAGGTGGTGACACTCACTACTTCCCTGATTTTAATCTCAAAATCCATGGCGACAAATTTGCAAACGACTTCCAACACAGCCTTTGCCGTGAACAAGGTTTCAATGGGGCCTTGCGTCTGCGATGCTCGAACGGAGTGGCCGTCAAGGATCAGTTTGGGAATTTTGACATGGCCAACGCCACAGATCTGGAGGTGGGTGGTATTGATGCCGACAAAGCCTTTGGCTTTGAATTGGCATACGATGACAAGCTGCCTGCCGATCAAGATGTCTATTTCCAGTGTGCTCTTCTCTATACCACCCAACAAGGGCAACGACGCGTGCGTATCCACAACCTGTGCCTCCCCGTCACCTCTGTCATTAGCGCCGCTTTCCGTCATGCCGATTTCGATGCCTCTATGAACATTCTCGCTAAAAAAGGCAAGCTTCAAAGGCAGTCATCTCCCGAAGATCCTTTGCTCATCCACACCCTCTTCTGCTCTTTTCTAGCTCTCACGAACACCGTCAAACAAGGCCTTGTCTCGGTGGCCTCGGATTTGGATAATGATTGTATGCTTGCACTGACAGCCTATCGAAAACATTGTGCTGCCTCGGCCTCACCCGGTCAACTGATCTTGCCTGAATCTTTCAAACTTCTACCATTGATGACCTTGGGACTGAAAAAGTCGCACGCGATGATGAAAGGTAAATGATGGCACATGCTTTAGCTCATCCTCGAATAGATTACTCACCTTCTTCCCTCTAGATACCTCCATTAAAACCGATGTGCGCGTGCATTACATGCGGCAGATGAAGTCCATGTCAATATCGGACACCATCCGACTCTTTTATCCCAAGATGATTCAAGTAGATCGCTGGGTCACCATGGACCCAAGGGAGCTTGGAAATACTGCAAACGTTTGGCCACTGGAACGGCTGTCTTATTTGCGCCTTAAGCCGGATGGAATCTATTTAATTGGTAAGAACGACAAGGGAAGAGATTGCTGCCATGGAACGCGTTTCTCATTTTTTTTTTTCATGTAGACGCAAACGACTTGCGCTTTTTATGGATTGGTCATAATGTGTCGTGTGACATTCTGCAAGGTGTGTTTGGTGTTCAACAATTAGCCGACGTACCGACGGATATTGACCAAGCTGGCCGACAAGCGCATATTTACTCAGAACGCTATCAGGAGTTGAAGACTGGTCTTGACCTCCAACGAACCTGGACGCCTCGCTGCCACGTGATCCGACAAGGCGTGGATGTGGAAAACGAATTCGTCAGAGTTCTAACGGAGGACGAGAACTTGGGCGAAATGAACTATGTTGATTACTTGTGCTTGATTCACAAACGTATTCAAGCTGAGCTGGAGCGAGAAAAACAAGACACCTTTGTTACCAGTGCTAGTTACTGGGCCTACCGGTATTGAAGAAATAAAACATAAGGGGGGGGGGGGGTTTCCGACTTTCTTCCTTCCTTCTTTTGACGTTTCCCCTATTCTTTATTTGCCAACCAGGTATGGCTTCATCTTTTATAGGTTTACGCCATTGAAAAGGCTGGGGCGTGATTTTATTTTATTTTTATTTTTCTTCCATGATTAGCTTACCGAGTTTCATTTCCTTTTTATTTTAGGGCATTCTTTTTCTCTTCATTTTAACTCTCGCATATATTTGCCTCTCCTCTATTTCTACTGTCAAATTTCACCATAACTATCTACTGAATGCAACAAGATGCAAGAGACCAATGGACGTAGCGATATCTTACTAGATCGCCAACAATTCAACAAAATCCTGAAGAGCATTAAAGAAGTATGTGACAAAGACCTCGTTACTGTTATCCTGCCGCTCACCCGCTTTACATTACCATAGAAACAATCGATCGACTTTAATTATAAAAGCACGGGTTCACTGGAAGAAGAACTCGATGATTTTTTTGGTTACGTTGAATCCAAAAACTTGCTTCAGCGCTTGGTCTCGCTGGAATACCATCCGCCCGCGAAAGGTAGTCAAAAAAAATACACGAAGAGCGAAGAGCGAAGAGCGTTCCAGTAATTATTCACCTCTGATGTTTTAATTGAATATTACAATCGATCAGGACCCGACATCAGCCAATGGATTGATCAACGCTTGGAACATCTCGAGTTGCATCAGGAACAACGGATAGTAGCCGTAGAGCAACTGCTGGCCTTCTCGCTTGCTTTGCGGTCCGACCCGCCAAGTCAAAAAGATGCCTTGGTGAAGCACAACCAGATTTTATTCCAGCAAAATGTGTTTCATGCGGTATTTTTGGCCCTCGCTCGGATCTGCAATCAACTCTATTTTGAAAGGTAAAACACGCACGCCCTCTTGTCTTTGCATCACCCCTTTGACTAACACTTCCTGACCATTCAGCCAAAAACAACCCTCCGCGTCACATGACAATTCGCTCTTGGAAATCAGCAGAATGCTGACGCTTTGCTATCTTGTGCTTGAAGTCAATCGATTCGAAGGCCGATTTGCCAATGTCGACAGTATGCCAATTCATTTTTTGTCGTCGGCCCACAGCGACTCATCCTATTTCATTCTCTTCTTCCAGGTCAGTTGGATTTGTATTACTTGGAATACCTGCTTGGTATGCTAACACGTTTAAAAGAAGGTCATATGCAATCATTTCCTGTGAAAAAGGTAACCACGTCCATCCTTATTCTTGGCTCATAGTGCTGTGATTTTGGTAGCTATTACTTTTGGTATGGAAGGTGTTGCTCTGCACACTTGGCGATGACGAACAATGCAAACGCTGGAAGCCGGAGGCTAGACTCAAGTTTGGGTTGCCACCACAACCGCAAGGTATAAAATCAACAACGGAGAGACGTGTGTATCTTATGTTTTCCCTCTGGCCATGGCACATATATTTTCTAGGTGTTGTCAAGTGTAACTACCACGATGTCCACCTCTTTCAAAACGAGCTATTTTCTCGCTATCCCACCTACGAAGCACCTGCTGACATACCCAAAAACATCACCTTTGACCCGCTTGTCTTTCGTGTCTCGCCCTCGTTGCATATGGCCATGGGTGTATTGCAAGCCAGCCAACAAGTAACCTTACCCTACCAGTCCCTCTTCCCGCCAAAGCAAGTGCGAGCCAGCAACAACAACAACGAACGACTGCCATCCGCTATGGATGATAATGCATCACAAGCATCTACAGTTGTTCTCCCCTTTACGCCTGAAGGACCTTGTCTACCGAATGCCCTGATTGAAGCCAACTCAGTTTATTTGCAAAATACCCGCCTCTCACTCTCTGATTATCAGATCCTGCAGGAGCGCCAACGTGCCGTCAACAAGTGGAAGCTGCGTCTCGAGAACCAGTTCCGCTCTCCATCTTCTGACTCCTCTTCTTCCACCCAAGGAACTGCTGCCAGCGACTCTGCCTATCATGACACCTCTCACAATGCGAATACCGATATTGCGATTTTTACCAAACTGGAACAACTCTATGTAATGCACTCGCTCCACCCGAAATATTACAAGCGTTGTCTGTTTGAAATGCAGGCCATTCATTTTTGTTTCCATACTTCTTAGGAAAAATTAGTGCCAGATCTCCAAGGTTTGGTGGTCGTGCTTTTGAAAACCATGCTATCTACCGCCTCACCCCGAACCAAAAATAACAAGGACACTGAACCTTCCATGGAAGAAGCCGATGTGGACCGCCATCGTGAAGTCTTGTGCAAAAGTGTCTCGGCTATCCTCCTCCTCTTACTCAAGTGGTTTAAACTCTCTCGTATGGACACAATTTCACTAGGAAAGCTACATGCTGACTTTTTTTTTTTTTTTCCAGACGTGTTGAAATTTGAATACTTGTCGCAGTTATTGGTAGACTCCGGGTGCATGCTCCTAATTTTGAAGATCTTTGGCTTGCAAGAAGTCAGCGCATTGGCGACCACAAAAAGCAATGTCGATGGCTTTGGCATTCTAGATCAAATCAGAAAGCTTTCACAGGTCACCAACGGCACCCCACCGCCACCAAAGCTCCCTGCCTCAGATGCCCCGAGCATCACCGACTACGTCAACCATCGAAACATGTTTTGGATCATCAATCTACTGCGTACCCTACAACTGCTTACCAAGCATAAGACACATCGAATCATGCTTTTGGTCCAATACAAGTCAGCGGTAAGTGTAGCCAGTGAGGTTATTTTTACGACCTGGTAACTCAACTTTTATTGTATTCCGATCACGCAGGCTATCTTGAAACGCGTACACAAAATTGCTCACCCAACTGTAGAAATCTATGCCCTCAAAAATTTGAAAAATCAAATCCCATTCCTCGGGCGAAAATGGCGAACTGGTAAATTGACAGAAAAAATCTCGACCGATAGAGCGCTCATTTTTATTTGTCATAGGCAACATGAAATTGATTTCGGCTATCTATTTCGTGAGCACTCCGGATCTACGAGACGACTGGCTACTGGCACGAAACGACAAAGACTCGGACTTGGAAGATGGCAAGATGGAGGAAATCAACCTGCGACTACTGATCAGACTTTATCACGGGCAAACGTATCTACCCCAACAGCTTCCTGCCGACGACTCTATCTTCATGACAACCACGAATGGCACCAATGAAATCAATGGGTTGGTCAATGATCTGGGAGCGGCGAAGCTCAGTCTTCATGACGATCTCCTTGCCGGCTTCGACGATCTGGACACAGATTTCAAGGAAAATTACCAGACCTGGCTTGATCATGAAGTCTACAGCCAACCAGAGGACGACTATGATTCAGCCTCCACCAATGCCGATCAGCAACAGCTGGATGCAATCGACGGGTGGATTGCCACACCTGTTCCAGGCTCACCTGTCCAATCACCCAGTGCATCTCGCCGTTCAAGCATTGATACCTTTACCTTGACCGAAGACATCAACCGACTGTATCAAGAGGAACTGCATCGAGAATTCCATGCTAAGGTTGCTGGTGATGGCTGGGATACACCGGCTGTTCCGGTCACGCCAGCTGGTGATATACTCGAAGAAGAAGAAACAGCCATCCACCTGAACCCTTTGTCCAACATTGATTGGACCAACATGTCCGAGCAAGAACTGACCGAGCGATTGCGTGTGGTGGAAGAAAAAACGATGCGAAGATGGATGAACGTAGATTTGGATGACCCAAGCTACCACAAGGTGATTTCCCCGGTGTGTGAAGATTCTACTGCTTGGGATACGTAGTTGGTTTTATTTTTTTATTTTTTTTTTTTGACATATCCCCAGTGATTCCCAATAGCTTTAATTTTTTAGTCCCTTTTCGTTAATTTTAATACGATATCTTCATCTGGAAAAGAACCGCTCTGGAATGCTGGCATCAAAAGGAACATGGAAAATCTTTTTTTTTTTTTTTTTTTTTTTTCCATCCAAGAAGTGTCTTCGGCAATTTATTTTACTTTTTTTTTTTTCTTTTCTCCTTTTTCCCTTTTTTTGTGCTGAGGCTTATTGAACATAAGAAGCTAAATTTCTTGGATAACTCTCTGTGGCATGGGTGGTCTTATTTTACCGGTTGATATATTCTTAAAGATCAGGACCGCCAATTACGTCACAAATGTCACCTCTCTATTGTTTGATTTTATTGCCGTAGTGACTTTTGTCAGCTTATACCGCGCCCATGAGGACCAATTCAGTCGACTGTCAATGCGCTGCGTGGCAGCGTCATGTGTGTGTAACCTGATCACCAGCTCATTTTCTGTGGCCAATGTCAAAGTTGCTGCCATTGATCAAAAGCCCTACTGCCTGGGCGGCTATTTGATTACTCGCTTCATGACGATCCTCAGTACCTGTATGCTAACAATAATTGGCATTAACCTGGTCATTGTCTATGTATTCCGGGTCAAGCCGAAGGTCAAATTGGAACATTATTATTTTGCTGGCGCCATTGTGTACACGATCGTTGGCTGCATCGGCCCTGCCGTCCACATGGGACTATTCAAAAACGATTTCCACAATGAACCTGGATTCTCCTGTTGGTATATGACCACAGTCTATAACCGTAGCTCCGGTGACATTGCATGGGTAAAAAAAAAAATGGTCTCGGCCTTCCTGGCTATTATTTTTCTGTTTCATTCTCACTGTTTCTCATCTTTCTTTTTTTTTTTTTTTTATGCGCTGTTCTTTCATTGGATCGATGTTACCCAACCGAAAAAGATGTGGTATTATGCCTTTATTTTTTTTGCCACTGTCATCTCAATGGCCTGTTCCACGCTGGCGGTTCTTCAGCTTTTGCGGGATGAAAAACGCATCCGAGAAAGCATCACGGAGAGTCGACTTGTTCAGCAAAAATCCGCCATCCTCTCCCAAGTAATGGTCCGCTGCATCCTTTATACCTTTGGTAAGCTTGGCAGCGACTTGAAATGCCAATAGTCATGCTGGGGTGGGGAATTTTTTTTTTTCGATGCTCATTCCCTGATCGCTTTTCTCCCTCCCTCTCCTTTCTAGTGCCTTTTGTGTGCAACTTTTGCGGCTTTATTCTACAATGCATTGTCACACGACCTGAGTCGACAGGGCCTTCGCCTTCGTTGGTGATGGCTGACACTGTCCTGACAGGGCTGTATGGTTGCATGGTCAGCATAATTTTTGTCACCGATCCATGTGTGACGAATCTGATTACCTCCTCGTCCCACCGGCTGTTTCACAAGTATGTCATGGAATATGTCGTGGTAGAGGAAAAGCCCAACCTTTACATAAAACCGCTGGGCCATGGAATAGATGAAACAAGTACTGATGAGGATAGCTTCGTAACTATTCTTGTGTCATTTTTACCAGATGCGGATGAACACGAGGAGAAGGTGCCCTGGTGGTCATTCAAAGCACTACGCCGGACATGGAAAAAAAATTGGGCCCCTTATTTATGCTGCTGTATCTATGGTCAAGACAATGAACAACCTGAGCAAGTATTGAGGCGCGCTTGCTCGATTTTCAGCAGTGTGCAGAGCGAAGGCAGTAGCGGTCGCCAATCACGAGGCTCTCGACACTCGTTGCGCCTCTCTGCCTTATCGATCGAAAATATAAATGCCATCGGGCCCAGCACCAACACCAGCACAAGTAGCGCTGACCTCATCCGCTCGCCACAAATGCACCTTGCCCCACCCCACCCTAAAACTAGACCAGCCCTTCCCTCGCCCCAGCTGCTTCGGACAGCCATCATGGCTGCCTCTGCCAAATCAAGCCACTCGCATTCCATCTCCAACGTGTCGCTACCAGTCCCTGACAACTTTGTCGTCACCTCACCCGAGCAAGTTCCTACAGCAACGGGCAAGGATGGACTAGTGAGAACCCCCATGCGTCGTCTCAAGGTAGCTACCAATATCACCAATCGATACTTGGAACATCAGTCATTTACCGCCCACCTACTCCTCTACCGGTCTTTCTGCGGTGAATCAATGGCCAGCGAAGAAATCAACGGCTACTACATTGCCCAAAATGATATCCAGCATGACTTTATTTATATTCCCTATCCGTATCCACGGCTCGCAAGGTTTATGCACTTTATTTTATCACAATTCTACCGTCATCGCTGTCGTCGTGGTGATAACCCATTGTCTGATATTCGCGTCATCGGAACCTTCTAAAAAAAAGTATTTCCTCTGTACCATTCTTAGTCACTCTGTACCATTTATTTACCTTGTAGATTACCAATGACTTCATAAAATACAATAAACAGAATACATGCAATCTACAGCCAAAGCTTTGGCGGGATAAGATTTGGTCTTGGTTTTGACTGTTCTTCATGCGGTGGGAAAAAAAAATGAGCACTTTAATGTGGCAGAGCTTCTTTCGCCTTATCATCCAGCATACAAATCGTAAAAACATGGGCTTTCTATACTGTATATACAGGCAGAGTGTAACCGAAGACATCATGTGCAGTAGCAGCAGCAGAAAATGCAGATTGCTTGGTCACTGTGAAGAGGTAAAGAAAAAAGCAAGTGAAATAATCAAACGAAGGAGACGCGCAATAAGCCAATGCTTTTTAAAATCTATTTTCACAATCCAACACACATCTTAAACATGTGTCTACACGAATGAACATAATGCTAGCGAAGAGCATGGTGAACAGTAAGAAGATTGTGGAAGCACCTTGATTGTTGCAAAGAGGTTGAAAGAAAGAATTGGCATGAGCAAGAGCTTTTTTGTACGTACAATTTGCTTAAAGGTCGGTTTCAACGATTTGTTGACTTTCAATTGCATAATGGGCCGATGAAGAGTTGAACGCTGGAGAAGATTTGATTACGAACCATGGACAAAGAAGAAAAGGTGCACAGTACCTTACTAAGAACAAATTTTACACTGCGATTTTTGATCACCACCCCCCTGGAGAAAACGGCCGATTTTTTCTTTTTTAAGCCTGGGAGTTGGAGGTGCCAGAATGTAAAGTGTCAAAAGCTGGCTGAGCTACCTACATCAATCGATCTGCTTTTTTCAGTATCATCACCAATTGTGTATTTGCACATTCTTTCAAAAGGACGCATTTATCCAATCACTCAAAAGGGCAATGCAGCGATTACTTTTTTTTTCTTCAAAACGAGAAAAAAAAATTGTATCGTTATATTCAATCGCCGCACAGTGCCTCCAAGTTCCTGCATGCACACATGGCAATGATTTACAGTGAAAGCTAGTTCTTTCGTCAAGTGGGACATGAACACAAGGTAGTGATGATCTACTTTCATCCGCTTTAAACTATGTATTTTTGGGTTGTTTTGGAAGGGCGAGCCTTCAAAGTGTTTTGGAATTGCCCTGCGTGCACCAGCCAGGAACTCGGAGGCAGTCTGCGGAGATGGAAATGACCATTCTCATTTTGAAAAATGATATTGAAAAAACAGATCGATTGATGTAGATTGCTCAGCCAGCTCCTCATCAGTTATGGATTGACACCTCCCGACTGTAATCGCCTTTATTTTTAAGCCCTGATCATTATCTGTTAAGTATTTAGCATTTTATTAGCTCCAACCACCCACCAGATAAAAGGAAAAGGTTTGGTTTGTGACATCTTTAAGATGATGTCTGTTCATTTATTTTTAATTTTGATAATCCAATTAATTGTGTGGTAGTGTGTGTATATGGTGCGGGCCAGACTTAATAAGGAGCCAAAAGATATCATTGACAATCGAGGAGAAGTGTTATGCGAGTCATTGGTGACTTTTGATATGTTACAGCAGAAGGTAGGTGTTATACGAGTCGTTGGTGACTTTTGATATGTTACAGCAGAAGGTAGTATGATATTTGAATGGGGTTTTTTTTTTTTTTTTTTTTTTTTGCTTTTGCTTTTTTTTTTTTTTTTTTTTTTTTTTTTTTTTTTTTTTTTTTTGCTTTTGCTTTTGCTTTTGCTTTTGTAATTTATCGCATACTTATTGCATAATTGCGTAGTTATTGGGATTGAGTCACCACAGGTCAAATGTTAAGATAATTGCAAAGTCACTTGTTCAGCGAAGAGCGAACCACCAAATCGAAATTCTTTGAAGCTGTGTTGAGGCCATTTCTTGCCAGACAGATCACCGATGCAACTTTACACACACATACATACACACACATACATACACACACATACACACAGACACACATACACACATACACACACACATACACACACAAACTAAAAGGATAGCAAAATATAAAAGTCAAAGAGATAAAAATTGCATAATGTCAAAAAGTTTCTTGATAGCACGTCACTATGGCCATCCATCGGCCAAGGAGTTTGCAGTGGCCATGTCTTGCGAGGGCCGCCAGTGGATTGCCAACTATGAATTGCTTCCTGCAGCACAGACTACCTTCGGAAAGGTCCGTTAGAACTGGGGAAAAAAGGAAAGAATGCGTCTAATCAAGATAATACCAAACTAAACTTACTACCATGTCAGGCGAAATACCAAAACCAGCTTGTAGCGCCACATACAGTGCTTCCAACAATCTATGTCGCAAACAGTCAAAAACGATGCCGTCAACCAATCAAATCAAATTGATGTAATTTTGCGTGATCAACAATTTCGCACATTTTTTTTGCATTGTTGCGTTCTCGGGAGAGCACGTCTTGGGATCATGAGCTTTTGTTCTCATAAATAGTGTACCGGTACATGTAGTCCCATACGCTGTGATATCAGCACCAAGAATGATCAGGGTCTCGCTCACAAAATGGCTAACTTGGTGTTGAGGGATGCCAATGGTTTCTTCCCTGTCTTGCCTCGTGTTTGACGACCAGTTTAATAATGCTGCCATGCAAATTGCCACCAAGGAGACTGTAAGTGCCTTCGTAATCGCGTACCCAAAGGTAATAGCCAAATTCATCAAAACGCTGTGCTTTCCAACTGAGTGCTATGCTTTGCGAGAGGTTCACAGCACCAGAATCCACCAACAAATCAAGATGTTGCTTCCCACAAAGTTATCATTTTCTTCCTACATCGTGTTCGATCATTGACGACGTTGTACCCAAAGAATGAAAAAACCAACCCAAAGAGAACAATGGCGTGCTGTGAGAGTGGTCCAGCAGCCAGGTTTCCCAAAAAAAAAAAAAGCTTCCCACTATGAAAAGGGAGGTGTAAGTGCCAGCCTAATTCCTTGCCAGGCCATCCAAAACTTGACGTACTTAACCATTTCACCAAAATGCGATCAATGCTTGCATGATAATTTAGCTTGCTCCATCAAATGACAAATAATTCCACCGAGACTGATTTGTGTTTGAGAGTGGTAAATTGATATGCCTTGAATGCTGCCAATTGCTAGAGCCAAAAGTTTATCCTCGCCAGGAAAAATAAAGTTGCTGACAGAGCAAGGTTCACATCACCAAAGCCATGGAGCAAAGTAGAGTTGCTTCCCACAGGGTTCCTTCATTGTGCAGCATTGCAACAAATAAAGACAGAGGCCAGCCGTGGATTGGTACCACTTGACTTGAGCGTGACTTGAGAGATTTCTGGAAGTCAATTCCACCAATTCAATACATATCCATCAGTTTAAACCAGGTTGATCTTGTCGGTGACACGGTAGAGGTAAGGACCGCCATAAAAGCGGAGACGTCCTTCTGATCATTGACCGTCGGTTGCCAAAAAATCCAAATAAAGCAACGGATGCCACGGGAAAAGATACAAATACGCCTTTATGTGGTCATCAATTTTCCATAACCTTGAAATGTGGATGATGATAAGACGCTTAAAGAATGACACCAGGATGTCGAGAGGCACTGGCACCATCTGCGCAAAAATTCCACAGGATCGGGCTTGACAAAATCTGAAGCCCAGCAGCACCGAAGGCACCAGTGAGAGATTTTTTTTTCTTGACCATCTTCACACGTTGTACAGGCCAGCCCAGACGATGATGTTCATATATGGAATAACTTGTGCTGAGGGTTCCCCCCCCCATTACAAAAAAAAAATGAAGACTTGGGCTCCCAATCACCAAAATAAGGCAAAGATGATAGAGATCCCGTCCATGGGCTAGCCAACCGTGCAGATGTCTGCTGCCAATGATCGCTGTAGAGTGATGGTTGTCGGTAATCGTCTTGCATCATCGAGAATCTGATGTTACAGCTTGACAAGGCAGAGGAAGTGACATCTGCACGCACCTGACACATTGTCGTTATGACCATTGATTCTGCCAGGTACACTGGTGCATCCATCATCCATCCATCGATTTCAGGGCACTAGCCACCATTGCTTGTGGCAAAAAACGAACACGTCTTGATTGTCATGTTGACCATAGGGTAACGTGAAGCAGTCATGTCAAGGGATGCAGCTTTGAGTCGAACACCACCAGCTTGAGAGTGGTCGTATTTGGGAATCGGGTCACAGGCCCATAGAACAAAACGAGAGGGCCATCACAGGTACTTCAGCGCAGGCCAGTAATAGACTATCTTGGCAAATACGTACGCGCTAGCCATAGGTATAAACGACCAAGGCTTGGCTTAGCTTGTACCATCGCGATACAACACCACCTGTGTTGACATAGTTGACTTGATTCCAGAGCCGCCTGTCTTGGTGTGCGGTAGTTTGGGCTCAGAGTTGCGAGGCTGGAGGTCAGGGCTTGTTTAAGATGACTGTCAGTAGGGTGCTATGACGACAGTTGGGCTTCCACTGTCCCAGGGATCCCTGCGGGCAGTGTCACCAGCAACTGAACTTTTTTTTTTTTGAAAGCACGGAGCAACAATACCCGTACATTCCCTCATGATCCCAAAGCCTAGAGGCAAAAAGAAGCCATGCCACATAGCCCAGCATATGTCAATGATTTGACCGTAGAGTCAAAGCAAAGACGCCGTGCTAGAGGAGGCCTGGCCAACCACCTGGTTTTCTGTCTCTCGCGAAAAAAAAAATTGGTCAGTGCATCTGATCAGCAAAGTATTTCAGCGTTTTTTTTTTTTTTTTTTTTTTCCAGCTCTGACGTACCATTCAGTCCCAAAACATAAAAAAAAGGTATTGTTGCTTTGACGAGTGCTTTTTCTTTGCATGCTTTTTTTTTTTTTTCGTTCTTTCGTTGCTTTTGGTGAACGCTGCCCTGTGGGACCCAACTGGGAACAGGGGAAGCGTCGTCATAGCATTGCCTACCAACAAGTCATCCAAGCGCCGTAGAAGACAACCAACCACAGTTTGGAGCCAGAGCCAAACCAAGACAGGAGACCAGAAAGGCCAGTACGGCGGGGGGGGGGGATCATCGGCACCAGAGCCGCACCAGCAGACAGAAGCACCGGACACGTTGCCAGCGGAGGCAGGATCAGCGTTCATTCCCTGAGCGCTTGTCCATGCGCTCAGGGATCGTTTGATGGTGGCCCGCCATTTTGGCCACCTCGCGGGAGAACATGCTTGATGTCTATATGGAAAAAAAGTAAGATCGCTGTCAGAACCAAATAAAATGTTTAGATGAATAAAGTGATAACTTACGCAGCATGCTCTCGCGAGAAAAACGAGGCGGGACCACCTCAAGGCCAGAACCAACGTGTGCTCCAAAACTTGTACCAGGGAGCACACGTTGAACCTCCTCGCGGAGGGCTTGGTTCGCCAGGCGAACGGCACAGTTCGCCTGGGTACGGCTAGCCATGCCATGGCTTGCCAGGGCACGGTTAGACAGGGCACGGTGCCCTGTGGCGCGGCAAGCCAGGTTAGCCATGGCGCGGTTTGCCCGGGCACGGCTAGCCATTGCACAGCTGCTGGACCACCCAGCAGCAGAAGAGTCGGCCATGGCCTTTACCGTCCTCTTGGCAGCAGTTGCCGCCATAGTGTTGACGCGGCGAGGACGGAAAGAGAGAGCCATGGCCTCAAGCTTGGGCTCAGCTGGGTGGCGGCGAGCAAGCTTGCGTTTGCCTAAGAGAAGGAAAAAAATAATGACTGGTAAGCAGCGTGAGCGCTTTTTTTATATATAACTTACCCCAGATGCCGTTTTTGCTAGGCTGGGGCTCAGCATCAGCGGTGGTGGAGGAGGCGCGAAGGCATGCTTGGAGTGCCTTGGCAGCCCGGTCAAAGGGACCGGGAGCCAAAGGAGCGGGAACGTCATCAGCGCCTGGGAGAACAGGCAAAACAGGGTCACTTTCCACTGGGCTTGTGGGCAAGACGGGTGGGGCAGTGGCGGATTTCCGACACCAGCGGCCAGCTAGGAATATAAAACCAGTGCGTTACACCAATTTGGCAAGGCTTTCAATCCTTTTTTTTTTTTTTGAACTTACACTTCAGGGCACGGCGGCCTACAAAAAAATAACATGGGTTAGCAAACCAGTCTAAGTGTCACTTGGAACATGTCGTTTTCTTTAAGATTATGATACTTACCAACAAAACGACCTTCGTCGCTTCCACTCCCGCGTCGCATTTTGGCTGCGACGCGCGCAGGAGTGGGGACGGCAGCAACAGCTGGGACGGCAGCAACAGCGGGAACGGCGGGAACGGCGGGAACATCAGGAACGGCGGGAATGGTGGGAATGGGTGCTGCGGGAACAGCGATAACGGCAGCAGCTGCAGCAGCAGCAGCAGCAGCAACAAAAGGTACAGCAGCAGCTGCACGAAGACCAGTACAAGCTGCTGCTGCTGATGCTGCTGCAACAGCAAGCAGAGGAACGACAGCAACGGGAACACCAGGAACTGCTGCGACAGCAGCAGCAGCGGGACCGACAGCAGCAGCGGCGGTTGCGGCAGGGACGGCAGCGGGAGGGACAGTAGCTTCAGCAGAAGCAGCAACAGCAGCAGGGACGGCGGCAGCAGCTGCAGCAGCTGCTGCTGCAAAAAGAGGAACGGCAGCAGCAGGAAGACCGGCGGGAACAGCAACGGGGTTGGCGTCAGCACCAGGCACAATTGGACCCGATGCCTGGGTGAAGTGGCAAGGGCCTAGAATAAAAAAAGGACAATTTTTAGCAACTATCATCTGGACAGCCTTCTTTGTTTGTTTTTTCTTACTCTTGACGCCGCGACGGCCTATCGAAAAAAATGAAAAGTGAGTTTCATTGGGCTTTGGTTTCCTCGCAATGAACTTACCAGCAAAACGGGGAGAGTCGTTTCCGCGTGTGCTGCGCTTGGCAGAGGAAGAAGGCACAGAGGCGGATGCATAGGGCATAGTATTTTCTAATGTTAATGCAAACGTTAAATTGACTGTACTATTCACGGTCTTATTCTGTCCTTGTGATGGCAGGTTCAACTTACTTTTTGGGTTTTCTTCTATGGTTGCCAAAGTTAAAAAAAAAAAGGTTAGCCTTTTCTCTGGGCACTCTTTACACTTCAAACTTACGGGTTTTTTCTAGTTTAGTCAAGCACAGGAAATAGATTAAGAGAGGCGTTAATATACCAGACTCGTTTCGTAAGAGTCGGTTCAAATTCTTACCATTTTTTTCTAAGCGGAGAAGAAGAAAGTCAGTGATCTTTGCATGAATGATAATTTCCTTTTTTTTTTTTTTTTAAAAAAAAAAACAACTTTTCTTCATATTTCATATTTGTGAATGGAACTTACGGGTTTTTTTTGCTAGAGTAGGAAGACAGAAGCAAAATAGAAAAACGAAAAAGCAGTGAGTTGCAGTTTCCCTCGGTTTTGTTTTTCAAAGCAGTTACCTTTTTCATCGGCGGGAACTGAACCGGAATTGGTAGCATCTGGGAGAGAAGAAAAAAAAAAAAAAAAAAGGCAGCATCAGTAAACAAACCTTGCGATGAGCAATGGCAACGCTTAGCAAGCAGCCAATTGCGTCTATAACAAATCTTACAAGTGGGGGTGGAAGAAGGTGGAGGAGAGGCACTCGGGCCAGCGGAAGCACGGGAAGCAGAAGCGGCAGAAGCAGTAGCGCGAAGGTCTTCTATTGAGTAGAATGACATAGATGATATTAAAAAAAAAATAATTAAAAAAGTAAAAAATAATTAAAAAAGTAAAAAATAATAATAACAAGGTTAGCACATTTGCACCTATCAACTTGAATCCATCTAATCTATTAGATTTAGATAGATGGCAACTTTTCTTACCGGTAGTCATCTTTCAAAACACAATCAGGTAAAGAAAAAGAAAAAAAAACAACGTCCTCGAGCCTTTTATCCGGCTCCTTTCAGCTACATCCAATGAGATACCAGAACACGTTAACCTGAAATGCGATGCCGCAGCTGCTCCCAAAGCGGACGAAGTTCTCAACGCAAAAGGCTGTTTGACACTTCCGCACAAAAACATGAAGAGAGAGAGAAATGAGTACAATGTTTACCTTCATGGTCAACAAAACCTAGCTTTTAATCATACCGTCAGACAGGTCAATATCTCAACCATGATCAAACATCATCTTACAGTATCTGAAGCCTGAGACTCATTGAGACTCATCTGAGTCTCAAAAATACTTGGTGAGACCGAGGTGGCACAAAGGTATTTTCCTCTGTTCTCCAGCCAAAACTAAAAAATACCTTGACAAAATACCTTGAAACTGGAAGTCTGAGTCTCATCTGAGTCTCATCGATGAGACAGGCCAATCAATGTTTTGGTTTTGTCTCAACAGGCCAATCAAACGTCATGAAATGCGGCACAGTTACAAATGCGGCGCAGTTTCAATATAAACGCGGCGTGTGAGTTTTTTTTTTTTTTTCAACCTCTTCTTTCTTGTGTCTTGCTAAACAAGATCTAACCATACCATTCACCAATCACTCACTATGAATAATCAAAAAGGAAAAGCCCCTGCTCAGCGATCCACTGTGAATAATGATCGCCTCCAACGTGTGCTTGACAATAACTCAGATATGCACTATGCGAGTCAAATGGTCCTGGCTCAAAGTATTGATCAACGACCCGTGAATACGACCAAATCATACGAAGCTAAACAAAAGGAATGGGTTGTAAGTATTATTTCTGCATTCTTCCACTTCATTGTAGTTAACAATAAATTTTCTTATTAGCAATGGTGTCGTGACAAAGGCTTTACAGATGGTGAACTTGCCAGCGATCAGAAGCTTAATTATTTTTTGTCTGACTTTGTCATGAATCGTGGGCGCAAGTTGCGACGGAACAATGACGGAACCCCCATCCCTCTAGGCAAGGAATCAATACTTGCTTATGTAAAGGCTGTATCAGATATTTACAATCAGCAGCATGCACTTGGCACCAACACAAACGGACCAGCAAGAGGACCGCTTGTTAGGACATTCCTAGAAAATCTCGACAAAGAACGCGTCCGATCCAAACGCGCTAACTATGAAGACCGCGGAAAAAACACTCTGAATGACGGATATACGGTGAAAGAGTTAGGCTTGGTCAGCACATACTACTTGACTCAAAAAAACAACCTTGTTGGCTGTCGCGATCGACTTTGTTTTTTATTAAGTCATGCAATGCTATGTCGTAGCCAGAATGCTCTTGGTCTTCAGTTTGCAGACTTATTTGCTACGATTGTCGAGGATCAAGGTATGACCGAATGCATGGCTTTGGTAGCTACGATGAATTTTGGAAAGACCAACCAACATGGCAAAATCGAATATGGGTCATCTTTGCGGCATCGAGATCCTAATCTGTGCTCGGTGGGTGGTCTCACGCTTTACTTTTTTGCAAGATTTCACCACCAAAATGAACCATTTCCGGATTTTACACGACGGGAAAACTGGTATGACATCTCTCTCTTTCCAGGAAACAATGAAAAGACGCCAATCTCGTTCAGGACCCAGTTCAACTCATATGTGGAAGCGTTCAAAAAAGTTGGCATACGCACATCGAAAGTTACCCACGCCAACCGGAAGAGTGCGTTGAACATCATTGCTCAACAAGACGTGTCTGGTGACCAGCAAAGAAGAGTCGGACGATGGGGCACCGATCGCATGGTTGGTTGTTATGTGTCAAGTCTGCCGATGGAAGCAATGAAGGGCTTGGCTGGTTATGCCAACTTCCGCGGCAATTACTTTGTTACGCGGGCTGTGGTGCAGCCACCTTTGGAATTACAACGCCTCGTATTCCCAAAAATTGAATATTGGATGGAAAGGTTCCATCGTGGAGATGCGATTCAAGACGACATAGCTGGCCCAAACTTCCTCGATCTTATGAATCGACTACGTGTCGTGCTTCTTCAGGTAAAAAAAATATATTAGAATGTTAAAGTTCGTTTTTCTAATAATTTAATAATGGTAGGACTCCGTTGTCTTGAAGAGGGATTATCCTGATTATTTCCTATGGACAAGTGAGATATTCGACACCGATTTATACAAGAAGTTTGAAGGAGAGCTACTTGCTTCTTTGGCCGAAAATAACGACGCTCTCTCCATAAACCAACGCATTCAAGTTGCCATGCCAGAATTGGTGTCATCTTTGAATGCTGGCTTTGAAGGTCTATCATCCAATATGGTTTCCATGAAGGAGTCCTTTGCGTCAGAACTTATGGAGATGAAAGAGGAACTTATGGAGATGAAAGGGGCGCATATGTCCGAAGCTCATGACGTCAGCAAGAAGATTGCTGAATTCTTTGCCATGGGGCACGAACGGTTTCCAACCAGCCATGATCCTCAGCAGTCAGCAACCACGCCAACATCTTCAATGACTGCTCCATCACCTATGCCATGCCCTACAACTACGACTACCCCTCTGCCATCTACAGCCCAGTACGTGATGAGCAGAGATCTCACCACGATCACGGATGTATGGAGAGAATATGCATCTGGTATCTCTGGAGGTCCTTCCGTCAGGTCCTTGGAACAATCCTATGGAACGGCATGGCGCAGAGATCGCAAGGAATCGCGTTTTTTCAGCAGACGTCTTGCACTTTACAGGGCAATCGAGGAAGAAGCAGTGAAAGACGCGATCCCTGAGGAAGAAGCCGCTCAATTTTTAGAGCATCAACGAGCCAGCAATGGCGTATCTTTGGCTAAATTCATAGCAAACATAAATATTGTTCAATAATAAACTCGCAACCTTTGATGCTTAAAAAATGTTAGGAAGTGTCCAAAATTGAGTGTGTTAAATACGAAAAAAAAGGAAATTTCCAAAATTTTCTCGAAGCCGCGCAATTGCTAGAGCAACAACGATCAAACAGTGGCATATCTTTGAATAAATTTAGAGTCGGTACAAGGTAAAAAATAAACTTGTTGATGCTTAAAAAACGTTCGAAAATTGAGTGAAATTTCCAAAATTTTCTCGGGCACAGGTATTTCAGTGTCGGACTCACGCCAGCCAAATTTCTGAGTCTCCAGACTGAGACTGGGCTCAGCGCGGAGAAAATACCCTCACAGTATTTACTCGCTTGTAGAACTTGAGGTGGATCGATTTTCGATAGGTTGGACTAAGACCAAAGGAGGGGGCCCAGCTTCTTTATTTACTGGGTTATTTTTTTTTCTTTTTTTACAAAGAAAATGACTGCACTCTTGCTATAAAGATACAGAAAAAATCACGTCAAGATGGAACGGCATGGCCGTAAAAACTTGATTGTGCCTGACGTTAGCCAGGAGCTGCTGTATTGCGGCTTTGACGATGAGGGTCATGCAGTCCATACCCAGATTTTCGAGTATGAATATTTACCACGTTTGCCGGCCTTCAAGCTTCCTTCCGGTGTCCGAGAGAGCTGTTATTTGTATCATCGTCACTTCTCATCATTTTGCACTCCTGTGAAAAAAATTGGTGCGGTTTGATTAAGAGAAATCATGCACAGTGATTTTTGATCAGATTGGCAGGGGATCTCATGGCTAAAATGACCGATTTTTTCTTTTTTAGCCGACGAACGATCGGTCACTGTGCAAGATTGCTTGCCAGCCGTATCTGTTTATTGGCCATGGTTTGGGGTATAAAAATAAAAGGGGAAAATGATTCTTGGCTATCTAGAACAAGTAGGACATAGTAATATAACATTAAATAAAATCACAAAGAAGAGGACCAAGGCTGCATTAGTCTGCCATAGATCACTTGGTGCATGGTGTCATCATAATCGGTGTTGGGCCCATTGTCCGGGAATTGGTTGGTAGGAAGTGGGTCGTCTTCGAGGTTGGGTGACGCGCGGCGTCGGCGATGAGTGGACCGGGACGACCAAGTTGCCACTGATTGGGCGAGCGAGGCTACATCATCGTCGTCAGGCGAGTAAGAATGCAGGCGATCCAAAGACGCGGGGTAATGGCGGGGACGAGATATGGACGCCTGTGATCGGCCACTGTCATAGCTGGTAATGGAAACTGCGTCATTGTCGACTGCAGGCTCAGCTTGGTGCTGTTGACTTTGATAATACCCCATTTGGCGAAGAATGGCGGCGAGGTGTTTCATGACATCCAAGTATTCATCTTTTGTCGGTGCGTGTTGACTAAAACGTGTTCTTTCGTAGCCTTTCAAGTAAACCTGTCCTAACGACGCGTTGATCACACCTTGCTGCATCAAGACTTCTAGATAATTTCGCACAGGTAAAAAGGCTGGTCTTGCATAAGCTTCACTAATTGCTGTCGCTGCGTTTTCTAATAGATGTCAAACAAAAAGGGGGGGTGAATGTTTAGCGTTTGCCAATGGCCAAAGAAAGAGAGCTTACCAATGATGATTGGGGTTCTTGAAATGGCTTGTTTGAAATTCACACCTTCAAAGCCTGTGGACCCAGGTTTGGCCCAGCCCATGTCCAAAATGTCCTGTTGCAGAGGCGCGGCTTGCTTTCGTACAAAGCTGGCCATATTGAATTTTTCCTGAATACGACTTGTCACTTTCTACAAGTACATTGAAAAAAGGAATAAGAACACCTTAGGGATGAAGGTTACTTTATTACCTTAGGAACGTAGCCGCTTGGGGCCAGCTTGTTGGGTATATTTCGAAGCATCCTACGGACCTGAATCAAGCGGCCGGATGCGATCAAGAAGGATGCAATGGCCTATTGGAGAATAACAAAAATAAAGTGATTGGTAAGCGGAATATATTAGGTGCTGACATTATTCGATAGATACCAGCACTACATAGCTTGTGCCAACGACGGCCAAACTTCTGATGTCCAAGTTGCCAGCTGGCGTCCTGTCCGTTAAAGATTGAATAATGACATCGACTGCTGATAGCCCAACACAGGCCGCTGTAAGGAAGATAAGGAAGAAAAGAGATGCTGTGTATAAATGGCGAGTCACCTGTGGTGCTATCATAGAAGGGAAAGACGCAATGAAGAAGCGAAAAAAAAAAAAAATGTCACAAGCAACACTTTTGAAAAAAAAAAAAGCTCACTATTTCCAAAAACGGATGACCCGAAAACATCCTGGTTGGCAGCTGAGTTTTGTTTCGTCATGGAAATCAATCACACCCCCTTTTCTTGAACAATTTCGAAGCTTTTTTTTTTCTTATTCTTAATTGATTTTGTATTGAATGAACGTTAATCATACAGACGGGCCATTGGCCATAATAGATATGGGGTCCAATGGGATCCGATTTGGTATTGTGACCAATTTGCAGCGACATCTCCCGGTGACATTTGAAGAGCGGGTGTCTATATCCCTTCTGGAAGAACAAGGCGACTCCAAGGTGATCCCAGACATCATAATCGAGCAAGTGGTCCATGCGTTTTTGCGATTCAAGGCATTGTGTGAACAGGCCTCTGTTCCACCTGAAAACATTCATGTATTGGCGACCGAAGCTACACGTGTAGCAGCCAATGCAACAGCCTTTATCGATCGGATATTTGACGCAACTGGCTGGACCGTACGTCTCCTCTCTAAACAAGAAGAGGCACTTATATCCGCCTCGGGAATTGTTGGTTCGTAGAAAAACAACAAAATAATAGAAAAGCAAGCTCTGTGTTGATACTTAACCTGTGTCTCATTCTCTACTGCTTAGGAACGTGCTATGAAGTCCATGGCTTGACGACAGATTGCGGTGGAGGCTCTGTGGAGCTGAGCTATGTGATGACACTGACAGACGATGACCACCCGGTTGAAGTGTCAGAAACCCCCGTGTCTTTACCATTTGGATCAGTGGTCATGAAACGTCGATTGGATGAATGCAAGAGTGATGCTGATCTCCAAGCACTCTACGGTGAATTGGTGCAAGCGTTCAAGGATGCCATCGTCCAGGTTGCCCCGCCTGACTCGTTGAAATTTGGTAACCGTGGCTTTGATCTCTATATGAGTGGTGGTAGCTTCCGTGCGCTAGGCTATCTGTCCATGGCGAAGCGAAAATCCAAAACCAAGACGCAATACCCTCTGCCCATGATCAATGGCTACTCTCTGTCCAACAAGGCTCTCTCCAAGCTGGTGCTCCAGTACAGGAACGGTGACCCTGACGACATCAAAGGCTTCCGAATTACCAAACGACGTGCTAAGATGATGCCTGCTGTATGCCTGCTGGTCATTGCCATGTTGGAGGCCCTGCCCATCCACCGTGTCCACTTTAGTGAGGGGGGTGTTCGTCAAGGCCTCTGCTATCAAATGCTGCCACCTGAAGAACGCGCCAAGGACCCTCTCCTCTGTGCTGCGATGGCCCTCCGTGAGCGACTACACCGACCCACGACGCCTAACCATGAGGTGATTCACAAACTGATGATCAGCGCCTTGCCAGCCGTCTACCTCCGCCATGACCATCCTTTGCAGCTGCACCGTATCTTACCCGCTGCTGTATCACTTGCTCCTATCACCTCTGCCTACCCTAAGGAATCCCGAGCTGTCTTTGCCCTTCACCTGACGCTCGCCAGTGGTCCTTTGGCTAATGCTCCTGGCTTGACACACAAGCAACGGGCCATGCTGTCACTGATCCTGGCCTATGCTCAAGGTGGCGCGGTGCACGACCCTTCGCTGTACTCGCTACAGCACGTGGCTGGAAAAAAAGCATTGGCTCTAGCCAAGTACATTGGCCATCTTTTGGAACTGATCTACATTGTGTCTCCTGCTAACCCAGGTGTGGGACTGATTGAGACCGGTATGAAGTTCTCAACCAACCGTGCAAATCTCGACGTCGATGACTCCAGCATGTACAGCAGTGGAAGTGTCAGCAGCTTATCAATGGAATCTGGCGATGACTTGACCGACTGGGCTGCTGACGATGATGACACTGGTAATTCCAGTAGCCAGGAATTGCAGGAGATCGACATGTTCCCGCCCGTCAACCTGTCCATCAAAATACCACCGCTTGCCTCGCATCCACTTTTGAACAGCCCAGTCATCGTTTCTCTATTGGAGAACCTCAACCAAAAAATCAACAAAACCAAAAATGATGCTGTGTCCATCAAGCGTACAAATATATGCAACGTCAACCTTGTTCCAACCTTTAACGATGATTGAAATTAAACATAATGGCTCACGAAGCCTTGTCACACAATGATCGGCCCCGATCAAAAAGAAGTGTTTTTTTTTTCCTGGTTCTTCAGGTTTTTTTTTTTTTTTTAAAAATTCAAAAATGAGCAACGATCCCGCTTTAGATAGATTTTTATCATGGATCGAACACCACGGTGGTAAAATCAGCAAAATCTCTCTTTCACAAGGTAGGCAAAGACTATAAATCTTTTTCTTAGAAAAGAAAAGCAAATGTGATCTATGTTTTTAACCTTAATCTCAATTGCTTAAAAGGTGCTTCTGGACGCAGCGGATTTGCAAGTGAAACGATTGAACCCAACGAGACATTTGCTTCTATCCCCTTTGATCTAGTAATTACAGAAACGGTGGCAAGAAGAGCCTTTCCTCAGCTTAATGCTCTTTCAAGCCGACCAGTCCTCTCGTGGTACCTTGCTCGCGAAAATAACAACAGTGAATCCATCCATCGACCTTACCTAGATATGCTCCCAACAACGATCATGACACCTTACTTTTTCAGCCAAGACGACCTGGTCTATTTATCTCACACAAACCTTGGCACAGCTGTCCGCGAACGCCTTGTCGGTATCCGAAGGGATTTTGATTGCATTTTACAAATCATAGACCCAGCCGAGCATGTGTCATGGTAAGCTTTCACTTTACTAGCCATGCGTGCTTACTTTACTCTCAATTGTTCTGCCTCCAGGGATGTCTACTTGTGGAGCTATTGTGTTTTCTCGTCCAGATCGTTCCCTTACACACTGATCGACCCTGAATATACAGGCGATTCGTCGGAAGTCTTACTACCGCTCTTGGACACCTTCAATCATAAGCCTGCAACTAAAATCACCTGGTCCCGTCAAGGCACTGCTGAAAGTGGTCGTATATCCTTTATTTCTGGCGACACCATTCCTGCAGGGAACGAAGTCTTCAACAACTACGGAGCCAAGGTAAGCTTGTCCTCTCCACTACCCTGCGTAAGTATGACACCCGCCTGACCTTGATTATCTTCTTTTTCCAGTCAAACGAAGAACGTATGTAGCGAAGCTGATTGGGTGCATAGCAAGAAGGAAAGCAACTCACCCTATCTCTTTTACAGTGCTCCTGGGCTACGGATTTTGCTTAGCAGACAACGAATACGATTACATCACCATCAAGCCCAACATCTCCACCGACCCCAATGGCCCTCTGAAACTTCAGATTTTGAAAAACTGCAACGTCACTTCTGGCAACCTCGACCCTCTTGTCCATTATATCCATCACAACCATATCCCCGAGGCGTTTTGGAAGACCATGCGCGTGCTGATCATGAACACTTTTGAGCTGGAATATTACGCGACTTGCAATGACCCCGGTCAGCTGGATTGGATCAGCCATCGAAATGAATTCGCAATGACCACAGTGTGCACCTCGCTACTTCAATCACGTATTTTTGAACTAAAGCGAAGCGTCCTACCTCGAGAAAACCTGTCATCTTGCCAACATTATGCTCTTATTTACCGAGATAGTAGGCAGTCAGGGACCACAGTGATAAATAGGCTAGACTAACTTTTCCATTTTTTTTTTTTTTTCGTGTTGTTGCAGGTCAACAATTGTTGTACCAAAATGCATTGGATATGGTTAATCAACGAAAACAGCAAGTCCTCTCGTCCATCAAATCACTGCTCGACAGCCGCACAATGCCATCCCCGCCATTTTTACGCATCGCTCACCCTGGGCAGCCACCTCCAATCTTCAACACAGCCACAACTTTTGTACCTCTTGAAACCGCAACTATCAACGTCGACCGCTTGCTGCAAAGAGACCTTCCCTTCAAGGCTTTCATCGAGACCTTCTTTGAATCTGTGGAAGAAGAGCTTGATGTTGTACTGATGCTATGCCTCATCCGCCAACTCAGTCTCAAGGACGATAGCCCTTGGTATCCTTCACTACAAGCCGCTTGGAACGCCTTTGACAGGTAGGCTTTCTTATTTTAGAGTTGCACGTGAGCAGGGGTAAATTATAACTGAGAAGTCCCGGAAACTAACTCAGCACTTCCATTTATAGTGCCCAAGAACATTGCCAGGAAACAGTAATGGGTCTTCAGGATATTTACGACAGCCTGTTCCCTCAAGCATTTGAACACTTGGAAACACTTGATCGCAATTTATTTACTCTCGAGGGACTTGTTTGGGCCAACCATATGCTTTCCAACTACTCTGTGGAATTTCCTCCGTCGGCCGAACCAGCGTTGGTCATTGTGCCTTACTGACGAGCTTGGCCCTCATCAGCGCAAGCGCTGCCCGATGCCTGAAAATAAAATAAAAAACTGTACCTTATTTTTTTACTTTTTCTTTTTTTCTTTCATTGCTTGTAATCTCCCCTTTTATTTTCATCACCCTGACACATCTCCTTGGGTCTTAACAACAACCCCCATTGTATTTTTGCTTATCCCATTTGTGCCTGTTTATCGGAGGGTATACAATGTCGTCGGGCGTGTATAAATATGTACTCATTGTCCTGCTTGTTATACTTGCAAAGTATCTTTTGGAATGGACAATTGCCTTGTGTTTCCAGCTACGTTTTGGCAGGATTGGCTTCTTCTCAATAGCCGACATTCAATATCGCCAACGGTCACGATCAGATCCAACAAAAGACAACTTCCTCTTCACCATCGGAAAAATCAAGCTTAGGGTGATGCGACCCACGTCTTCGCTCTCGACAGCATGGATCACCATTCATCTGGAAGCCATCCGTGTCGACATTCCAAATAGCGACTGGTTACATCCAATGACGCCACGCCCAGAACGGTCAACGCCATTGGGCCGCCGGATTTCTCGCATCGGCGGTGCCATTCCAACCCTGCCGTGGTGGTACTCCTTGTCTGTCGTCAAGCACATTGTAAAGCTGACGTCTGCACTCCCTGCTCAATTCTTGATGGCTGGCCTCGCAAACTATGTTGCTATCCAAGTGGATGGATTGAAGCTTGGCCTGGAGGACCGACAGCTGCTCTCAGTCCAATCACTCCATCTATCATCCGTCCTCTTTGCTGCTGGACGCCAGGACCACGACCAACAGCACCACGATGCCTCCACCTTCCAGACCTCACTGAATGCCAGTCACGAACGTCATTCCCTGAAAAGTGCGCAGCACCTGTTTATGGAAAAATTCTTCGAAATCATCGTGACGGTGGGATCCATATCTGTTGGCCAGCAAGCCCTGCATTTCCCCCAAGGCGGCCGCGTCGCTATTTCGTGCCATTTCTCGGCAGGGTGTGTCACCCTCAAGGATGTGGACGTATCCGTGCAACTGGACGACATTGACGTTCACATGGATAAGATCGCCAAACTGCTTGCATCCATGCCATCACAGTTATCTCGCAACAAGCAGCGACTCACCGACGATCATCCCCAAGCCGCCTCTGACGAGCCTTCTCCATCTTCAAAGAAAAAGAGGCCATCCAAGTCACTGCAGACTCTTCAACTTATCCGGTCACTGGGACTCAACACTTCGCGCATCCGCATATATCAAGATGTGGGTCAAGTCACGCTGGGTGTCGCCACAGATCTGATGCATGTTATTGTTACCATGGACTATGCCGTAAGTTGAGAAGCAAAGATTGGGACTAGAAAAAAAAAAAAAAAAGAACCAGTGATTAGAATTAGAAGCTAAAATTTTCCTCTCTTAGGATGACCATAAACATCCATTGTGTGATGCTAAATTCAGCGTGGACCAACCAAAGGTGTTTATCATGGAGAGAGATCAAGGCACCGAATCCCAGTTGATATCCCTCTCACACATGGAAGCCCAGGGCTCAATGGTTGCGCCGGCTTTTTTGCAGCCAAAGAACTACTCTCCTCAAGACGACGCGCCAAATGACCACTCGATCCTCGTTGACATCGCTATCCACCAACCCGCTATTGATTTCGACACGCATCGACTTCAACACTTGCTCTCCTTATCATCCGCGCCAAATCAACGGGACCAGTCTCACTCAGCGGATGATCAAACGCAGCCCACGCCATTGCCGACTGTGCTGCAAAAACAGCTTCCCAGGTTGGAGGCCCACATCAAGCTGGTTTCTCCCAGCGTCTGTATTACCCTGTCTCCAGCCACCACCGCTTGCCTTGTCAAATGGTCCTCCATTACTTTTCATTTCTTGGGCGAATACACTCTGCAAGCCCATGATTTGGCATCGTCTTCTCCAAAGGACGCAGCCGAGTCACACGCACCTGGACTCCGCAAGCGCAAACACCTGCAATGGACTCGATTTTTCCGGAACACTTGGAGGTTTCAACGACGAGCTACTCCAGATGAAAGAGCAGATGACGATGCCCATTGGATATATGCCCTGTCCACTCGCCTCTCCATGGAATCCTTAGAGCTTACCACCTCCGTCAACAAATACCCGGGTCTGCTATCTATCCATTCCCTGGACGTACTTGGTAGCACGTGTTTCTCAACCTGTTCCTTGCCCAACGACCATCTGCTCGTTGCACTGCAATTCATTCAAAATCCCCATCACGAAATTGACATCAAGTTGCACTACCTGTCTTTGTGTGCCGGCGCCCTTGGTGACGTGGATCTTGATGGGAACGAAAAGGAAATGGTCTTAGCTTGGCTCACACTGATTCAATGTCTCAAAGGTAACGAAAAGGAAATGACTTTAGTTTAGCTCACCCTGCTTAACTGTCTCAAAGGAATGAAGAAAACATCGGCAACGCCACCCAAGGCAAAGCAGCTTTCCTTGACTACTCTTTTTGACCATTGGCTCAATTGGTGCCGCATCAATATTGCTCTGACTCGTGCAGAGGTGTCGCTGGACGGAATGGACAAAGGCATCCGTGGTCAGCGTCCTGTGCCAGATGGCTATATCGATAATGCGCCTGACAAGGATATCCACTTGGAAATGACTGCTTGCGTTGACCGACTTGCTGTGTGCTACCATGGACCTCACCATACACATAAACCAGATGCCAGGGCCACTCCAGCTAGTTTCAATAATGGAAACCCTGGCCCATGGATTCAAAGTTCAATGGACAAGTTCAAAATTGTCCGACGCTTTGACAGCGATTCTGGCACCGGTGACTCGCAATTGATTTTGTGGATGCCTCATGCCAATGCCTCACTTGCTCTAGATATTGGAGGTGATGGCATCTGCTATTTGACAAACTCTGTCGTCATCAAGCAAATCGGTGTGCATGCAACCATCCCTCACCATTACGCGCTCCTTCTATGCTTTGAACGTTGGATGGACCTGAAAAAAAAAATGCGCAGCATCCTGCAAACTCCTGCTCCGCCCGCCGCACCTTCTGCCCACCACCCGACCTCAGCCCGCCAAGCTCGCTTCCAGATCAAAAAGACCCAGTTTCAGCTGAATCGCCTAGACGTACACATCATCCTTCCTACAAATGTACCACTCTTTTTACGCATGGATGGCCTTCGTTTTGGCCGCCTTCCCGACCATTCATTTGCTGTGCGCATGCGCAATGCAGGTCTCTTTGGCCGAGCTGTCAACAAGCCTGGTGCCTGGGACCAATTGCTGGAACTGGATGAGTTGCAATACTCACTTGGCCGAGAAAAACAAAAGCCGCCGACTGGTCTCGGCAACGATGCACCTGTCCACCAATTTGAAGCCGCCAAGTTCCATTTGCGTATTCCTTACGGGTATGTGGCAGCTGACATTATCGACAACAGCGTGAATTTGTCCAAGTACTTCAAGTCCATCCGACCCCGCCTTATTGGCGTGCAGCCTTTTACTTTCTTTGGTCCTAGCATGAAAAACGAGCCTGCCATTCTTCCGCATATCTGCCTCCATTGTGATAAGGTGACGCTGCATCTGGAAGACGACCCCTTTGAATCCCGTCTGCGATTGATCTGGCGCACTGGTCTGGCCGAACAGCGAAGCCGTCTCGATGTCTTGGACGCATTTGAAGCCAAAGCAAGAACTGAGCAGCCCGACCGAGTCCATCATGCACGTGAACGCTTGTACGAGCACAACTCACGATCCTGGATCAAGAACATCAACGAAGCTGTTCGCCAAGAGACCATGATGTTTTCTCACCGCCAAAGCCAGTACTATCGCGCGACACCCGAATTTTTCAAGCATGAGCAGCAGCTGAACAGCTGCAGCCATTCGCCTTTGGTGGGCGAAGACAATGACGATCTCTCTGACCAGGACGAGGACACTTTCGAATTCGTGGCGAACAGCCTCTTTGACATGCAGGTCGTGGATCTGCCCAAACACTACTCGCTGCTAGGTTTGACTATGCTTTCTGTTGATATGGACTTGCAGTCTTTGTATTTTTCCCTGGACAACGCCCGCCAGTTTATGCATGACATAGGTGAAGACTTGCCACAAGATGTGAACTTCTCGACACTGGCACCCTTCCACATGGATCTGAATGGTGGTGAGCTGGCTGTCCAATTGCGCGACTACCCAATCCCCTGTTTGCATGTGCCTGGAGCCTGGGCTCTCTCTGGTGATTATATCTTTGGTGACGAAACTGGAAATCAGGACGCTACTCGCGCAGTGCCTATTTCCGTTCTCTGCGACACTCGCCTTGGGATCGATTACTCGTTACAAGCTGTACGTGTTGCCTCGCCACCCAAGTTTTATTCCAAGGTCAATATACAAGTCAACACCCCGAAGCTGACAAGCATCTGTTGGTGCGTGCCATACCAACCAGCCATCCAAGATGTCACCCGAACGTTTGATACACTGACTCGCCCTCCGGTTGATCCATCCGAAAAAGTTGGTATCTGGGACAAGATCCGACTGATGATCCACACACGCACCAAAATCTCCTACAACGGCGACTTGGCGTTTGTTCTAAAAGGCACGCGTGACCCTTACGACATGAGGGATCAAGGCTTTGGCCTGGCTATTCTCTGGAAGAGCAATGTTGTGTGGTGGATGGGCCACGACAATCCACAAGGCGAGTTCACCCAGATTACCAGCCAAGATCTACTGTTTGGTGTTCCTGACTTGATCCATGGCGGCTTCCAAAGTCTGCTGGCCTCACCCGGTGAAAACGGGACCGATGCCCCTGCACCTGAACAAGATTTTCCCGCTCCACCCCGGCAATTTCATCAAGATGCTACAGACATTGGTCATCCCTTCCTGAAGTTGGCACTACGTTTTACTGGTGGCATTCGAATGGGCTTGGGCTGTCATTTGGAACGTCTCTGTGTCGGTGACTGTGGAGTTTGCCACGGTACTACCAACAAGGATCGCCGCTGCCGTCATTTGCAGTTTGTCCCCCACTATCGAGTCAAGTACAAATCACCTCGTGCTGTCGCTGCCCTTCCCAACAATGGCAAGGTAAAGATGGTGGTGGTGGTGGTGGAGCTGCTTGACGCTCATGTTTTTTTTTTTTTTTTTTTTTTTTTTTTTTTTTTTTTTTTTTTTTTTTTTTTTTTTTTCATCCCCATAGGGCTATGATGCATTTGCTGGCTTCCGATCGAACTTTATCCATTTTTCCATGAGTATCATCAAGCTGACCAATGAAGAATACAGCATTGCTTTCCCAGCACTCCAACCTCGTGACAGCAATCAGCCTTGGATGAACTCACTTCATTTGACACCTGGCTTTGTGGAACACTTTTTGCTCTGCTTCCGTCTGTTTGGTGGCAACATGAGCTACCCACTTCGAACCGGCTCATTTTACCCTCGTGGCGATCCTCGAAAACCGAAGAAATTTGGAATGCATATGCAATCGATGAAGTACAAAGTCATGGTGGATCCCCTACGTATTGGCTATTTCTACAAGAACGAAAACTTGGTCCCCGACGAAATCGATTGTATGAATGGCCTTGGTGACTTGGCTGGTCTCAAAGGCCAAGTCAAGAAATTCTGTGTAGATGTCCATCAACAGCGTGAAATCAAAGGCAAGCAACGCTCTTGGTCTGTCAACGAAGCCGAACTGCAGTTGGCCAGTCTCGATTTGCGCGTCGTCAAGGCCACGTACACTGAAGACGAAGGCAAAAGCTCAGGTGCTGCTTCAACCAAGTCAACTGGTCGAAGCTCTCTGGACACGACTCTGGATGACTACGCTTGCTCCCTTCATCATGCTGATCCTGATTTTATGCAAGGCACTGACCGTCGTGCTGATGAAGATGAAGTGGACTCGACCTGGGTGGATATGGAAGACTTTGTGGAGCTCAACATCCTCAGTCCCAACACATTACCGTCTGTTCAAGTACTGCCGTTTGCCTACTCGCCATGCATGTTTTATCTCAAGCAAAACAATCCCAATGACGTCGAAAAGTACCAGTATCTTCGTGGCACACATGACTGCATCATCGGTGCTGCTCCAGGTTAGCCCAAAAAAAAAAAAATCGTACCACAGTACGGCTTAAACGCTCACCCGGCTTTGCCATCATTCACAGATACTCGAGACATTCAAATCAACCTTTTAGAAGAGCGCAGCAAGAACATTGACGTGCAGATTCGTAAACACCAGACAAGATTGGACAACATCGAACGCAAGCTCTCTGCACGCCCTGATGACAAAACGTTATTGAAGGAGGTAGGAACAGTGACATGCCAGCGATCACCCCCCCCCCCTCTCTCTCTCTCTTTCGGATGACCGGGAAAATAGGTCCTGACCAGTCATTTTGTTTTTAGTCGAGGGCCATTGTGGAAAAGACTGAGATCCTGTTTGAAAAGCGCAATCTGCTACAGAAGTATCTTCGCGATTTGTCCGATGAAAGTCACCAATCGACTTCGACTGTGTTTGGCCAGGACTCCACCAAGCGTTGGGAAGAGATAATGGGTCATTTCAAGGTACGGTACATTGTGCATAATCCGCAAATCATTTGGAACAACTCTGTACGCAACATTGTCTACCACTTTATGGACCTGCAAGCTCATTCGCGTGCCCTCAAATACTACATGTCTGCCCGGTCGGTGAAATTCATCCGCGACATCACGAAAAAATACAAGCAAGAACGCCGCAAATCACCCCGCCATTCACGCTCCTCTCACCCATTAAACCTCGATGATGAAGTCAACGATCAAGGTCTAGACCAGGAAACTATCCAGGAAATGCTGGTAAGAAGAAACGGAGAATGAAAAAGAATCTGTAATGGTATTTCTTACAGCTTTTTTCCCTCTGTTGTTTACAAAGGAGTACCTGGTGTCTGAGCGTGATACCAAGCTATACGTCAACAATGAAACGGATGCCAAGCCCGATTTGCTCGAGCAATCTGAATCAATCGATTTTTGCAACAGTGAGCACGTCAATGACCCTGCTCGCCAAGCAAGAAGCATCCCTCATGGTTACAGCATGACCAGCAGCTACCTGATTGATCTGCTGAATGCGCAAATCAGCTTGCAAAGTGACCATGATCCAAACAATTTGGTGTTGATGCACAACGAGCGAATGCAAGTCATGGCCTTTGCGATCACTGAAGATAAGGAACAAGATGAAGAGATCCAGCTGATCAAGAACCGTACCATCGTCAGTCTCAACAACACTCAATTCTTTGTCGCCAAGAAGGAACAGTTTGATACCGTGGATTTGCTCCTGGACAACCACTATGGTGCCAAGGGCCATGAGCATTGGCTTGCCTGGATCCCTGCAGAGATGGTCATTCGCTATGTTCGTAGGAGCGACAAGTTCCAGCGGGTTGGCACCCATGTGTCGCCCACTATCCTGATTGACAGATACAACGAATTGCGACTCAAAGCTCACCATGGTAATTCGCCCGTCTTTGCTCAACATCATCCTTTTGAAGAACGTTGTGACGCTGTCTACCTCGACTTTTTGGAACTGGCTCTGACTGCAGACTCGGCCCAGTACAACGCGATCTACGAAGTGGTGGTAGACCTGCTTCTGTACAAGGAGCCAGGCAAGAAGGAGCGTTTGGAACGACTGCATGACATTATGATGGCTGCCGACCAAGGAAGCATATTTGACGCGACAGATAACATTGTCGAGCTGCAGAACTGTGTACGCCATTTCCTTGGCCTCCGCGATCAATACCAGCAAAACCTTGCGCTCCTAGACGACAAAAACATGGCCGATTTCCGCCAAGTCCGTGTTGCACTGCAGAGCGCCTGCGAAGACCTGTACCTCGGCATGGAAGCCTTTAAACTTATGCAGCAAACCCACCGCCGCACAGCGAACAGCCTAGACGATGGCTCCCACCATGGCGGCGATGCAGTGACTTGGAAGTTCACCTTCTCAGCCGCCAAGATTAGTTGGGAAATGCGCCTCGACAGCGAAACTCCTCTTTGTGAATGGCACCTCACCAATACCACGTTCAGTCTGGTCAATAAGGAAGACCACACTCACATCAACACGATTGAAGTTGATATGCTTCATGTCAAGAACACGTCTGTCAACCCAGCCTACGTCGATATCTTGTCCCCTTTTATCGATGCCCGCCAAACAAAACTACCAGACTTTTCCCGTCATAAAATGCTGCGCTGCTACCTTGTAGCCTTGGCTCCGGTGGGCGGAATCCCGGTCATTCAGCACTTGGAAATCAATTTGCATCCCATACGTATGCAACTGACCTACGACTTTGGACGAGCCATGGCTACGTACTTTTTCCCTGCTGAGCGCCAACAGCGTGACTTGCAGCAACATCAACAGCTCCTGTTACAGGATTCTCCTGCCCCACAGTTGACCGTTACCCGTCCTTCATCTCAGCCATCAACACATGACTTCCAGCCATCCTCGCCTGTATCTATACTTTCCATCGAGTCCTCCCATCCGAGCTTTGTTACCGCCACGAGAAATAGTGCCGCGCTATCGACCACCGACGCATTGCAGAAATCCGCTTCCGCCAACTTGGACATCAAGTCAGATCGAGATAGCTTTTCCAGTCGCAGTGGATACGCACGCTCAGTTACCATTGAAAATTTCCGTTCCATGGCCCAACCTGAAGCTATCCCTAGCGACGCGTTTGACGCAGCCTCCTATGAGGCTACCCTGTCTAGCTCGCCAAGCGCTAAGCGTCGCATGAAGCAACCTGTGAAACAGCCTGACGATTTAGAAGTTATGAAGCAGCGTGCCTCAAGCAATCGTACTTTCATTCTTGTCAAGATCCCTGGCACCAAACACTGTTTGACATACAAGGTAAGAAAGAAAAAAACGGGCGTGGCTGAGAACGAGCAAGACACCTAACCATTTCTTTGCCTTTTTTTTAACAGGGCCCAAAGGATAAGAACATTGAGGATCTGACCGACTTTGTTTTCCAACAACCTTATCTTGAATATCGTAACAAGACATGGTCCTGGTTTGAATTGCTTTCCAATATCAAGCGAGGTGAGAGCGATAAAAAAAAACGCGCGTTTGAATGTGCGCGCTGACTTTTTTTTTTTTTTTTTTTGTAGATTTCTTACGAGCTGCCTTGCTCCACAACAGCCGTGCCCTACTAAAAGAAAAGCTCACTATACGACGACATCCTCGACACGAATTCAACTTTGATAGTTATATGTACCCAGACACGTCCGTAAATAGCCAACTCGTCTTAGATACCCCCCAGCGCCAAAGTGTCTCCGATGACAATGCCATTGATGGATCTGATAGCGACTCTATCCAAGATGTGGAATCTGACAAGCCTGTCTCTGCAAGTTCTGGAACATCCTGGACAAAAAAGTAAGAAGGAAACAAAATAAAGATGCTGTCTAACCTCCCATTTTTACTCCCTTAGATTCAAGCGGAAAAAGCCTGATCAACCTGCTCCATCTATATCTTCATTGGATACGTCCTTCAAGGATCAAGATAGCGCTAACCGATCACCTACCGAAGAAATTGTTGCCAAAGGACAACTTTTACTAGGCAAGCACTATCATGGGCCCTCTCTCCCTAGCACTGCCGCTGTAAATGTGCTCTCGCCGCAGAAAAAATCAGCATCTCCACCCAATGGCATTTCCAAATAGAACTTCCTTATTGTATATAATATTTTTTTTACTGTAGCCGTTTGTATATAAATGAAACGAACGTTTTCCTAGCAATCGGCGGAGGCCAACTCCCAAGTATATCTTTGAGCAGTGGGTAAACATTTTTGACGGGTTGAACCAATCGGACAAACTGCCAAATCATTTTCAAATGCGCAAAAAAGCAAAACCAAGTGCGCGCGAAATCATACTTAGTGCAATTTGTTGCCTCTTAGTCTTCCTCCTGGTGTCAGAGAGAGTTGCAATTTTTATTAAGTTCAGCTTTGCACTGTGATCCTCTTCAGCCAAAATTTCAATTTCCGCTGGCGTTCGCAGAAAATCCTGAGCAAAACCTTCGTCTCGTCAAAACCCAAATGTTGCGTGTGACTTGGAAATAGTTCCAAAGAAGGTAGAGACGTGTAGGCAGCGCGTTCATACCCCATGATTGGTATCAGAATAGCAAATGGGACCAAAGGGAACCGTGAAATAAAACACCATCCATCCATCCTTCCTACTATCCATCCATACATCCATCCATCGACGACGTGCTCTAAATTCGTTAATCTGCTTCTTATAGTATCAGAAGATGGATATATCAGGATGGAATGGTCGTATTAAATTGCTTGCTGCTGTCATGATTATAATAGTAAAAGGCAATAAAGTGCTAGAGAATTAGGACGTGCCCTCATGCTTGCAATCACCCTTGCCACCAAAGGCAAGGGGGGGAAAAATAATTATTGAAACCCAGTCAAGCGTGGAGGGGACGGCACACCAAAAAATAAGGTCATCGTTGTTTACCATTTTCGCTTTTGTTTTTCTTCTCACCCTTTTTTTTTTCTTCTTCTCCCCACTCTTCTTCCACCTACTTTATTGATTTATCAAGGGCAACCATGTTGAAGCTATTGCAATCGTCTTCTGTGGTAAGAACTCGCTTTTTTTTTTGGGAAAAAAAAGACATATAAGAATCCAGCAAGCAGTAACATTTGAGACACAAGTTTTTACTCATGTCATTTTTTATTTTTATTTTTCTCATGGTTACGTCAAATTTATCAGGCACGCGCTTCTCGTAAGTGATAAGCATAAACACCAGCATCAATCATCTTGGATCCGTTGCTCACCAAAGCATTATTTTCTTTTTACTAAAATATCGTATAGGCGTTGCTGGTCGTATGACTGTCCGCGGTCTTCATCACTCCAAGCCAGCTATGCAAGTGATGGCTACTTCTCCTTTGAATGCAAAGGAAGCCACTGTAAGATCAGGACTAACATCATCTATTCGTCATTGGCGATTTGTATTTTATTGGGCAAAAGGTGACTGACGAGTTTTATGTTTATTTTTCTCCAGGGCTCCATTGCTGGCAAGTACCCCATCTTCGATCACGAGTATGATGCTGTGGTTGTTGGTGCTGGTGGTGCTGGTCTTCGCGCTGCCTTTGGTTTGGCTGAAGCTGGTTTGAACACTGCCTGTATCACCAAGTTGTTCCCTACCCGTTCTCACACTGTGGCTGCTCAAGTATGTTTCAATAACCAGTGTTCTAAAAAAAAAAATGGTTGACAGGAAACTGATTCACTTTTCTTTTCAGGGTGGTATCAATGCTGCTCTTGGCAATATGACCGAAGATGACTGGAGATGGCACATGTATGACACTGTCAAGGGTTCTGATTGGTTGGGTGACCAAGATGCTATTCATTACATGTGTCGTGAAGCCCCCCACACCGTCTATGAACTGGAAAACTACGGTGTGCCATTCTCTCGTACTGAAGAAGGCAAGATCTACCAACGTGCCTTTGGTGGTCAAAGTTTGAAGTTTGGCAAGGGTAAGTGAAAAATAAAAATAAAAAAGGACTTGGTTGCTTTTATGCATATTAAAAAATCTTAAAATTTTCCATAGGTGGTCAAGCTTACCGTTGTGCTGCTGTGGCTGATCGTACTGGCCATGCTATCCTCCACACCTTGTATGGTCAATCTCTCCGTCACGACACCAACTACTTTATCGAATACTTTGCTTTGGATTTGATCATGGAAGACGGTGAATGTAAGGGTGTGATTGCCTTGAACATGGAAGATGGTACTCTCCACCGTTTCCGTTCTCACAAGACTGTCTTGGCCACTGGTGGTTACGGACGCGCCTACTTCTCCTGTACCTCTGCCCACACCTGTACCGGTGACGGTAACGCTATGGTTGCTCGTGCTGGTCTCCCCTTGCAAGATCTGGAATTCGTCCAATTCCACCCTACTGGTATCTACGGTGCTGGCTGTTTGATGACCGAAGGCTGCCGTGGTGAAGGTGGTATTCTGATCAACGGTGAAGGTGAACGTTTCATGGAACGTTATGCCCCCACTGCCAAGGACTTGGCCTCTCGTGATGTTGTGTCCCGTGCCATGACCATGGAAATCAAGAACGGTCGTGGTGTTGGTCCCGAAAAGGACCACATCTACCTTCAATTGCACCACTTGCCTACTGAAATCTTGCAAGAACGCCTCCCTGGTATCTCTGAAACCGCCGGTATCTTTGCTGGTGTTGATGTCACCAAGGAACCCATTCCCGTCCTGCCCACCGTCCATTACAACATGGGTGGTATCCCCACTCGTTACACTGGTGAAGTCATCACCGTCGACGAAAACGGTGAAGACAAGGTTGTGCCTGGTCTCTATGCTGCTGGTGAAGCTGCCTGTGTGTCTGTCCACGGTGCTAACCGCTTGGGTGCCAACTCCCTTCTGGACATCGTCGTCTTTGGCCGTGCCGTTGCCCACCATATTGCCGAAACCTTGGAACCTAACACCCCCTTGAAGCCTTTCGCTGCTGATGCTGGTGCCAAGACCATCGAACGTCTCGATGAACTGCGCAATGCTGACGGTGACAAATCCACTGCCGAAATCCGTCTCAACATGCAAAAGGTCATGCAATCCGATGCCGCTGTCTTCCGTACTCAAGAAACCCTTGACGAAGGCTGCAAGAACATCGACAAGGTGTTCACGTCCTTCAAGGACGTCAAGGTCACCGACCGTGGTATGATCTGGAACACTGACTTGACCGAAACCTGGGAATTGCAAAACTTGTTGACCTGCGCTGCTCAAACCATGCACGCTGCCGCCGTCCGTACCGAATCCCGAGGTGCTCACGCTCGTGATGATTACCCCGACCGTGACGACGAAAAATGGATGAAGCACACCTTGTCTGTTCAAGACCAAGAAACCGGTGAAATCAAGCTCAGCTACCGTGCCGTCACTGACACTACCTTGGATGAAAACGAATGCAAGGCCGTTCCTCCTTTTGCCCGTGTTTACTAAATTCGGTTCCTCCAGTATCCCCCACTCTCATCTCCCATTGCCTCCTCATCCTTGTCTCTTGTCACTCTACCCTCGCGCGACTCTATTTTTTTTCTCCATCATTTAATTGAAAGAAAATGGCCTGAGGTTTTCGTTAGATTTTGCTGTCAATTTTTTTTTCCATCCTCGTACAACGCAAAATAAAAATGGAACAAAAAAAAAAAAAAAAAACGAACCAGCCAACAAAAGCAGCACAGTGCCTTTCTTTTCCCTTTTCTGACCTTTTTTTTTTCACTGAGAATGTTTATCAAAGTCAAGGTAGGCAATTAAACCAAAGATGATTCGATCATGTGTTCTAACCTTGTCACGAATAATGCTATTACCCAGACACTCACTGGCAAAGAAGTAAGTAGCACGAATTCAACAACTGCAATAGCTCGATGACACTGATGATAATTGGTTTTTTTTAAAATTTTAATTGTTCACCATCAATAGATTGAAATCGATATCGAGCCCAATGATACCATTGCTCGCATCAAGGAACGTGTAGAAGAAAAGGAGGGTATCCCTCCTCCTCAGCAGCGATTAATCTATGGTGGCAAGCAAATGTAAGGGAGGGAGGGAATCATAAGGAACTGCGTCCAACCGTAGCTTTGCTGACGTGTCATTGCTGCCCACCTTGGGAACAAAAATGAATTTATCTTCTCTTTTGTTTGCAACAGGGCTGATGAAATGACGGCAAAGCAGTATGCTATTGAAGGTGGCTCTGTACTTCACTTGGTGTTGGCACTTCGCGGTGGCTATTAAGTGGGATGGCACAGTCGTTACTATTTTTAAAAACAATATACCTTCACGTTGTCCTCGGCTGTTTTTTTCTGTTGTGTTGCATCTGAACAAAGATTTATTTCAACAATTAAACGCCTTTGGTTTTTTACATATTGGAAAGTTGACAACCAGTGTGGAGTTCTAAGCGAGGATCAGTCAATGTCCCTCGTCATCTACAGAGAAAGAGGGTCATTTGCAGCCGCGAGAACGTTGACGCGGGGGATCATTTCTTGGCCTTCTTCTAGGATAAATCCCATGCCCATCATCATATGAGGCGTGTTGTGACAGTGAACGGCCCAGATGCCGGAATTGTCAGCTACAAGTCTAATCTTGGACCAGCCACAGGCAATGGGGTTGCCGCTGTTTTTGTATTTTGCTTCCAGCTCGGGGTCCACCCAAGGATAAACCAGCGTGATATCGCGGTGTAGAGGAGATAGAGAGTTGCGCCAATGGCCATGCAAGGTCTCATTGTAGTCACCAGGACCGCGGGCAATTTCAAAGTGGCTGTGGCCATGCGTATGCCAAGGGTGAGAACGGCAGGGAGCACCAGGGGCATGGGTAGACACCAGGACCAAATCGATGATTTCATAATGGGCAATGGGATATGTGCCCAGAGCAGGGTCGTAGCCAGAATCAAGAGGGTTGGAAATGGATTGGCTGAGCAAAGAATCCAAGTTGCGGTAGCGGTGCATGCTCATGGGCCGTGGTCGTTTACCTGAGACCAAGTTGGCCAGCAAATTCTGATGGCCACTCTCGAGAAATGCCTTGTCATTGATAAACCAGCGCACCGAGCCATCACCCATATGCTTTTCGGCAGCCCGCATCACAAGCGTTCGAGATGGCGCCTTGTTCACCACAGGATCGGCGCCATAAATGGGTTCCAAATCGTCCCAGATCCAGCCTACGCGGTCCTTGGGCCAAGAAAATGAAGTGTGGTCCATGCTGCTTGCTGCCACCTTTGCAAAAGATCCGGGCTCAGGGTCTTTTACTCCACCTGCCGATTTCTTTTTCTTGTCTTCCACGACTTTCTTTTCACTCCATCGACGGGCACGGCGCTGAAAAACAATCAGACACCGGTCGTCCCTTTTTTTTTTTTTTTTTCAACTTTACCTTATCCTTTTTTTCCGTTGTGTACCGAAGGATGGCGTTGCCATTGCTATGGCGATCCACTTCGCTATCGGACCAGGCACGCTGGGTAGCAATGAGATAGTCGTGATGAGTAGGGTTTTTTTGTGTGTGGACCAGCACGGAAAATCGTTGGCCAGGCGTGACTTCTAAAGCTGTGAGTGTGTAAGGCTTGGTAGCTTCGCCGTCGACCTCGATCACAGTCATGTTGTGACCAGCGATGGCAAAGTACAAGGTACGGAAAGTGGTGGCGCCAATGATGCGGAACCGATATGTCTTGTCAGGATTCACAGATATCACCGAGTGCCCATGGCATTGGCCAGAGAGATCACTGGGAGGGTGGGTGTCGTTGAATAAAGTCTGGCCGTTGATCAATACACTTTCAGCCTCAGGGATCAACTTGAATCGCGATGTCATAAGGTAGTCTTCAAAGTCGGGAACGCTTCGGTGCCACCACTCACTCAGCTGAATGGTCCGTTCGTCGTCAATGTCAAATGGTAAAGGTTCAGCCTCGTGCACCACAAAGGCTCCAAATACAGTTTGCTCCTTGAGGCCATAATGAGCATGGTAGAAAAAGGTGCCAGCTTGGTTGACTAGACGGAAGTCATGCGTGTAGGTTTGGCCTGGTCGGATCGGATCTTGGGTGATATACGGGACTCCATCCGCGTGCACAGTTTGGTATTGCCGAATACCATGGAAGTGAATGGTGAGATCATTCTCTGTGGAGTTATGGGACAGCGTTGGAAGGTCATTGTACACATTGATGCGCACACGATCATTTTGTGTCACCTCAATGGGTGGGCCAGGCATTTGATCATTGACAAGCATGCTCAAAATGGGCACGTCCGAGCAATCTGGATCAATGTGGGCCTGGCTGATATGCAAGTCAAACACCTTGATGGGTTCTTCAAATACGACAGAATCTCGTGGAACCAGGTCGGCTCCGAATATTGCCAGCGGCCATGTCAGTAAAAGAGCTGGCAAAATCATTGAAAAAAAAATAAAAATTCAAAAGGAAAACGAAAGGGATCACCACCTTTTCAGGTCTTCCCCTTGTAAAAAAAGAAAGTCGAGTTGGAAAAAACAATCAACAAGGCGATCCAGAAGCTTTGTATGATTGGGGAAAAAAAAAAAAAAAGGATTAGCAAACAATGAGGCGTGGCTGAGGAGGGCCAGCCCATATCACCGCCTGAGGTTAACGTTGTGCTCTAATTTGCCATCAGAAAATGCTTATTCCAATATGTTGAAAAATCAAAAAAAAAAAAAAAAAAAAAAAAAAAATACCGAGGATACTTTCACTTGAAAAAGCAATGCCCCCCCTCCTGTATCTACAAAATGACACCTGCTAAGTGTTGGGGTTTTAAGTGGCGTTCAGATGAGAAGGGCCAAGGTCGTTGGCATTTGCTCCTACCAATGACGGATGACGGATCAACGCCGGCCTCCGCAGTTGTTGAGGGGCTGGATGCGAGTAATGACAAGCTTTACGAACTTGCCATGCACATCGTGAGCTGTGTTTCTTCGTGCACCAATCACTGCATACATTGAAACGCCTTTTGGGAATGGCGCAAGCTGATTTTGGTACATGATGGAGAGTCGATTTTGCCACTCTTCACCTGCTTAGGCTAAATTGAAGCACGGGAGGCTGAAAGGGAGATGAATGGAGAAGTAAAGGTAAAACTGAACAAGATAAAAGCTGCCCACGGAAAAACAATTACCATGTGCTCTGATTAGAAATAATAAGCAAAGGGGAAAAAAAGTTCAACCTGAAGCTTTTTCTTTTAACTTACTCGGACCTAACTATCCCTTCTAATGTTTTATGTTACATACGGGACGTGTGTAATAGGAGAGAGAAGGGTGAGGGGGTGTGACAACGGATCGAGAACGCCGTATGCCAAAAGCACCAAATATCGTTACAGACAAATGCAAACTTTATCCGGGACGAGGCTTTTTTTTTTTTTTGGTACAATTCACATTTGCGAGACCCCATCGATACAGGGATGTGTAAAAAAAAATTGCATCATGTATGGATAGAAACATGAGAGGCGAGGGGGTGATATGGGTTTCCCTGGAATTTCATTTACCCAAGTCGATTGGATACGATTGGACCGTTGGCATCGTTTCTCGACCCCACTTTTTTTTTTCTTGTAGAGTTACTTGTTTGATATCAATAATAAAATAGCGCCTACCTCAGATAAACGATCTATTGACCCACGCACGAGAAATCGTCGTTTGGAAAACTGTAAAGCACGGGTGATGTCTCAGGGAGCTTGACTTCAAGCGGTGCGTTGATTGTCGTTGAAGATCAACAATTGGGAGAGGATCCCAGGCTCAGTTTGACTCTCCGGTTTTTATCATTTTTTTTATTTCCCACTTTTTTTTTCTCCATTCGTTTTTTATCCTTTCTCCAATTATACATATTTGATTAGCCATGATGGATATGGATGTTGACGTGAATGGGATGGCACAAATGGATTTCTCTTCGCCCAACTATGATGGTATGCCAGAACAGCCTACAAAAATACGAAAAAAACCTGGTCGAAAGCCCAATCCTGCCTCACCTGCCCTTCGAAAAGCACAAAACAGAGCCGCCCAACGAGCGTAAGTAGAAAACAGCACAATGATGCAGGCGCAGGCGTTATCTCATGGTATTCTATGGTAGATTTCGAGAGCGAAAGGAAAAGCATTTGAAAGAATTGGAGGTGACGGTGAAACAAATGCGTGAACAACGAGACAAACTCTACTTGGAAAATGAGCAGCTCAAGGCCGATGGCGAAATCGCCAAGTCGGAAAACTGGTATCTGAAAGGCATCGTCTTGACATTGCAGCTGGTGTGCTTTCAGCATAAACTGGCCATTCCTATACACAGCCCATTCATCACTGATGAAGCCCTGTCCGTCATGGCCCAAACTACGCCTGAACCTATTGCCGCCTACCTGGACGTGAACGCCAACAGCAAGGCTCCTCAGCCTACTCGCCTCTCTGGATACCGTCATACACTGAAACAACGGGACCGCTATTTTTCACAGGGGGCCATCATTGTTACCAAGGACGACGTGTCTATGACTTCAGCCGTACCACCGATGCCCAGCCTACAACCAACGAAACCAACCCCACCTGTCCATAACCCAATAGAACTCATGCATCCTCTTCAAATGACGAATAGCCCATCTGCACCCCCTGTCTCGCCATATTCAACTTCCTCTGTTTCCATGGATCACAAGGACCTGCAGAATGATTCTCCCAACCAATCAATCTACCCTGCCGATAATACTCTTCTTCCTCCATTACCCACGATACCTATTCCCCCTGCTAATGAGCCTGTCACATCCAATCTGGCTGCTATTCAAACATTACGTCTTCGCTTACGTTTACAGTCCTGTGCCGCTCGATTGGATTCCGTCCCATTCAGCATCCAGCCTACTGTGCTCCAGGTATAACAGAAGGATAAAAGAAAAAACTACATTGACAGCCACTTACCCCTCTTTCTTTTTTTTTAACATATTCTTCTTTAGTTGACTATTCCCCACGATCCTCGCATTGATCTTATCCCTACACCACACATGCGAGATCGAATGATTATTTTCCGTGAACAATTTGACCTCGACGACTGCTTCCGATGCTTACTCAGTGGCTCGGTCTTCCACGGCGGCGATCCTGCCGCGGCTGGAAACTGGCAGCTGCCCAAAATCTTTTTTGAAAAATACTGGCAAGTGACTCTCTCGAGAGAGAGAGAAAATAGAATACTTCCAGCTAGACGGGAAAATTAACCTTTTTTATTATTATTATTTCTTCCACCCAGGTTTCTGACGATTGATTACACCTTGCGACGTACCACCAACCGTTGGCGGAAATTACAAGGGCTCCATGAACTGGAGAGTGACCTATCAGCAAGTGAAGACGATTTTACCATGATGAGCGACATTGAAGATAGACAATCAATGGCAAGCAAATCTAGCACAGACCTTGCCATGGAATCACTGCCAGCGCTGGAACAACCCTCTGACTTTCCCAACGCAAACGGGAGACCCGGTGCGTCCCATCTCCCCCAGCCGCTGGACGGTAGCAGTTTAAGCTTGTCGGATCTATCAGCTTACCTGGGTGTAGAGTTCAGCAAATTGGAACAAATTCAGCGTGAGCAGCATGCTCAGATGAACGCAGATGCGCCGCAGCACCCTCTGAATACCTCACCAATGCAACCTGAAGTTGGTTCTATCTCCTTCTGCCCTCCCGTTGAATCCTTCTTTCCACCACCTTCATCGTCGTCCGTCTTGTTCGGCGCCAGCGAAAATGGCAGTCCTGAATTTGAACCTGTTCGACTCACGAATGGCTACTACGACATGACTCCATCCACCACCGCCACCAGCCCACCTGCAATAAACTCGGCCAGCCCCTGGATTGATCCAGCATCCACGCCAAACTCCTCCTCAGACTATGACCCTGCCGGTGGCATGTCCTCTCAGCACACCATTGTCCCCGTCAACTCTAACGAAAACAGTACGTGGAACAAATTTTATGATGATTCAAACACTGCATCCTACGGTAAGACACCATAGAAAAAAACATCGTTGGGAGGGTTGAGGCGCATAGATATCTTACCCTCCCCCCAAAAAAAAGAAAACCCCAAACCTAACCAACCTCTCCCCCAATTTTTTTTTATTTGTAGACGCGTTTGTCAACAACTTGCTCTCTCAAGACTAGCTTGAACTCGTTTAGGTTCCTGAATCTCGAAGACATGGATTGTATTGGGCCTAGCCCACGCTCAAACAGTCATGCCATTATACACATATTCTTTTTTGATTGATAACCACCATTGCATATCCGATTCTTTTCTGGGTTTTCCCACTTGTTTCCTCCATCTCCTTCCCGTCGAATCAACCGCACCCCTTTTTTATTTATTTTCAGCCTTGCCTCTTGTATCATACCAACTATATTTATTTCCAAGCCAAAACCGCAATGAAAGCTTAAATTAAATGAAAATGAATAAAAAGGACACATCCTACATCCTTTGCAATTGCTCCAAGCAGTGTCCTTTCAATCTCGCTGCGTTGGAAGACGGTCCTCTAAATTAGTATGTCCGTCCGGCAATGGGCAATTGCTGATTGCTCATTCCAATTCCTCGTGCGAAAAAAAATAACCCCGCATACTATCCCTCGGCTTCTCACCTTTTTTGAATGCTCACCATATGAAATCATATTCGCTGGGCAAAACGATTTAGGCGAGCTATCTCCCCCCACAGTTGGGCATCTTGCTGAATGACCCACACTTTAGAAAAGTATAAATATGGCCTCGATATCATGCCCTGCTGAGACGATGACAAATGCAAAGCTTTGTTTACTTTTGTAAAAAAAAAAAAAAAACGCACAGCCTGCTTGCGAGCCGGATGAACGAGACTGCAGGTTGGGTGAAGTCTCAATATCAGTGCTGGTTTACAGTTCTTCCATCATCGCCCGTTCTGAGAATGAAAACAGCAATGGCAAGAATCCTTCCATTGGAAGAGATGAGGGAAAAAAGAGTTCACAATGGTGGTGCCTATTCCAGCCTTCCCGCTCCCCCAGGTATACCGTATGGAAATCAAGCCTTTACCTTTACCCCTTTGCCAAACCGTCAGCCAATTCTTTCAGATTCTAATGAACCTGGCAGGATCAGTTAAACAACTGATATGGCCCTTGTTGAAATTTCAGCTAGACCAAGTTGAAGTCTTTTGAAAGTCTAAGTCTTGTTCCGTCTTGTTTGTGCACATTTTTCTTTTTTTTGTCCACGAACCTTCCTCAACAAATCGTCAAAAGTTTGACGCCCGCCAACTCCACACCAATTTTTGTCATAAGCCTAGCATAGCGTGAAGCCATCCTGACATACATCCAAACCTCTCAAATTGTGCACCTGTGTGAAGTCATCTTTTGCTTCAAGGAATGTGTATCTTGACTTCATATATTTACTGTGCGCAGAAATGGAAGCGTGCCGTCTACCAGCGCCACTAGCTTTACCAAAAGGTTAAAAAAAATGGCATTGGAGGCAGGGGGGAATAAATGATGGCAGAGAAAGGAGAGAATTCACCTGACACGGCAAATGTTCCACCACGTACTGGTGTTTTGTGTTGGACGACACTAGAAAAAAGAGGTTGCTTTGACACCCGACAATATCCAATTTGGAAAGACCATGGGAAAAGGATAATGAAGCATTCCCACCCCCAACAAAATCCAGCAAGTATGAATCCTCAGTCAATACAAGAGAGCAGTAAAAAAAATAAAAAAAGGGCCAAAACAAAAAAAGAGATGCTGATTCCTTCCTCGCGTCCAAATGCATGAGATCTGAGTGGCGAAGAAGAACAAAGGAATGCGGTTCTTTTGCCATATTTGGTGATGTAAAGCGTTAGACATGCATGTGGTATTACTGTAGCTATGAACAAAAGAGAAAAAACGAAGTGGCAGCAAACAAAGGCACAGAGATTTTTGAAAAAAAATAGAGGCGCACTCCCCAAAAAAAAACCAGAAAGGCACGAACATTGACAAAAAAAAAACAATCTACTCGAAATCACTTTCCAATATGCCAGGACTCGCTCATATTGAAAAAAAAAAAAAAAAAAAAAAAAAAAAAGTTGCTCAATAATCACTTTGACGAACCCGGGGCACGTTGCTTTGAGAGCAGAGTCTGCTCGATTTGAAAAAATTTGGTGATTTTGTCACGGTGGAAAAAACCAAAGTCCAAAACCATAATACCGGGACAGACAACAGGACAGCCCCACAGTGGAAAAAATCAGCGGGTTTTGAGGATAATGTGCGGGTTTTTTCAAGCTGGCGGGACAGCTAAAAATGCGGGTTTCACAACCCAGAATGTAAGGACTCAATCGGAACAAAAAACCCGCACAGTTACCCGCAAACTCTCAAACACCTGCAAAAAAACCGCTTTTATAAGCGTGCAAACTCGCAAAAATCCAAGCAAACCTGAAATTGTAATTTATATAAATATAAATCTACTTTTCTAAATATGTATATAATGTGCAGAACCACAGTGTTTATAATGCAGTGTACTGGATAAAAATTAACATGGTGTATGCCCAAGAAAAGGTCAGGGTGCCAAAATCACTTGATTCACATGAGTGCCATGGACAATACATGACAGCTAAAGTTTTGTCCATCATCACTGCTCACCATCTACAACCGGTACCATCATTTAAATTTGAAGTCAAACGGACGGTCCCGTCATTGGCTCGCTTCGCTACATTCCCTCCTGCACACTGCATTCGGCGCTGAGCGGTCCATTTTTTTTTTCAGTTTGAAAAAAAAAAAAGCAATCGCTGCACAGCACTTTTGAGTGATTTGATCGATCTGAGAATTTCAAGGAATGCGCAAATTCATGAATGATGGTGATACAGAAAAAATCAAGTCGATTGAGCAAGGTTGCCCAGCCAACTTTTGATCACTTTCGTTTTGACACTTTCGATTCCCCAGCTAAAAAAAATCAAAAATCGGCCATTTTCATCAGGGGACCGACCGACCCCAAGGCGACCAGATCAAAAAAACGCGAAGTGAAAATCACATATTTTTAGCTGGGAGTTCAGAAGTGATGAGTTAGCTATGCGACTTTTGCTTGTCAGATTGATTTTTTCAATATCACCGTCCACAACTTATCTCAGGTATGTATGCTAAATGCAATATCAGAGAGATGTATTCCATTCACATGGCTACGCTCTCACGAATGCCGGGCTTTCAATCATGGCAAGCTTTTATTTTTGAGAGCTGTGTCTTCTTGTTTTCTCTCTTTCTTTTTTTTTTTTTCGCTTTGCAATTTGATCAAAAATGTCGTATCTCACAGATGCTACCTCCAGGTAAGAGACATCATTTGCTCAGGCTATTGATTGAGTACTCGGTGGAGGAAAGAGCCGCTTACATTTCTTGTGGTGCTTCTTAGAATTAATCGATAATTGCATCGGCTCCAACATTTGGGTCGTCATTCACTGGCAAGCTGCTCGGGTTTGACGATTTCGTCAGTAAGTACAGCTGCTATCGCTTAAAGAGAAACAAGTGATTAATGTAAGGCTTACACATTCCTGCTGGTTTCATACTAGACATGGTGCTGGAAGACGTGTCCGAATTATAAGCTAGTTGACTTGCTGCCACGTCCATTCACCATTCACTTGCCGTTTTTATTGTGATTGCATAGTGAACGAACACAACACAAGTACAAGACAAGAAAGCTTGATCAGATCCTGCTGAATGGCAACAGCATTTGCGCAGTAAGCTTGGTCGAAAAAGTGCTGTACGTTTCCAATGCGCGACACTCATCTCCATTTTTTAATTTGTTTAGATAGTGGGTGATGTGTTCCTTCGAAAATTCTACAGCGTCTATGATCTTGGAAATGACTGCGTGGGTCTTGCAAAGGCTAGTTAAGCTGTATCTTGTCATTAAAAACATCACTCGAAGGGAGTATGCTGCTTCTACGTCTCTCTTTTTGTATTCCGTGCTTCCTTGACATTCGTCCTAGGCACTCTCTGCCTCCATGCTTTGCGACCTCATCTGGTAGTATCCCATATCTACATGACAAAGAGCCTAAATAAAATGGAGCTAAGCTGCCTTGTTCAAACGGCCCACAAATTTGAGCTAGCTTTTTTTTTTCTTTTTTTCTTCACAAAGCGCCCAGCAGCAATGGACCCAAGTAGCCAATAATATATTCTTCGTGTACAAATACTACCAGGTTTCCGCCAGATATGCTGTAATGCTTCTCGTTGAGCTGTTGAATAAAGATATCTGGCAGGAAACCGATCGGACAAACAACAATGTTATTATCTAGTCCACTTGCGAGAATGCATGGGCGATCATTTCTAGTGCATATCTGCCAGACCCCTAGCTCGTCTCCCTACTGCCTGATGGAGTTTCCATTGTAATCATGGTCATCTGCCATCATTTTGCACACGTATTCGAGATTTGGCGTGAATTGATTTACCACAGGTGATTTTGCCAGGCTGACCTCTGAGGAAAATGGCCGATTTTTTGATTTTTTTTGCTGGAGAATCGGAGATGTCAAAACGAAGCTTGCAAAACGTTGGCTGGGCAACCTTCACCGATTGACCTGATTTTTTCATCACCATCATCATTCATGCATTAGCCTACCTTTATAAAATGTCACATCGATCCGATCAGCCAAAATTGCTGTGCAACGTTTTCATTTTTTGTCAACCTCCGCACAGTCACCGCTTCCTTCGGCGCCTGTAATAACAAAAAAACTGTTGCCTGATTCACCCTCTCTGCTCTTCTAATATACTTGCTTGATTCTCAAGATGCATACCTCAATAGCGCCACTTTGTGCTACATGCACTCGTATAAAAAAATAGCATACAATATTAAGGTTTTTTTTTAGCGATCGATTTCGGCGCAATATTTTAGGTTACCTGGCATTCTGAGAAACCCTGCCAGTGCTACAATGCACAGTCCCTGTGCCTGAATTCATTGTATCTCCTCTTGGACTTGAGCGCGTTACATATCTTGACACCTTTGCTTTGCTTTTCTTTTCCTGGTTCCTTTACTTAAGCAAAAGCAAAGAGGCCTTGACGAGAAAACAAGGTTCAAAAATGCACAGACTACCGCCGCGATATGATTGGATAATGGTGAAAAAGTTTTTTTGTTTACTTCTCGATTGTTTTTTTTTCTCTTCTTTTTCTTCAGGGTTACCCTACTTACTGCTGTTTTCGTGCTGTTTTTTTTTCGTGTGCAATGCTCTTCCTGCTTACTGCTGTGCTTTTACCGATTCTGATTGTCCAGCGCTACTGGATCATGAAGGAGATCGAGCAATTGGCTCTCTCCTTTGCCACCGTTTACTTTCTCCCGCCACCACCCGTCCCCGCCACTCTCGATGCTCCCATCGCATCTCCACCTGCCCCACTGGCCACCGTGGGTGCAGTCGACGACGCCTTTGCTGTGGACTTTGCCCTTGGCCTTTGTGGCATTGTTGCCGTCGTGGCTGTTTACGTGCTTGCTTGGCGTGTTGCTCGCTTTGGCCTTCGTCGCTTGCTTTCGTGTGGTGCTTCTGCTGTTGCTGTGGCTGTACGCAACTCTCTCTGCGTAGCTGATCGTATGATCAGCTGCATGTATGGTTTGGTGCTGCTGGTCCTGTGTGGTGTTTACGTTTGCTGTTTGCTGGTTGTCCTCCCAGCCGTCTACCTTGGCGGTTTGGGAGTGATCTGTTTCGGTGCTTTGGCCACGCACCTTTTGGCAAAACGCTGCTTTGTCTCGGGCTTGGTAAGTTTGAAGTAATGTTGTTGTTCATCACTCCCAACCTCTTTTATTTTCTTATGTAGGGAACCCACCTCATCCAAGGTCCCATCACCAGCATCTCTACGGGCTTGGTAAATGTGAAATACAGTTCTTTCCCGGCCTTTGTACTTATAGCCTTTTTCTCTCTTTTCCTTTTTCTTCATTCTTCATAGGGAACCCGTCCCCTCCAAGGTCCCATCCTCACCAGCACCGTTACGGGCTTGGTAAGTGTGAAATGCAGTTCTTTCCGACCCATTGTACTTACGCCTTCTTTCTCTCTTTTCCTTTTACTCAATTGCTAATAAGGAACCCGTCCCCTCCAAGGTCCCATTATCATGAGCAGCAATGCTGCGGGCTTGGTAAATGTGAATTGCAGTTCTTTCCCACCCATTGTACTTACGCCTTTTTTTCTCTCTTTTCCCTTGTAATTGTTCATAGGGATCCCGCCCCATCCAAGGTCCCACCAACGAAAACAGCGTGCTTGGTGTAAGTTCAATTTTTAGAAACAGAAAAATGTTACTGAAGCATGTCTAACCTTTCTTTATTGCTCAAGGTGTCGCTTTCTTGCGTGCGTCGCCCCGTTGTGGCCGGAAGACTTGGGCCGCTTGCCCGTAAACCCAAGCCGTTCGGGTGGGTGAGCCGCCGCTCTGTTGCTGTGTTGGGCCCTGGTGTTCGGCCATTTGGCCCAACCTTGGAAGACGCTTTGCTTGCCGGTCCTCTTGCGTACCATGCTGCACTGACGGACGCATTGGACCGTGCCCCTGTTGCTGTGGTTGTCCCCGAGGACGTCCCCGTTGCTGAGCCAGTTTGCTATGCTGGCTCCAGTCAAGCTGACGGTTGGTGTGCCGTCCCTCCAATCCCTGCCGCCACCGTGATTCTTGACTGCGGTAAGTTCTTGTGCTTCGATAAGGAAACAACGACTCAACGCGATGAAGCACTCATCTTTTTTTTTTTATTTAGCTGCTCGTCCTCGCCCTCCGACCGTCCTCCGACCAGGCAAACATTTTGGCGGAAGACACCAAGCCATCCCTGTTCCTCGTAAGTTTTTAAAGCAGGTTTGCAGCTTGAGAGATTCTCATATTTTTATTTCTTGATGTCATTTATCATGTCTAGGGGATCTTTGCTTGCGTTCTCTCCGCCAACGACGCCAACGACAAGCCAGCCGCGCTGCATTTACTCGGGCATTTGGTAAGTCATTCATGCTTTTCATTGGATATGCCAGGAATATCATTATTAACATTTTCCCACCCAATCTAGGTCGCCGACCCTCGCGATCAACAAATGCCCCTGCCAGCTGGTTCTGTCCTTTGCCTGGTCCTTTGGCTGTGGCTATCTGTTGGCCCGAAGCAATGCAAGTAGATGAGGTCACGGTTGTTCCTGTGACCGTGCCTCTCTGCTTGCCCGACACCATGCAGGCCGATGACGCTGTCCCTTTGCCCATCGTCCTGCCTGTCAACTCCTCTCCTGGTGCTCTTGTTTCGGGCTCTTCAAGCCCTCGTCATCCTGCTTTGTTGTCCTTTGGTGGCACTTTGCCACAATGCGCGCCTGCTGCTGTTCTTGCGCCCGCTCCTGCGCCTGCTCCTGCATCTTTGCCCTTGCCAGTCATCGCCAACGACTGTGCCGACGACGCAGGCTCTGACGATGGCTACAACTCTGACTCTACCGTGCCATACAACTGTGACTCTGACGGTGACTAGCGTGCTTCTGGCATTGTCCCGCGCCATGCCAGCGCCGAAGTTCTCGTAACGAATAGCAAACAAATGCTTGCAAATGGAACTCAATGCTCTTTTTTTTCTTTTTCAACATCCAACTAGGCTCACCGTCAGCCACCATCATTCACTTCCGCCTACAACATCCACCACCACAACAAGGCCCAGCAGTTGACCTTTGTCCTGTAAGTTATCTTTCCGTATGGAAAGCATGAGATGATTGACAGCTTCTTTTTTTTTCCTTAAGGCTCTCCTTGTTGTGATCACCGAGTCAGAGTAAGCCTCAGCCACAACCACAGCACAGCCTCACGTCAACGCGGCCCAGCGGTTGACTTTTGTCCTGTAAGTAACTACGTCGCTGGCATACGTGAAATGAATAGCAGCTCACTTTTTTTTATTTAGGCTCCCCGCGTTGGCGTAGGCCAGCAACACCATCATTCCCGCACGCCAACACGGCCCAGCGGTCGACTTTTGTCCTGTAAGTTGTCATGCCGTTTGGAAATCAGGAGATGAATAACAGCGCACTCTTTTTTTGCTTAGGCTCCCCGTGTTGGCGTTGGCCAGCAACAGCCACCACCACCATCTCTGCACGCCAATACGGCCCAGCGGTTGACGTTCGTCCTGTAAGATGCCTCATCTTTTGGAATACGTGAGATGAATAATAACTGACTTTTTTTTTTCATGTTTAGGCTCCCCGTATTGGCGTTGGCCAGCAACAGCCACCACCACCATCTCCGCACGCCAATACGGCCCAGCGGTTGACTTTCGTCCTGTAAGAAGCCTCATCATTTGGCGTGAGATGAATAGCAGCTGACTTTTTTTTTATTAGGCTCCCCGTATTGGCGTTGGCCAGCAACAGCCACCACCACCGCCACCCCGCACGCCAACACGGCCCAGCGGTCGACTTTTGTCCTGTAAGATACCACATCGCTTGTAATAAGTGAGATGAATAGCTATTCACTTTTTTTTCTGTTTAGGCTCCCCTTGTTGGCGTTGGCAAGCCACAGCCACACCACCACCACCACCACCACCACCACTGCCATCCCCGCACGCCAACACGGCCCAGCGGTTGACTTTTGTCCTGTAAGCTACCACGTCGTTTGGAAATCAGGAGATGAATAGCAGCTCACCTTTTTTTATTTAGGCTCCCCGTGTTGGCGATGGCCAGCCACAGCCACACCACTACCACCAACACCACTGCATGCACGCACGCCAACACGGCCCAGCGGTTGACTTCTGTCCTGTAAGCTACCACGTCGTTTGGAAATCAGGAGATGAATAGCAGCTCATATTTTTCTTACATAGGCTCCCCGTGTTGGTGCACTGGCCAGCCACTAATAACCAAGGCAGAGGTGACATGAGGTGCTGCTCACCGAATTCGAAAAAATTCGGTATTTAATACCTGCAATGATGTTCTGCTGAGAATATACCCTGCCCGGATGACATCATGCCTACAAGATACCCCATCAAGAACATACCTTGCTTAGAAGATACCCAGGCTAAAAGATACCCAGGCTAAAGATACCCAACTTATAAGATACCAAGGTCAGAAGGTACCCAGGTTAGAAAACATCCTGCCTAGATGATACCCTGAATGATACCCTATCTAGACGAAACCCAAACCTAGACGATACCCTGGATGATACCACGCGTACATGATAACCTGCATTGATGATACCCTGAATGGTTCCCTGCCTGGATGATTCCCTGCCTGGATGATGCTGAGCCAAGAAAGCGATATCTCTAGAACACCTGTTAACGCTTTTGGAAGATGGAAATTTAACACAGGTGTTCAAACGAATAGCGCACACAACTCACAGCTACCTATTTTGTTTGATGGCGGAAGCGCGGCCGACCACTTGATTTCAAGCCCATCTTTTTTTTTTTCCATTTTTGCCAATTCCACTTTGTGCAAGTTGCTGTCGACTGTTTTTTGCTCCTGCTTGGACTGGGAGCCTGCTTTGTACCTGTGTCTGCAGCACCATCTCTATCACACCCGATGGTGGCTTTAAAATATACGAATCCTATCTCAGGTGTTTGCAATTATTCAACTTTCTGCCGCCATCGCTAATAGCAAACCATGGCGGCAATGGCATCCCTTCCGACTCGTCGACAGCAACCAGCCCTATCAATTTTGCCACCATAAACGGTAATGAGGCAAAGCGCGTTGTCAAGCATTTATCTCATCCAATTTTTTTTTTTTT